>JADLZK010007850.1:0-50215 GCA_015847255.1 Hyparrhenia diplandra
TACTCAATAAATTTAAAAGTCCATGAGCAAGACTTTCTCACCTTTATTGATCATACTTACCATGATGTGCAGCTTCTATGTACGTCACTTAAGATGTGTGCATTGAATTCAGCGTAACGGCGACTTCTTCTCCAATCCCCGGTTCCTTTTCTTGTGAAATTCACCAGAAGGTCGCGGAACGGCATCATTTTGTCCCTGTCTATTCCACAACTCAACGAGAACAGGGGTAATCCTACTAAAGCTAGTGATATACTAAATTATTAGACATCATGATCATTATTAAAATCTTTTACGCCAATTGCTTCCCCGGCAATGGCGCCAAAAAAAGCTTGTTGACGCTTTTGTTAAGAGCTATAAGAATAAGAAGATTCTAAGAGCGCAGACAGAACATCAATGTAGCTTTTCCCTAGGGAGTATTCTAGGGTAATGTATCCATGCAGGAAGCTAATGGTAAATAATTCTAATAACTCACAATCATGTATCTGCTAACTTAGTAAAACCAACTAGACTAAAAAGAGGGGTAAGTGATAAATGATAAAATAATATTATGAATAAAGCATAAAATAATAACATGCCTATAACGATACTATGATAAATGAATAGCTTAGCTAATCAAGAGGACAACGGGAGAGACAAATGTTCCTAATTAATTCTCTACTACTTTGGTTCTAAAGTAACTAAAGAATGAATAGACATAGCAATCACACAAATGCACTTTGGAGCAACAGTACCTTTCCAACTCGAGAAAGACTGGGAAGAAGTAGTTGGGGGAAGGCTGCCAAAAGCTCTACGAACATCAGCCCTAACGTGGTGGATTGCAAAGGCCTTACAGAGAGTCACCCCCAGGGCTACCACAACTAACCGGAGGATTGAGCGCAAAACCTCAGGTAACCTATAGTCTACACCATGTCTAAACTATTGATTACTACTCTAGCTACAGCTAATAACTAGAGCACTCAATACGAGCAAAAGATCCTATGCAAATGAATAAAAGACTACACTAAACTTATATATGAAAGACATAAAAGCAAATAGAGAAGATAAATATATTGAAGCATAGGTCTTGTAGAGAATATATACAAATACATACCAAACTCTGAAGACTCTCGGAACCATAGCATAGCTCCACTCTCCTAACTCTCAACTAGATCTAATCTATTACATTGAGAAGTCTAAACCTAGATCTACATTGAAGAGAGAGAGTTCACGACATTGGGATCCTCTAATCAATGAGATGAGATAGCTAATGAATTAGGGTTTGGGGAGCCCCCGCCTTCTTTATAGCCCCGAAGGGATGGATGTGAGCCGTTGGATCAAAACCAGCTTTAATGGACGGTTGGAGTGAATTCTAGGGTTCCCATAGGTCGGTGGAGAAAGCTTCCCCGGAAGCTGGTGGCGTGAGCGCCTCCGGGCGTCGCAGGGCACGCCCGTGTACCGGCCCCACCCGTGACAAGTGGGCCCCAATCTTTTGCGAAGCTGTCTCCTCATCATCATTTGCACCCCTGAAATTTATACTAATTGCCCCCTGATTTGGTCCCGTTCTTGGTGTCTTGATTTATCCTCTTTTCTCTCGATTTTAGGGGTTTTCCGAATCCACCAGAAAACCGAAAAGTATGCACCAAAACTCGTGGGATTCATTAGTAATAATAATATTTATCTAACATTGATCCTTAATTGATGGTTTAAAACATATATAAAAGTGGTCAATAACTACCGGGCCAGAGACCCGGTGACCGCGTCAGTACGGTTAAGCGTCATTCAAGATAACCATGTCGTCATAGTTGTGGAGCAAAGGAGGATGTATTAGTTAGAACGTTGTCGATTACACCATGTCTACATTTGGGAGATCCTTGCACCTAAACCTTCTCAAATTTTATCACAACCTACACATACGCATATAACGACTACCGACAAGTTTCATAATTTTTCAACTTCCGTTTCCTTTTTAAGAATTTAAAAACAATGCACCCGCAAGTAAATGGCGTGCTTCGTGAACAAAAACGATGATATTTTTGTGTTAGCCCCGATGAGGTCTCACATTAGACTCAATAACATGAATATCATTTTTCCATTCACTTTTTTCTACTTACTCAGAATGACTTGTCGTTCAAATTTGAGTTCTGAAAAATAATTCAAATAAAAGAGATGAAGTCTAAAAAATACCAAAAAGTGCCAAAAAATTTCAAATTTTGAATATGTTGTTGCAAGTATTGTAGCATGGCCTCGAGAAAAAAATTAGGCATGAAAATCCAAAAAAAAAAATTGAATTTCAAATTTCAAATATGTTATTTGCAAGTATTGTAGCATGGCCTCGAAAAAAATTAGGGCACGAAAAAAAAAAAATTATGTTTGCCGCGGCGCGGCAAAAGGCTTCGGCAAAGAGCCTCTTTGACGCAGCGTGAGGATGGGGTGCTCGGCAAAGTGAAAGCTTTTTGCCGGCGCTTCACGGTTCCGGCGACGCCGCAAAGAGGCTCTTTTGCCGGCGTCGTGGTCGCCTGGCGCCGTGGATCCTTGGCGCCGGCAAAGGAGCCTCCCCGGCCGGCAACGGCCGTGTCCGGTAGTGACAGTGGGGCGCAACGGCTTAGGAACAGAACATTGCAAGTTCATGAACCTTGTTTCCTTGTTACCCTACCTAGTGTGCCTGCTTTTTACATTGCGTTAACCAACCAATTGTGTAAGGGTATAAAGTATATAATAATTGCGTATGAAAAAATTGACTTGAACAGCGACGGGTGGTTCCACATGCTTCTTCAAACTTTATGCATTCAAATAGTTCACTTTCAAAGGGAAAAAAAAAACATGCAAATGGTTTGTAAAATATGGAAGTGTGGGTTCAGTAGTTGCTGAATGGACACATCAAAAAAAAGGAAGGTAAGGTGGTGATCGTATGTCGTATGGAGGAACCGAGGGGGCCGTGTTCAAGGTAAATCTAAACTCCGAGAAATATATTCTATGGGGATGCTGATTAGCAACCTGATTTAAACAAATGCATGTAATCCTCAGAGCGGTGCCAATTCCATAGACTTGGTATACGCCACGTCTTCTCTCTCATGTCATTTTCTTGCATCGTCAAACCAACAAAGCATCCTTCAATATAATATATATGTATATGGTTTCTCATCTACCTAGGGAACAAATTTGACATCCATGTGACCCAAGACGAGTAAAACCTTGCCATTTTTCATATGCATGGTTGAAATATTATTGTTGGAGTTGCCATCCATTACAAATTTTATCCACCAAGGAAGACATCTAGTCTTCTTCTTGATCATAAAAAAAGTGGCATGGGAGTCGAAGATGGAACAAGGAAAACACATGCAAATATCATGGAGTTGAAATTAGTATTTCCTACAAAAATAAGCTACGCCAGTCTCCAAAAGCGCCTATGCTGGTTTCTGCACTTTGTCAAAATGCATAATCGACTTCAGCATTGTGTTCCTCAAGTCAAAGCAATCGAAACAAATAATGGATCATCTATTTTGAGTCTAGAAAGAGGAAACATGAATTTTGAAAGGTTTTTGCCTCGAATTAATGAGCTGGAACCAGCTAAACCGAATATTTTGAGTTCTCCAAAATGAAAAAATGGATTCTACCATTGTATTCCTCTCATCGACTGAGATGATAAAAAACCATATAATGATCATCCAATTTCGAGTCTGGAAAAAACTACAGCTTTGGGAAGTTTAGTGCCCAGGCTCGTCAACGGAATCGATTTCGCTTGGTGTTCTGGGCGATGGATGATGCGGCTTTTCCAATGCTTGGTGTTTCTTGGCGGAAGCAAAGGTGGACATGGATCGCCGTGGTGGTGTTGATGGCGAGCTGGAGATCGGAGATGAGGAAGATGAGATTGGATCTTGAGGACTCAATTATAATTTTCTTTTTTCTTCGTTATTCAGTTTGTAATAGGGAGGATGTTCTGTGCTGATGCTTAATATATCTTTCTTTTAAAAAAAAAAAAAAAAAAAAAACTGGCTCAAAGCCCAAAACGTGTTAAATAAGTTTTTTATAGGGATAAGACCACCACTCTATTTGTATGAGACGATTGCCATCGATCATGAGGTTCATCTATCCAATCATCAAAGACATATTTATATTTACTTTTTATTTTTAACCTCTGCATGGCTCTTGATGAGATTTGCAGGCATCATAGGTGCATAGGTGGCTTAACGATCCTAGAGAACAACATATTGTGCATCGAGACAGGTCAGCCGTTTACTATTATTAAGCGGCAGCATTCTACGGTTGATACTTCACACAGATGTTCGACAATTTCACCTCAACAGACGAGCCAAGGTTTACAAGATTAATAGGAATCTAACACCACAGCTGATGCTTTGGCTAGGCTTGCTTTCACAGCCCGGTAACCCTGTATCAAATTGTTCCTATCTTGCTCATTAACACCAGTGCCATCTTAGTGGTGCACTGAACAATGTAACTCTACATACTGTCAGGGTCTTTGCAGCCTCTTACTGCTAATTAAATCATGCTTCTTGTCAAAAAGAAATGTCATAAATCTTTATGACGTCAAAACCAATATCAGAGATTTATTGTTAGGATATAAGACAATTTTCAGATTAATTCCGTAATATAAATCATGACAAAACCGATCTACTAAATAGAGCATGTGAAGCATACTAGCATAGCATAAAAGCATATCACAGATCATAGCATGATTCAGTAGCAAAAGACATAGCATGATCATAGCAGCGGTGTAAAGCACAACTAGCACACGGATTGATCGGATAAATTGAACATGAGTGACATGAAGATTGGATCTTGAGAATACGACCCGGCGTTGAGGACAGCGTAATGGAGAGGTTCCCGAAAGCAATGCCGGGGGTCCTCGGGTTCTTTGTCGTATCGTCGTCGGTGGGTCTTTGAAGGAAGTCTCGTCGATGAAGGCGGTATTTGGGGCGGTCCTTCGTGTGTCTCGGAAGACAAGCGTGGCGAAGATCGGGGCGGTCTAGCAGCGAAGAATGCTTCCCAAAAACCTTATTAAGCCTTCTCCCGGTGCGCGGGATCGCAAAAGGCGGCGGTTCAGGGAGAGACCTCTTTCGCCCGTCGGTGCACTTGTAAACGATCGGCTGGAGACTTGGGCGGCGGCGGCGAGAAGTGAGAAGAGGAAAATACTATTTTACTACTTAGGGATTTTATAATTAAAACACCCAATTGTAGTTGTTATATTGTTTTACGTTCCCGGAAGGCTTGGTACAAATATATAGGGAGGAAACTCCCTACCTCCACATCAACTAGCAATATGGTACTAATTGATATTGCACCTCCCACCTTTACTCATGGGCTGAAATAATAAAGCCCATTAGGTAACACAAATATTGGGCCTTTGAGATTTATCGAGAATTTTTTTTCATATGAATTTTAGAGGAACTATTCATATATAAATTCTAACATTTATGATATGAACATATAAAAAGACAAAACAATGTTTTAAGGCGCCGCGATTAGTGACACATGCGGGCGTGATATATAGCAAGACTGACCCTCGTGTTGCCTCCACATGGGCGGCTCGGGCGGTGAACCCTAGCCACCCATGAGCCGCCCTCCCCTCCCCCTCCCCTTGGCGCCGCCACGAGGCGAGCTGCCCGGCAAACAGCCCGGCCCACGGGATGGCGTGGGGCGGGGCCCACGAACTTCTATCTGGGGGTGGATTGGTGGCGCGGCCGAGCGGCGTGGCGCCCGCCCGCCCGGCGGTGTAGGGCTCGGCGAGGTCACCCGGCCAAGTGCCCATGTGTTGGCCGGTAGTTATCGACCACTTTTTATATATTTTAAACCATCAAATGAGGATCAATGCTAGATAAATATTATTATTACTAATGAATTCCACGAGTTTTGGTGAACACTTTCGGTTTTATAGGTGAACTCACGGAAAACCCCGAAAATTAGAGAGAAAAGAGGATAAATCAAGACACCGAAGAAAAAGGACCAAATCAGGGCGATTGGTATAAATTCCAGGGGTCCAAATAAGAAGAGAAGACAACTCACGAAGGCCGGGACCCAGACTCCACCGGTGGGGCGGGCGGCACGGGTGGTGCCGCGGCACCCCCTCAGGCCTGAGCCCGGCTTCCGGAAGCTTCCTCCACCGACCTATGGGAACCCTAGAATTCACTCCAACCGTCCATTAAAGTCGGTTTGGTCCAACGGCTCACATCCATCCTCAGGGGCTATATAGCGGGCGGGGCTCCTCCCACGAAACCCTAATTCAATAGCTAATTCATTAGCTATCTCATCTCATTGATTAGAGAGGGATCCCAATGTGAGGAACTCTCTCTCTCTCTTCAATGTAGATCTAGGTTTAGACTTCTCAATGTAATAGATTAGATCTAGTTGAGAGTTAGGGAGAGTGGAGCTGCGCTCGATTTACGGAGAATCTTGAGTTTTGTATGTCTTTGTATCTATTCTCTCCAAGATCTATGCTTTAATATATTTATCTTCTCTATTTACTTTTTATGCCTTTCATATGTTTAGTGTAGTCTTTATTCATTTGCATGGGATCTTTGCTCGTATTGAGTGCTCTAGTTATTAGGCTGTAGCTAGAGTACTAATCGATAGTTTAGATATGGTGTTTAGACTATAGGTTTTTGAGGTTGCTCAATCCTCAGGTTAGTTGTGGTAGCCCGGGGGGTGACTGACTCACGGAAGGCCTTTGCACTCCACCATGTTAGGGTTGATGTTTGTAGAGCTTCTCGCAGCCTTCCCCCAACTACTTCATCCCAGTCTTTCTCGAGAGTTGGAAAGGTATTGTTGCTCCAAAGTGCATTTGTATGATTACTATATCTATCCATACTTTAGTTATCTTAGAACCAAAGTAATAGAGATGTGTTTAGGAACCTTTGTCTCTCTCGTTGTCCTCTTGATTAGCTAAGCTATTTCATTTATCATAGTATCCTTCTAGGTATGTTATTATTGTATGCTTTATTTATAGTATTATTGTATTTACCATTTATCACTTACCCCTCTTTAGTCTAGTTGGTTTACTAAGTTAGCAAATACATGATTTTGAGTTATTAGAATTCTTTACCATTAGCTTCCCTGTGGATACGATGCCTAGAATACTCCCCTAGGGAAAAGCTACATTGATGTTACCCCCGCGCTGCGTAATCACTTTATTCTTTTTAGCACTTAACTAACGTCAACACACCGGGGCGTTGGGTGCGACGGTGCGGCGGCGGATTCATCTTCTTCCCCTCATTTGCCCCTTCCCCCTCGTGTGGTGACGCCGCGATGGAGCTTCCCCATGGCCCGCGGCGGTTGGATCCCGATCCCTACTGACCCGGACTTCGGGCGATGTTAGGCATGATGGGGTGGCGACACGGGCACGGGGCATCGGATCCACGGTCCTCGCTGGCGGATCTGGGGGCCCAGCGCACTTTGGGCAAAGGCCACGCCCGGATGGCGGCAAGGTCCTCTTCGCCGCACATCCTACCTTCTCCTTGGCGTTGGTGGCTGGATCCAGTGTCCGGACAGCCGGATCGCTTTGCAACGCCGGTGGGCCTTGATGGTGGCGGCGTCTTTGTGGTGAAAGGTGGCGCGTGTTGTGGCGGATCGGTCTTGTGCAAGCGTTGAGGCGGCCCTTCTTCTATATGTCGTCCCTCCACGATGGCCTTAGCTATGGCGGCGGCAGCCATAGGCTGCTGCGATGGTTGCTTTCGCTATGGCCGTGGTCAAGGCGAAGGCATCCGCGTTGGCGTGCGGCGGTGGACACGCGTGTGGCGGAGTGAATGCTAGTTTTTGGCATGCCGTCTTGCCACTAGGGGTGGGCGGCGCAACCGTGGCTGCGGTGTGTAGCCCGACGCGTTGATGCCCCTTTGGCGAGGCTCTGCCGGGGCGATTGGCGGCGGCGGCGGTGGCGACAAAGCGGGGTTTAGGAATGCTGGGCCAACATCTTAGTGGGGGCTACCTTGGGGCGCAAGCCTAGCGGCGGTGGCGCTGCGGCGCCGTTTCGCGTGTTGGAGGTGTTGCATCCTAGCTCTCTCCACGGGTGAGAACTTCGGTCCGTCTTGGACGGCGGCGACGGTGTTTCGAACGCCGTAACCTTCGGGCGGCGTCATTTGTGGATTCAACTCGGCTAGGATGTTAGCGTGTGGCCATGGTCGGAAGTCGGAGCTGCGCTTGTTTCCTTGCTTGTGCTGGGCAACGATGACCTTCTTGACCTTCTAGGGCTCCAGATTCTTTCTTTCTTGGGTTGTCGTTCTCTCATTTGTATTGGCGTGAGTTCGGTTTTGGGCCCGGTTTTCTTTATAAACTGGGGCGCTCTTCTTCTTATTAATACCAAAGCCGGAACATTTTTTTTCCAGATCTTTGAAAAAAAAAGTGACACGTGCAGGCGTCACAAATGCTGATATATGACATAGCTTCCATATATTATCATCATATATAAACTAATTGTCATAGAAATCACATCTCTTGTAGTATACTACATGCCTGAAGCCACCTAAAGAGCAAACAAGACAACATGAGTAAAACGACACTCCTCGACAGGTCAGACGTTTATTTAGTATTAATATTAACTATTAAGAGGGAGCATTCTACAGTTGAAGATGCATTCATAAAGTCATAAATTATTTTTCACGAAAGCTAGGACTAGTTTAATTTTCATGGCTGCGCTGACAATACATAATATAAAAGTACTAAAACTTACCGATTTGGTTAACAAAAATGCGTACGGTTGTACACCGAATAGATCTTTTAGAACTACGAAGACTGTCTGAATCCGGAAACACTCAGGTCATATATATCATATATTTGCACTTCGTTTTGAACAAGCTACATAACTATTGGACATTCATGAGCTGGCAGTGAGAACAAGAACAATGCAGGTTCATGAATCTTGCTTCCTTTCTGCCCTGTACCCAGTGTCAACTTGTGCATTTACTTAATTTGCGTTAACCCACCACTTGTGTTATTAATAATAGTTAGGTAGTATGAAAACTGACTTAAACTGCGGCTCGTGGCACTAGATTTAGTAGTTGCTGCATTGGACATCACATCAGGAGGACATAAAAAAGTGATCCTACGTCGCATCGAGGACCGTGGAGCCGTGTTGAGACAAATCTCAAACCGGCTTTGCCAATTCCGCTGCAAGTCTGCAAGGCAAATACTACGGTAAATCCCCAGGCCTTGGTTTTTGATGAGGTGGTTTATGTTCGACACAATGGTAGTGGTAGCGGTAGCCATGTCACACGTTTCCATAGACTTGGTCTCCACCACGTTCCACCACGTTTTCTCTCTCATGTCAGTTTCATGCACCATCAAGCCAACAAAGCATCATGTCAAATATATGGCTTATCATCTAGCTAGGGATCAGATGATGCCTACTAGAGTATGTGACCCAAGAAGAGGAAGTAAAAACTTTCCTGACCAACATCATCTCTACGAGTAAGTGAGAAGGGGTCTCCTCCTCAGTGTTCCAAAATAATTGGAGGGCGTCAATATGGCCTGAGAGGCACCAAGCCTCCAAGTGTTCCCCCACCCAAAACTGTAGCATCATCTGTCCCAACTCACATGCACCCACCAAACTAAGGCATAATTATAAGATGGGCGCTAAGTACAATATTAGCCTTTGATATGATAAAAAAAAGTTCTCGATGCCATGAAGGTGTGTTCTTAAACTTCCGCTGGCTTCTTCTTCGCTTCGAAGTACTTTAACCACTACAAAAATTTGGTCATCTGTGACAGCTAGATTATAACGATGGTAGCAGGTTTCCTGTTATAGATCGAGACATTGTAGTGACAAAGTGAATGTCGTCATAGAAGGTTGGTCACTAACCATCTTCTGTGATCACCAAAGGACATAGTCATAGATCCCATGACAACTATATATTCTTCTGTCACTAACTTATGACAACAATATATGTCACTAACTTGTCACAATATATTGAACAGGATAGCCATGTGTTTATATTTTTTTTTTTTTTGAGAGCATGTGACACGGCGGATAACATGGCGAAACATCATGCAACCAAATTTGGCCCATTGGACTCATATGAAACGAGATTGTTTTTTTACAAGTTAATTGGGCTAAGCTCAGGTAGACCATGTATTGTTTGAGCCCACTTTGTATCTCATCTTGTTGCCCAAGCACATTTACACAATCATATAGGACAATGATAATTACACATTCCAACAAGAATAGCTCCTCCAAACACAGGTACCAGCCATACAAAGAATGCCGCCTCACATCCATACATAATGCATGACACAAAAATTGTCCATAGAACAAAATACAGAGGGTTCGAACCCTGGCGGCTGTGTAGCTGGCCAGTGGGGCCTCCCACGAAAAATGTTTCTTTCAAAAAATAAATACAGAAAGCCACCCATCTGTACCAGGCAGCTTCCACTAAAAAAAACAGATCAAACTAACCATGCAGGAAAAACATAGGGAGCTGCAGCTGGCTCAACTGTACAATGAATGCATCTTCTAACGTACAAATAAGAAAAGTGCATGTAAACCATCAATGATATTTAATTAGTGTCGAACAATAGATCAACTAGTGTAGTGCCATGAAGAGAAGTTGTGCAACTAGAAACACATTGTCACAGCCGCGATGGGGAGGCGGCCGCGACACGGGCCGCGGTCTGCGGCAGCGGTGGCGGCCGCGGCGGTGACGGGCGGGCGCGCTGGGGGGCACAAGGGCAGGGGTGGCAGCGGCGGCGGCCAAGCGGCGGCGCGGCGGCACGTGGGGAGCACAAGGGCAGGGGTGGCAGGGGCGGTTAGGGCTAGAGCGGGGAAAATAGTTCTTTATTGCTTGTCCCTAAGAGATTACATCCTCCTTGCTTATATAACGCTCCTATGGGACTTGTACCTTAAGCAATCTCTAAAGGTTTCCTTATAGATTGGAATACCTTTTACAAGCAAGTCCTTATTCTTATCCTAATAGGAGACTTCCTTATAAAGTGAAAATATCTCCTTCACACCAAAAAGTCCTAATCTTATCCTGTCGACCGTGCGCCTCTAGGGCCGGCCCTTCTGGGCCCACCGCCTGGGGTGTGACATCTCCCCCCTTCTCCGATTGGCGCGCCGTCACGCTGGATAAACGTCCATTTTGTGACACCAGGAGCAAGCTCTGGAGTACCTGGCATGATGAGCTCCACACGTAGAACCAATCTCCCATGCACTGGGTTGGTGAGGATCATGTTCTCTCGGTTCGGATCGGGCGCGAACTCCATGAAGTAGTGAATGTTACTGATGTAGCCGTGGTAGATGTACTGATGCACCACATGCCCTTGCGATCTTGCTGTCTCCTCGCGAGTAGCGAGGAGTAGCTCCCTTGGGATCCCAGCTTCAAGGTGCTAATGGAGCATGTCGCGAGGGGGGCTCTCCAGGAACATGAAGCGATCGTGGGGTGGTGGTGTGATGAAGACAGGCATGAGGCGCCAGATTGTCACATTGCGGCGTGTTGGACGAGAAGCTGCAAGGTTGAGCATTGTACCGTACATGAAGGAGCCGATGTCGAACATGCAGGGTGAGAGCTGGTGTGTCTCCTTGTCAGTGTCGTAGTTGATGTAGACGTTGTCGACGCTGAAGAATTGATGATCCATGTTGTCGAGGAAGACGACGCGGGCAGCGCCCACGTGGTGGCGCCTCGCCCACACTCCGCCCAGTAGGATGGCTATTGGAGCTGCCGTCGTTGGGGGAGCCGTGTAGGCGCCTAGGGCGAGGTAGTTCGTCCGACAAATCTCCCCCGAAGAAGAGCCGCCCATCAGGTCCAGCAGCGGTGGTGAGGAAGGGAGGTAGAAGCGGCGCGCCCGCCGTGGCGTGGAGGGCTATCCGCCGCACGTGGTGCTCCTCAACTATCGCCCCGACGTAGTTCTTGCTATTTTTGTACAACATGGTCTTGAAATCATGGTTTTGAGTACGATTTTCAATTATATAGTACATATAAAATATCAACAAATTTATGACTTTATTGATGTATATATGTTTCAAGACTATATATTTTATCTTATTATGTCTCCAAACCATATAACTATTTTAAAAGTTATTCATAGTCAAAGTTATTCAAGCGAGTGGGGTTTTATTCTAATCTCAAGGATTGAGAATGATGAGATCACTCAGCTTGTGTCTACAAGCTTTTGTTTTAGACAACAAAACGTCTTCCTTGTTTATGGATATCTCTTCCTTCCAAGAGACAATGTTTTATGAAGGTGTCAATCTTCTTAATCGCTAGGTTTGTTTCCTTTTTTTATTTTTGCAATTTGAGGATACTGTGCCAGTACTTATCGCCAAAAAAAAAAAAAAAAAAAAAAAAAAAAAAGAAGAGGATACTGTGCCAGTACATCAGCTGGGATGAAAACAAAGAATTCACCACGATTAGGTGTCTATGGTAGGACGTACGAGAAAAAAGTGCACTTCTAGCCATTCTTCTTTCTGTTCTGCAAACATTTTTTTAACCATATCTGTTCTGCAAACTAGAGGGAAGTAATCCACAATAGTAGGTCTGGTAGTACTCGAAGGCAAGCCCAAATAAGGGACAGGTAAATTGCTAATGGAACATCCAAAGTTACGATGAAATTGAATTTTAAGCCAATTAATGGAGTCAGCAACGGTTTCTCTTTAGATGGAAGAACTAGAATAAGAAAAAAACACTCTTCGGGCAGATCAACGGTGTGGCTCCATGGGGGTACCTAGTAACTGTTTTATTGCAAATAGGGTGTTCGACAAGGTGATCCCCTCTCACCACTCATGTTCATGTTGCCTGCTGACTTGTTGCAATCAATTATTAAAACTACAGTTTTCAGAGGACTCTCTTGGAGATCACTTTAGCCGACATTTTCCCATTGTACAATATGTCGATGACATGTTATCTTATCGTCAAGCTGATGCTATGTAGTTATTTGTATTCGAAGTCCAATTTGAGATCTTGTCAAGCACTAGAACTTTAACATATGTATGTTGCCAACTGCGCATCGCTATCATCTGTAGCTGGCACGTCGACTTCTCATCGTAATATTAGTCTTTCATTCTCATATGTTGCTAATCCTCCTAGCAAGTTTTGGGTCAAAAAAATCCTCCTGGCTAGTTGCCTATACTGCCCATCGCTGCGATCTGTAGCTGGCAAGTTGACTTTTTTTTCTTATAAAATGTTCGCTTACAGATCAAATTTTTCTGCCGGCATAATAAAAAGTACTAATAAAAGGAACTAAATAGAAAAGTAAGCACATGATCGGTTGGGCAAACAACAAATAGTCAAATATAAAGCTAACTACGCAATTGTATTAGCACCCTCCCTCCATCCTTCCGCTGCGCCCATGCCCATGGCTCCCTGTCACCGGGCAATGCTCCCACTGCTCTGCATCCTCGTCTTTTCCACGGCGGCAGCTGTCATCGGAGACGACGGGAGCCCGACGCACCTCCACTTCTACTTCCACGAGAACTTCGGCCCGAACGGCACGACGGTGCAGGTGTCACAATCGCACGGCGGCAGCAACAACAGCTCCTTCTTCGGCGCGGCCTTTGTCATCGACGACATGCTCAAGGAGGGCGCCGACCCGGCGTCCCGACTCATCGGCCGCGCGCAGGGGCTCACCGTCGCCGCGTCCCTCACCGACGGCGCGCTCCCTGACGGTGTTGGACTTAGTGTTCACGGAGGGGGCCTACAACGGCAGCTCCCTGTCGCTGGTCGGCCGCGCGCTGCTGGGCACGGTCATAGAGCGGCCCATCGTCGGCGGCACGGGCGTCTTTCGGATGGCGCGCGGGTACACACACTCAGCAAGAGGGTTGAGTCGCCGGACCAGAACCTGCTTGTCCTCGAGTACGACGCCTACATTTGGCACTAGGAGCCGATTCTGCCATGTGATGTCTGAATTTTTCAGATATGTAATTGTTGTGTCTAAGTGACCATTTTGTCATGTCACCACTCATGTTCTCTCACAACACCCTCATTCTCTCATTCTGAATTTTCAGATGCGTGTAATTCTGTATAAGTGACCATGAATTAAGATACTTCGTTGCGCAACGTGAATTGCTAAAGATTTATGAATCTACATATTGTCCGTCTTTTATCAGAAAATAGCTTCTTGTCCAGCATCTTGCTTTCTGCTTTGTCTCTTGAATTAAGATCCTATTATTTCTTTGTGACTATATCAACCACACGATCAATATCGTCAGGGTTCGGAGTACCAAGCGATGCTGTAATCTGTATGGGCATTCGGAAAACATGTAAGGTTTCTGTTGACGCTGAAACTAAGGCTTCACACCAACACACCGGGCGCTGGGCGCCCACGAAGGCCGCGATCGACCTTGGAGCAGCGAGCACCGCTTGGCGTGGCCGCCCTAACTGATCTAGGGATCGGTAGGGGTGACGATAGAGCTTCGGTGACGGCTGGAAGAACCTCAACGCACCTCCGGGAAGACCCGTCGGGAGGACGCACGCGAGGGGTGCTCTAGGACCAGCGTGGCGCCTAGAACGCGCCCGGCGAACGCGGAGTTCGCCCGAACAGCAGGATAGAGGGGTTGAAGGAAGAAGATGACCTACAAACGGGAAAGGAGATAGATTGGTTGTCGATTGGATGTAGATGGGATCAAATCGGCCATGAACCTCTTTATTATATAGAGGAGGGTGGTCTTATCCTTTTTTAGGAAACCGTCCCCGGGCGTTTCCAAGCCTCGAAAACCGACCAAAACACGATTGGAAACAAATCGGTTCGGATCTCGTACGGACACGGGCCTGCGTCGGGGGTGACCGGACGACGATCGGCCTTGACCGACGCACGGTCGCCCGCGCCTGATCGGCCTTCGGTAAGGCACGCAAACCCGATCGCGTCGCGCGCAAACCGACCGGACCCTGGGACCGGATGCAGGACCGAACGCACGGGTGAGTCCGGTCGATGCCCTGAAATCAGCCCGTTCGTCCAGCTGATTGACCGGACTCGTGAAGAAGTGACCAGACGCTCGGTGGCCGCGTCCGATCGGTTAAACAGAGAGGTCTGCAAACCGATCGCGTGGCGACCGACCGGACGCTAGGACCGGTCGCTGGACCGACGCGACCCGGTGCTTCCGGTCGACGCCTCGACATGCGTCCGGTCACCTTCCAGAAAGCCTTTTTCGATCCTCCATGAAAAGTCTAGAAATTTGCGGTGAGTTAGCTCTTCATAGAATTAGCTAAGTTTGGAATTTGAATGTCAACAGTTTCGCATGCAAATAGTTTTTATCCCAACCTCTATGTCTGTAGTCTGTCAAGCGTCAACAGTTCATTGTCGGTTTTGTAACAGTAACCATTGTTTCGAGGGAAAGGTAATCGGTGGGAAATCCCAAGCTCTTTCGGTATGCTGAATTTTGTTGAGTACTCTCCTGTTGCTTCCAGGGTCCAGATGATTCTACATGGGTGGTGTTTTCTAGATTGAGGCTTTGTCTCTCGATTAGCATCCAAAGTTCCAAGAAACTGGCAATGATACATTTCAGGACCCATTTGTGGGTTTTGACATATCATCTTCTTATTTACATATTGATTCCACGACATATTGAAGAAAGTTCTAGTCCATCTTACAAAAGGACCACGTGATGAGGCGTTGGCCCGATCTTCCATGAGGTAAGGGGTAAATTTGTTTGGTGGAGAACTCGGCGTTGACGATCCGGCTTCAAATCAACACGATTCGAACCCTGCAACCGCTACACCATAGCTCGATGGTTATCAACCAAGCACGACTTGATTGACCTCACCAAGAAGGCTTTCCACGTAAGTGAATCGAAGAACACAAGCAAAAACAAGTAAACACGCAATATGATAATTACAAGTATGAATGACGAACTGAAATTATGAGGTTCAAGAACTTCGGTTCTAAAGGACTAATTGACACAGAGGAGATCAAGAACAAGGGCCCTAGATCACTATAAACGGAATTGGCTTCACAGTTACAATGAATCAATCAATTTTCTCGATGAAAAACTCAAGTTAAACAAAACCCGAGAGACATCCTAGGGTTGCTGGTGGTGGCCAAGGGGGCGTCTACCACTTGGGCCACTTGGCCTGACACGGTACACGGGTCAATAGCCCAAAAAGATGGTGACGCAGCACCCTGGCAGATTCTGAATGCCATATTATTTCGATGATTCATGTTGACTCAGATGGAATTTGGGCCTCAAACCAACGCCATTGGTTAGGGAATGAAATTATCTTTCCAAGCTTGCCTGGATCATCAAAAAACGGAGTCCACCTGGGTGTTGATTTTACTCGGGACTGCTCCTGGAACTTGAGTTGCTTTGGGCCTCCAACTTGGAGACTCGAACCGGATGAGCTTTGGGCCTGCTTCTCGACTTGGGTAGCCTTGTTGGTCTCCTTCATCTTCATGCCATTCACCATGTATGGTCGTATGCATACATGTCATGTCCTCACCACGACCGATGATGTGGAAGTGGCAAGTCATATCCAGAAGATAGAAACAATAATGATCTTTGCCAAACATGGGTGGTCGTTTTAAAATAGACTTGGGCCTCGTTCGGCAAACTTGGATTCCATCTAGGCCTCTTTGATCGAATCATTCCATCTTTTTTTTAGGGGAATCAAATCATTCCATCTTCCTATTTTCAGCCCGCAGACTGTGTATGGATCTATTCATTCCTTGAGCCTTGAGATTTGGATCAATTCCGAGCTGAAGAGAAGGTGGAAAGGTCTGCAACAGCCCTAAACGAATAAAGATTTTGGGTGGACCTGATTTTAAACTAGGCCGAATTATTCCAGGTGGAATAGGCCATGTTCTAGGGCATTTCAGACCGAAACAAACGAGGCCTTACTTTATTGTTGCTTCTTGCGAGTTTTTTGAAAGCTTGCTTTTTTTTGCGAGTGAGTTATTTTGTATTAAACTTTGATTGAGTACATAACTTATACAAAGATAAGAATAAAACTTTTTTTTATCTAAAATTTGTGGTCCTTCAGGTTTTTCCTTCTACTATGACTAAAGAGGACAGGAAAATGTAAGATTGGTAAATCGGTAGTGCACTGACCACTGAGTACCGAGTGAACAGGAGGAAACCTTAAAAAGACTGTATAATACTCACTCCAATATGAAAATAGGTACTCCCTCAGTTTCAAATAATAAGACGCTTAGATTTTTTTTTTTTAGAATTCATAGCGTTAGCTACACACCTTATAATTGAGACACAGAAAATAGTGTTTTGGGATTTCTTAACTTTTAAGTTTTCAATGGAGGTGGCACAAGTGGACTTGTCTTTAAATCTAGTTTAACAAAAGTACACATTTGCTATGTTTATTTATAGGCAATGGATCAGGTGTAAACTAATCTAGGCCATAGGATGTTGATCCAACGGGCATGGGGGATTGGGTAATTTTACACTTAACCGCCTGCCTTTAATCACACTTTTGCAAATCCTCCCTTCCACCTCCCCGTGCCCCCACTGAATCAACATCCTATGATCCAAATTGAAAGTTTGCGAGGTTTGCATGGATAGGTTGGTTTTGCACCCGATGCATTGCCTTATTTATAAATATGTTATGACAAAAGGTATTGATCAATCCTTTGAATAATAACTACAAATACTCCCAATTTGTTACTTACACCTTCTATTCCTAAAAAAATATTTCCTAGAGTCTTAAGTCATTTTTTATATATGTTTGAATGAATTTATGGAAAATACGTCCAGACTTATGATACCAAAAAAGAGTAAATTGCGTCCATCATACAACAACTTGTGGATGGGTGCAGATTAGTCCAATAACTTGTAATATGCTCAATCTAGTACAGGAACTTGACATGTGGGTGCATATTGGTACAACAAGTTATAAAGCGGTCAATTTAATACAAACTTGATAGTTGGGTGAAAACTAGTCCAAAAACTTGTAAAATGCTTAACTTTGTGTCCAAATCGATGTAGTCCAAACAAACAATATAGTTTCTACTATGGACAAGAGTATATTCACGTTGGAACAAGTTATTGTGCATTATTTGTGACAATTTATATTCTTGTAGTGATGTTAACATATTCGTAAGGAGTAAAACCTTGTAGTGGGTGCAATTTACTCGATACCAAATTATGAGATACTACAATATAAAATATATTTTTTAAATAATCAATTTTATGGTGTCATAAACTATAAGAGGTGCGGCGGGGGGGGTGGTAGCTGGTGATATGGTAGACAGCGGTGGCATGGGTGAGCAGTGGCAGCAGTGGGCAGCATGCCGCTAGGGAGGTGGCGCAGGTGTGCGGTTAGGGTAGGGCGGTGGCACGTGCATGGGGGAGGAGAGGGTGGCAGTGGCATGAGAGCTGGAGGGCTAGGGTTCAGTGACTTGTGGCTACTATTCCTTACTTTGAGTTGCAACTACTACGTGACGTTGGTATTTATAGTCCTACCTAATTGGACCCCTAACCGAACTCTAGGAGATACTTATAAATTGGATTCTCCTTTCCTATGTTTACCGACTCTTTCCTTGACTGACTTAGACTCGATAGAAGCTGAAGACACGATTGGCAGCGGCGGCCGGGGTGCTACAGTACCATGGGTACTATTCATGTTGCTACGGTATTTTCTGTGTGCGTGTTGCCCTAGGGCGCGATGAGAGGCCCAGTTGTCTCACCTCCTTGGGCCTCCGTTGGCCTGTCTTCTCCGCCCAAGGGTCATGGCTCGCGTTAGGCGTATACTCCCTTCGAGGTCCAAATTATAAAGTCGCTTTGACTTTTTTTTAGTTCATTTATTTTTACTATGTATCTAGACATGTTATTATATCTAGATACATAGCAAAATGGATGCACCTAAAAAAGTCAAAAGCGACTTTACAATTTGGAACGGAGAGAGTACATGTGCGCTTTTTCTATATATTCAGTAAAAACATAACAAGGTTTAACTTAAAACGGCTCTAAAAATTGATTTATTTAAGGATGGAAGAAGTATCCGTGTCAACATGGTAAGAGTGCCACAAATGGGGTGATGTCGCACCAAAAGACGTATGCAATAGTGTAGAGACTTTATTATAAAGTTGAAATCTTATCAAGGGGATACCAAGCAACATATTTGAAATAGGCTCTACAATTTTTATAATTTTAAGTTGAGAGTACAAACATAGCATGGTGATCCATAGAATCCATTTCCAATCTTCTACCCTATGAATTTGAGATGGACTTATTTGTAAATCTAAGTAAGACCATAGAATCTCAACTTTCAAGCCAAATATCCTAATTTATTAAAGTAGATTTCAATTCTCTAAAATGAAGGGATCCAAACAGGCACTAAAGGTTTCTTGGATCGATGCCCGGTGTACCCATAGTACTCCAAAAAAAAAGTTATGTTGGTTATTGGTTAAATAAAGTTCATGGATCAAATGTGTTGTTCTGGAACTGAAAAGATATACAAAAACATGGATTTTAAGGAAATGATAGAAGCTATCTAACAATATATAATATCAACAAAATGCAAATCTTATTGTTGCTAGTTGGAGGTTTTTTTTGCTCTCTATATTAATCCTCACTAGACACATTGCAACAAAAATGAAATAGTAGAAATCCCGCACCCAACATACATGGGCTCCAATAGTTCACTCCCAACTTGGAAGAAGGTTCGACACACTACTTTTTCATAGTGAGTGACCTGGCGTAGTTCTCTAGGAGAAGAGCAAGTAACAGTTATTAAAAAAAAAAAAAAAAAAGAGTATCTTTAGAGTATTAGTGGTTGACGTGTAGACCGACATCGTGTAATTCGCTCTCTTCCTAGTTCCTAATCTTTTCAACAATGCTTGGAGTCAATATTTCCCACCTCAATCAAAAAGAGTTAGGTTCATCAACTTGAAAACCAGCTGGCCCCTCAAACTTGCGAACCTGTTCACTCCAGGTCCAAATGCGGAGTGAGCGGGTTCGCAAGTTTGAGGGGCAAATACCTAGTTTTGTAGTTGATATATACCTATATATATAGTACAACTATACAAGTTCATAGGCCTACAATACATTTAACTCTTTTGTATATAGAGTTAAGCAGCGGTGCAACTGAACTCTTGATGAATAACATTATAGTAGGATTTTTCTTTGTTTTTATATATAAGAGGCATGCTGTTATTAGGATTTATAAATCAAGGGATGCAGAGAGAATATATAAATTCAGACTTTTGTGCCAACCATTTTTATCTGTCAACTTTGTTAGAGCACTACAGCACTTTGTTTCATCAAGCGCTTATGATTGTCAGTTGGCACACAAGTTTCTAATGTAGTAGTGTTAAGATTTTTCTTTTGATAGATGACCACATATATATAATTTATCCTGCATGCTTGAAGTGCATCTATGGGTATGTGATGTCTTCTCCATGCCGCCGCAAGCTCGAGGCCACCGACAATGCTAAGTGTCATGTATGCCATGAAGAATTCTACGAATACGACAGAATTCTACGAATACGACAGCATGTGCCATGCCATGGAGCGACTGGTGGAGTCCACCCGCGTCCCATTCCCGAATACCATGAAATTAATATTGAGAAAATAATATTAGAGTCATGAAATTCTTTTCTATATATTTTTCTCACTCGCTTTTCCCATTTTTGCTCTTCCGCATTGCCTCACACAGGGTAATTTCTAATGCAAATCAGTACTATGGCTTTTGAAGTTGTTATGCATGAATAAGAAATTATCATTTCCAATGCATATAAGTATTACCATGCACAATTGATGTCTCTAAATGGAGTTAAACTCTAAATTGTTGTAAAAAAAACTCTAAATGGATGCGGAGGAGTTGGAGGCGGCTTCTGTGGGCACTGCAGCTGTCGGCACCCCGGCATCGGCCGCCCTGCCGGCGTGCCTCCCACGGCCGCCCGTCAACTAACCCCCGGCGCATCCTACCCGTGGCATGGTTGGCCGCCAAGGGACGCCGGGCCCGATCGCCTCGCCCACGAGGTTCTTCCTCAGCCGCCGCGCACTCCCGGGACAGACCCTCTTTCGTCGCCTCCACGCGAGCTATGCCGCCAAGATCGCCGACCGTCGGCGACTTCATCACCTCTCTAGAGCTACCCCTCGGCGGCCCGATCGCCCCCCCGCCCGTTCTCGGCGTGCACGCGCGATCGATCGATGGCCCGGTTCCCGGGTTTAAGTGACCTTCTCGCATGGCGAAATCGGCATTCCGCGACACCAACACGGAGAGAGGCGCACGCCGGGTGCTCCTCGATAAGTGGGAGGGTCGTCGGCCGGATCCGACGATCGCGGTGAGGTTCGAGCCACTTTGCGGACTCCGTCCGTCTTCCAACCGTGTGTTTGGTTGAGGGTTGGGTGGGTTGGGTTGGATCCAACCCGGTTTTTGGGTTGGGTTGAACCCATCTCGGTGTTTGGTTGCGGCTTCGATTTTGGGATGGAGTCAACCCATCCCATGTTTGGTTGGAGGAATTGAGAATTCGGGTTGAACGGACGACGTAACACCGGTAGTGAGACATTTTTTATTAGGATCCCTCAATTATTTAGAAATTAGCGAAGGTTATATGAGTAAATCTTTTTCTCTAGCGTTTTTACAACAGAAACCACGAAGAGAAAGCGAAATTAAATTTTAGTCCTTCTCTCTCGTCGTACATGGGCGCCGCGGGCGAAGCTCCGCCCAAGAAGCGCGAGACGCCATCGCGGCGAGTCACGCCGCCCAGGGCACGACGGCGCCATGGCGCTGAGCCGCCGCCATGGCGAGACGACGCCGTCGGAGCAAGCTCCGTCGCGGCGAAGCGCCAGCGCCGCAGCGCGGATTGGGGCGAGAACGGCGTGAATCCAAAGCGCAGCGTGACGAAAGCGGCGAGGGTATTCCGAGACGAGCTATCGTGGCGGAGAGAATGGCGTGAATCGAACCCACCTGGGTCGGCTCCGTCCCTCGAAATATGAGGGGCGGAGCGAACCCGCATCTTCGTGGAATATGCTCCTCTGGAGCCCGCTCCGCTCCCTCCGCTCCCGACACCAAACAAATGGAAAATGGGTTGGCTCCAACCAAACACACGGCAAGAAGGCGGTCGTCCGTAAGATCTTCCATGCGCGGCAACCTGGGCGCGAACGGTTGAGTAACTCTAGTGTGCTCCCGCACCGGATCCGTAGCTCAATTGTGTTTTCTTAGTATACAACCTTCAGCTCCACCGTTTTATCGATGCTTTGTGTTAGTGTGATACATGCGCTCTCTCCCTATCATCTTGCCGTGGGAAGGGTAAAACTGGTGTAATTTGGAACATTCTATTTTCTTTTAACAAATTAGCCAAGCTCGCTTTCAAAAAAAAAAAAAAAAAAAGTTGGGGATTGTCACAGTTCATCGCCACGCTCCCCGCTTCAGAGGGGTGGAAGGAAAAGTCTTCCCCTCGCCGGAGATGCTGCCGTCGGCGACCGGGAACTGGGTCAGACAGGCCGTCCCGACGGCCATGGCCCAACCCTTCTCTTCCCCTCTCATCCCGTCCTCATCCTGATTCCTGGGTGACTCGCCGCCCTCCTCCTCCCTCGACGTCCTCGCCGTCCGCCTTCACCACAAGAACGAGCTCCTCTCCTATTACGGTGTGCAGACCGCGCCGCAGGGCCGTCGTGCCGGCGGCCTCCGTCCACCTCGGCCCCGGGGAGATCGCCGAGGTCGCGCGCAACAAGGTTAGTTGCTCTCCTGTTGGTTGGTACCCGGCCAATAGGGTACTTCTTTTCCTTTTCTTATGTTGGTCTGGTTGTTTGAAGGTTTTGATTGCGGCGACGGTGGCGAGCGCGAACGGGCAGCTGTCAAAGCCCTTCACCTCGGGCAAGAATGGTGGCGCTGGCGCCGTCCTTGAGCTCAGGACCGTCTTCCGCTCCGGAGGATGCCCTCCACCCACTCCGCGGTGAGATTACCCGCCCGCTTCCTTACCGAAACCTTTTCTTTTTCAGTTTCTGCGTTACTCGCCAACTACCATTAGTTTGCACAACGAATGATTGAGGATGGCTATGTATCTAGAATGAATTTGACCATTGAGGATTTCTGAAATATAACGTACCCCAAATGGCTATAAAATTGAATTGAAACAATTGTGGTGGTTTGTCAAACAAGAAGTGCTGCAAGATCCTATCTGAAACTGCTGTTTTTTATTCTAGTGTAAAGTATTAATTCTGTTTTAGCCTTATGTTTTCATGTAAACCTTTTTTGGCATTGACCCTTCTAACAATTCCGAGTTCTAATAAAACTTTCCTATCTTGTAGAGTGTTGTTGCCGTTGCTACTTCGCTTGGGCTAGAAAGGTTAGCTCTTGAGCATTTGTGCTGTGCAACCTAGTTGTTTATGCTTTTTTTTCACCCTAAGCTCGATGCTTTTGTTTTTCTTGACTATTGATTTAGTGTGCAGAGGGTTTGCAGACTCCGTATTCGGAATGTCAGTGGTTTTTGCAGCCATTGTGATGTATGGTGCTCAGGTACACTGTTTGTTTATTTGTCCAGAGCTCATTTCAATCCAATACTCTAATCTTTTCAATCCACTGGATCAGACCAGTTAGAATTTTAACTGTGTGAGAAACAAATCTGTAAGCTCACTGCAAAGGAGGATCCACTTCTGCATCATATTTGCACATCTGGAGTTTATCAGTACCAGTAAGCTTATGGATATGCCATCACGTGCATCATTTTGTTTACAGTTTCCCCTCAAGACTGCCTATCTTATGAGGATTCGTTTTTCTACCCCACAAATTCTTTTTGCATTTTCAGTTTTCTATAAAATATCTTGCGGCTTTGATGGTCTAGGAACAAAGTTTCTTATATCATAAAAGAATCACCTTACTCCCTCTGGACCACATTTGTAGTCGTACTAGGATTGAGGCCAGACCCCAAGGCAGGAGGTAGAATACAGTAACACCCCTACACATTGAGAAGACAAGCTGACAGTAGATGGAAAGCATTCACACACACCAACGCTTCAGCTTGCACACTCCATGCACCGGCATTTTTTTAGCCTTAGACAAAATAAGGGGAAACTAAGTTATGGCCTAGAGCGACATGATGGATAGACAGGTTGTGTACTTCGGTATAGGGTGGTACTCACCTGCAAGGCTAAAACAACATTCATTTGGGGACGTATTTTGAATCTTAGAACGACAACTATTGTGGGGACGGAGGGAGTATGCTACAAATATGCAAATGACCTGTCTTTCCTTAATAGTCTTGAGCTTTAAGTAAGGGATTGAGGATGCATACCTTATAAATCGGGAAAATCAATATCTTAGTATTGACGGACTTAGATTGAGTACATGCTCTATCAACTTGTTTCATATCAAGTTTATTATATTGTTAATAGATGATTTTAAATGGTTGTCCGTGCAACTTGCAAAATAGAATGATGTAGCAAAAATACAAAACTGTGGCAAAAAACGTTAACAAAAACTAATATTACCATCAGATTATCTTGTGTTCACAACTTTCTTGTGTGTTCGAAAAAGTTTTTCTTGCAAATGCATAGCTAATATCCTATGCTCCATTATCCTTCTATTTCTTGTGTTTTGCATTTGATATTAGGGGTTAGTGTGTACAATCTAATAATTACCAATAAGGAACCTCATCCTAGACTATTCAAGACTGATATAAGGTAAGAACTAATATGGCAAAGTCAGCACCAGAAGCTCCTATGTTATTGCATCTCAATTTTTAAGGCAATTCTTTACTGTTTAATCCAAATGATGGAGGATATATAGACATCAAAGCACACATGAGAGAATAATAAAAAAATGGCATGTGTAGCGCTTTTAATTGTTGGCCATGAACAGATATACTATATTTTGTTCCTATTATTAGTTCAACAACCAAAAGACCAATTAGTTGGGAAGTTTGAAACAGAAGTACTATATTTGAAAAAGAAAATAAAGTTCTTGATTCACCGGGCCATCTCATCACATTTTATCTTCAAAAGCACCTAAAGAGAATCCCTAAGCCAAAATGGAAACATAAAAAAGATCCTCTTGATCAGCCAACCAGTGTAGATGACATTCCTTGCCTGTATGGCCCAAACAGTTGCACCATATATATGTTTAGAAGCACTAAACTCCATACAAAGTAGACCGGATTAAGCAGTCTAGTCAAACAAACCTGATCCGGTCATTGCCAAGCAACGTAGCTAATCTTGAGGTCGATCCAACTACTTGGGGAACCTGAGAAAATTGGCCGCTTCGCTGCCAAGGTACTGCAGTGGAAGCCTGCATGCATCAGCTTGTGTCATAAAAGAATCACCTTACTCCCTCTGGCCCACATTTGTAGTCGTTCTAGGATGGAGGCCAGACCCCAAGGCAGGAGGTAGAATACCGTAACACCCCTACGCATTGAGAAGACAAGCTGACATTAGATGGAAAGCATTCACACACACCAACGCTTTTGCAATAAAAAAAATACTACTGCAGCCAACGCTCTAGCTTGCACACACTATGCACCAGCATTTTTAAGCCTTAAACAAAAGAACAGGAAACCAAGTTATGGCCGACAATAACATTATGGATAGACAGTATAGGGTGGTACACTGTCATGTACGGGCGCACCTACAGGCGCCGTCGTGACGCAAGGCGCGCGGCAGAACGCGCGGCCCAGGAGGTTGCCACCGTGAGTGGCTAGAATTAGAAAGATAAGGATTAGTTTCCTTTCTCATGCCTAAATTCTAGGAGTGATTGGTTGGGCCATTGGCCATATATATCTTGTAACTAAACTTGAGAGAATCAAGCAAGATCAATTATCCCAAACCTGCTCTCTCCCTTTACCTTTCTCAAGCCACCGGTGAGAAACATCTCACGGTGAAGGCCTGGAGCACGACTACAAGTTAAGTAGCCGCGGTCCGGCATCGTTGGGCATCGAGGCGCTTGACATACACACCTGCAGGGGGGGCGGATCCAGGGGCAGGGCTGCCCAGGCTGCAGACCCCCCCCCCCGCCTGGAGGCTTAACTCACATGTAAACTATGGTTTATTAGTCCCTAAATTACTATTATTTCTTAACTTTAGCCCTAATAATCATTATTTAGCCCTCCCGAGGAGCTTATCCTGGATCCGCCACTGCTCACCTGCAAGGCTTAAACGACATTCATCTTGGGGCGTATTTTGAATCTTAGAATGACACACTATTGTGGGATGGTGGGAGTATGTAATAAATCTGCAAATGATCTGTCATTCCTTAATAGTCTTGAGCTTTAAGTAAGGGATTGGGATTGCATACCTTATAAATCAATATCTTAGTATTTACGGACTAAGCTTGAGTACACTCAACCAACTAGTTTCATATCAAGTTTATTATATTGTTAATAGATGATTTTACATGGTTGTCCATGCAACTTGCAAAATAGAATGATGTAGCAAAAAATACAAAACTGTGGTAAAAACGGTAATAAAAACTAATATGACCATCAAATTATCTTGTGTTCACAACTTTCTTGTGTGCTTGAGAAAAAAGTTTATCTTGCCGATGCATAGCTAATATCCTAATGCTCCATCGTCCATTTATTTCTTGTGTTTTGCATTTGATATTAGGATTTAGTGTGTACTGTAGTCTAATAATTACCAATAAGGAACCTCATCCTAGAGTATTCAAAGAGTATTCAAGAATGATATAATGTAGAACTAATATAGCAAAGTCAGCACCAGAAGCTCATATGTTATTGTATCTCAATTTTTTTAAGGTAATTCTAAACTGTTTAATCCAAATGATGGAGGGATATATAGACATCAAACCACACATTAGATGTAGCGCTTTAATTGTTGGCCATGAACAGATATATATGCTGTTTCTATTATTAGTTCAACAACCAAAAGACCAATTTAGTTGGGAAGTTTGAAACAGAAGTACTTGATTCACCTGGCCATCTCTTCACATTTTATCTCCAAAAGCACCTAAAGAGTAACCCTAAGCCAAAATGGAAGCATAAAAAAATCCTCTTGATCAGCCAACCACAGTGTAGAAGTCATTCCATGCCTGCATGGCCTAAACAGTTGCACCATATATACACACAGGTTGGCATATAGTAGTAGTTTTATCTTTTCTCTGTGCACGCACAAACTTTGATGCTTGATGCGTGCCTGAAGCAATTACAAGCTCAGGATTGTGATGTGATGGCATGCAGGAAGAACCAGAACGCTTCGGCGTTGCCTAGCTTCTCTCCGTGGAATAAATAGTTCATTGGTCCCAGTAAACAAAGGGTATGGATGAAGGCCTCCCAAGGAGAAAGATGGAACTGTTTTATAAAGGAAATTTCATGCGTTTGAAGAAAACTCAAGTGGAAAGCTTTTGTGTTCTCCCAAATACAGTCTACAGGTGGAGTGGTTGATCACTAAGTGTAATCTTCTACTCTTAAGAAATGATGAAATGCTTCCGTCATAGCAATTATAAGACGCGTTTTAGTTTCTCTAGACTAGATGCATGACTTTTGCTAAGCATTTAGATACACGCTATGTCTAGATACATATTAAAAGCAATGTATCTAGAAAAACAGAAACACTTTATAAATTGGAAGGAGGGACTATAAGACATTTTAGTTGTCGCCGGTTATCAGAATTGAACCAAATTTAGAGAAAAAGGGAATAATATTGACAATATTAAATGAGCTTCATTAGATTTTTTAGACCAAAGGAGATCCTCCCAGCTTATATTCAAAGTTACCGAACCAAAGTACCTGCTGGGGTTATACCAGCTTACAAAAGCACAGAACGCCCATAGCGCTCGCACACAACCACCTTAGAGTTTGCCTGATTACAGGGGCTAAAACAGAAAACACGAAGATAACGCCCACACAAAACCGAGGGGAAACAAGCAACTATTACATATAACCAAAGAGGACCTCTTTGATATGGTAGATGTTAATACTCTTTTCTATAAACATACTCAAATATATAGTATGGGCTGACTTAGGACAACTCAAAACCACCTAAATTGAGTGGAAACTAGCATTTATTTGACAAATGTGAGCATACGAGAATACTACACACACCGGGTTGCGCTCTTTTCACAAGCTGCCTATCAACATCTCGCACACCTCAAAGCACCATGAGATCAAAACTCAATATAGTCGCTGGCCTTGGTTTCTTGTTGCTCAATAGATCATCCTAGAATGAATGATGGAGGATATATAGACATCAAATCACACATGAGAAGAAAAATAGAAAAAAATGTGTTGTGATTTAAGTGGTGAGCATGAAGGCATATGAACAGATATATATGCTGTTGCGATCCTATATTATAATTAGCTCAACAGTCAAAATACTAATCAGTGGGAATTATAGTCTGAAACAGAAGCAATATGCTCAAAATAACAAATAGAAGTTCATGATTCACCGGGCCATCTCTTCACATATTTTCTCCCAAAGCGCCTAACGAGCAACCCAAAGCCAAATTGGAAGCATCGAAAAGATCGTCTTGATCAACCAAGAAACCACAGTAGATGGCATTCCATGCCAGTTGCCCCCAAACGGTTGCACCACATATATACATTTAGCAGCACTAAACTCCATACGAAGCAGACCGAATTAAGCATCTAGTAGTAAACCAAAAAACCTGATCTCCCGTCACTGCTCAACAAGGTAGCTTAACTTGAGGTCGATCAAACTACTTGGGGAACCTGAGCAGATCGGCCGCCTCGCCACCCGGTACTGAAGTGGAAGCCTCTGTAAGGACGACGCTGACGAGCCACTGAGTTCCATGAGTTGCTGATGGTGTGCCGCCATTGGGGAGGCAGAGGCCGTGGTGACCTTGCCGTGGAAGAGCTGGTCAAGGTTCTGGTGCGAGGTGAGGAGCTTGTCTAGGATCGACCAATCTGTCATGCCAGCGAAGCGGTCGACACCACCTCCAGCAC
Source organism: Hyparrhenia diplandra (assembly GCA_015847255.1). Classification (NCBI taxonomy): domain Eukaryota; kingdom Viridiplantae; phylum Streptophyta; class Magnoliopsida; order Poales; family Poaceae; genus Hyparrhenia; species Hyparrhenia diplandra. Next base: position 28,720 of record JADLZK010007850.1, read on the forward strand.
CACCACCATGAACATGGTGGAGCATCCCATCGCTGCCGTTGGATGTGAGCTTCGTCAGGTTCTGCGAGCACTCAACGTCGAGTGAGCTCATGGTCATGGCCACGCCGGGATGGCTAGGGAGGAGGGTTGGCACGGGCTGGTCGGCGTTCATCAGCTGTGGGAGCTGCATGGAAGGGTCGAAGGAAGGAAAGTCATATTGCATGAGGTGAGGGTTGTTCTTGTGCTCTGTTGGCACGGAGCTGCCGGGGATAGGAACAACAGGGAAAGGCTGGAGCTCATCCTCGTCCAGTGCGGCCATTTCAGCCGGATTGAGGCCTCTCTGGTGATAGCTCTTCTTCTTGAAAACCCTGCACACCACCCATCCATCTTCCTACAGATCATATCAGTGTATTTGAGTGAATTTACAATTTGATAGCTGCCTAGCTAGAAAAACATAACAGTACAACACAATGCACCTTATTACCTGAATCTCAACGTTCTCTTCATCAAGGCGGTACTCGTGCATGATCCAGTCAGTCTTCTTGCCGTGTGGCGCCCTGCCGATGTAGAACACCAGGGTCTTCCTGAAGCCAATTCTCCTGGCATTGCCAAGGAAGATGGCCTTGTCTCGCCCAGTCGCCTTCCAGAACCCTGTGGTCGTGGCGCGGTTCGTCCTCGTCCCTGTTGGGTACTTCTTGTCCTTGTGGCTGAAGAAGTACCACTCATTCTGAGGCCCGGTGCCTATTCTGCACCTTTCTGCCATGTTGCACAAATGTATAAGATTTGTGTGGGTTGGCTATATATATAGCTCTTTGCAAAATTTTGGTCTAGCTAGATCAGATCTAGCTTGCTGCAGGTAAGTATGTTTGCAGTTCATTGCACACAAAATCAAATGGCATCTATATACCTTTGAGATCCCAGGGCTCAAGCTTATTGAGATCAATCTCCTTATGACATCAAGATCAATGGGCTCATAAGCAACCTTCTTCCTCAGGTAGTAGTAGAGGAGCTCCTCGTCGGTAGGATGGAAGCGGAAGCCAGGTGGCACCGATAGTGGTCCACCTCCTGGATGCATATTCTTCCTTGCAAAATCTAGCTAAGATCTGAGAAGCACACCATGCATGGAGGAAATGGGAAACAAAATTAGATGCTTCAAATTGCAACATACTTATATACTTTACTACTCGTGGACAAGGCTAACAGAACAAATTAAAATGAAGAGACCAAACCTCGGAAATAGCCTTTGCCTGATTGTAACTCACTGATGAGATGGGTACGAAGACAGACAAGAAAAACAAGAGGAAGGTGATGGTACAAGGGAAAAGGATGTATGGCTGCCTTATATAGAGTGGGGGTGTGAGGTAGGGATATCAAGTAGTCCAAGATGCTCGCCAAAGACAAACCCTAGGTTAATAAAATCTATTTAGCCTGTGGGAGATGGGTTTGAGCTGTATACTCTTGTTTTGGATTGATTGATGGAAACATTGACTATGTACTGATAGGCTCACTCACAGTAAGGGCTAAGGGCTGTCCATGCGTGTATATGGCCATATGCACATATATGTGTCTTGGCTGGTTCTGGAAAGACCAAATGAAAAAAAGGGTGTGCTGTCCTTGAACAGGGGACCTGCCCCAAACTGGCCATAGAACAAGCAACCAGACGTCTCTTCCTGTAACACTGTCATTATTGTGTTATCTTGCAAATTTGTTCTTGTGAAACATGGCAAGTTTATCAGTTCATCTGCATTGAGCTGGTGCTTCCTAGGCCATTTTGGCTTAGTTTTTGGGTAATGTGTATGCGTAAATTTGTTGTATGCATGCATGACATCTATCTATATTTTTATTAATCTGGTGTGAGCCCTGGTGTGGTTACTAAAGTTTTGTCTGTATCCTGATCAGTGGTTACTAAAGCCAAATATTTGTATGCGGAAAGAAATAGCCAAATATTGCTGGGAAATCATGCAAAGGTTTTGAACAAGCTTTGGCTCCTGAAAAAGAAGGTACCTGTGGAGTATTCTACGTCCCCTTCGAATGTGAGCCCCTCCTTGAAGCAGAATTCTAGTACTGAAATCAGCAAAAGGGTGAACGGGCTAAGGTAGTTCAGAACTTTGAGGTAACTGGGTTGACAGAGCAGAAGCTGGCTTATATAGAGGAGGGTTGCCGGTTGAGTGAATCTGTTGGCCACACACAGCTTGAGGTCACAGTCGGCGTCTTGTTAGGTTTTGCTGTAAAGCTTAGCTGTATACGCGACACTGTAGCACAGACTAGTTATTGCACGCTTACTGTACACAAAAATTACACAAGCGGTTGATTATTCCCACCATTGAATCAGAGATGCCAAGCTCGTTTCACATTATTCTGTAACCGAATATGCCGAGTTCTTTTTTGTTTTTCGATAATTGATGTGAATGATATGTCATGAGATGATGACCTTTGTGCCCCTTCTTTTTATGAGTTGTGACACTGACGTGTTTGCATCGAACATTGCGGCAAGGAACAACAGCTAGTCGCCTAGTCCTGCTTATTTCACGCGTTTCCTGTCCAAGAAACTGTAAACAAAATCTGGCTGTGGTGGCTGGGGGTACACAGGTTGGCATATAGGAGTAGTTTTGTCTTCTCTGCGCACGCACGAACTTTGATGCGCGTGCCTGAAGCAATTACAAGCTCGGGATTGCGATGTGATAGCATGCAGGAAGAACCGTAACGCTTCCGGCGTTGCCTTCTTTCCGTGGAATAAATAGTTCATTGGTCCCAGTAAACAAAGGGTATGGATGAAGGCCTCCCAAGTAGGAAGATGGAACTATTTATAGAGGAAATTTCATGCGTTTGTAGAAAACTCAAGAGGAAACCTTTTGTGGTCTCCCAAATACAGTCTACAGGTGGAGGGGTTGATCACTAAGTGTAAGCTTTACTCTTATGAAATGAAATGCTTCCACGATAGCAATTATAAGACGTTTTAGTTTCATTGCTACAGAATTGTACATTCTTGCCGGGCTCAAACCCTCCTTCACTTAAAACCGAACCGCAGAACCAAAGTGGTAGTGATGTGGGTTTCAAACACTACCGGGTCAAAACACCGGCGGTGATTCGAGGGGAGATTATTGGTTTGATATCAAACCCGGCGAAATAAGATCACACCGAACACTTGTCGGGTAATCCAACAACCGGCAAAGCATTTTTATCCGAGCAATGCCGGTTCGGAAGTCAGACGACAGAGTTGATATTGAGAGCACTGTCGGGCTTTAACGAACCGACAGAACTAAGAGAATAACACTATCGGGTTAGATTGTGCCGACAGTGTATCGAAGAGCTAACAATGTCGGTTTACTTTGGACCCGTCAGTGAACTTTACGTGAACACCGTCGGTTGATTTCAACCCGACAACGTTATTAGAGTGGACATTATCGATTGGTTAATGCAAAAGCGGTGATGTTTTCGTCATCGATATCAAATGACCATAATGTTTTAAAGCTCATTTGTTACTAAGGATCCATGCCATGCTTGTCTATACATGTAACCACGCCATGCTTGCCTATACATGTAACCAAAATAGGATGATAATGCTATATTATTCATAAATGTTGTGCAGTAGCCACAGACATATATTTAAAATATCCAAACTCGATTTGAACAACACTAACTCATGAATTTCAATCACAATTCGAGCACTAGTATATCTTCAATCGGGCCGTAAATGACCATAATGTTTTAAAGCTCATTTGTTTCTGCGAGGATCCGGGCGTTTTGAAAGCAAAATCTATGAATTTCAATCACAATTCGAGCACTAGTATGTCTTCAATCGTTTGTAAATGACCATAATGTTTTAGAGCTTATTTGTTGCTAAGGATCCGAAAAGCATTTTGAAAGCAAAATCTAAATATAAAAGTAAAATAACAAGGTTGCGATTATCCACGCGGGCATTTCAACGAACACCTCAAGGGCGTGACCGACGCACTCACCAAGCTTTCGTGCGCCTAGTGCGCTCCTATCTTGTCTTGGAGGATTCGAGGAGGACAAGTTTGCGGCCGGTACAACGTCGGGCGGTGAAGAGGAAGACGAGGCCATGACACCTGGAGAGAGGTGTGGCGTCGGTCCTCCGTTGGCGTGGAGGAAGACCAAGCGAGCGAGGCGAGGCTAGGACAACGGCGAATTAGTTCTCATTCTCATAGGTAAAAATTCGAACACCTAAAGGGATAATTAGTTCTCACCGTGGAAGGGCAGAGGATGCCGGCGGCGTTCCAGGGGACGTTGGGTGGAGAGCGGCGTGGGGGGAGAACGCCGTCAAGCCTCGATTCGCTGGGCGGAGCGAACGAACGGGATGCGTGAGCGGGCGACCCAAAGCGGCGTAGAGGATGACGAACGGCGACGTGGGAGTTGGTGGTGCTCCGTTGGCGAATCTGGTGCTCTTTCGGCGCTGGTGGGGAACGAGGGCGCGAGGTTCAAATGACTTGCCAAAATTTCGCTCTAAGCCACTCACATATATATCGGCAAGGCTAGTTTTTAGCAAGATGGAGAACGAATGGCGAGAGGTTCAGATAGATTTGGAAAATTTCACCCCAATCCTATTCACTGGCGGGTTATTTACCCGAACCGGCGTGCTATAGCAATCTTTGCCACTTCATGGATGATCATGTACCCTCGTGAAGGATGTGTAATCCTCCTAGGTAGAAATGGCTTAATTTTTTTTTTTTGCAATCATGTACACCCAAAATATGACCCCCCACACAAGATCTTAGTTTTTCGATAAATATTTTAATTACTATGATTTTCTTCGAGCTAAACTCGCGACAAGAAGGCTAATTACACCATTGAAACACAAGAATTTTTCATGGACCTCCACGAGGTGTGAGTTGCCTCCTAGGGCACATGAGACCCCGTGGAAAAGTTTAGTAGCATTCCGGCTCTTTTTCGTGGGTACACCTCGGTTCAAACTATAATTACATGGTGGCATCACGCAAAAATTCAAATAAACTGGGAAAAGTAACAAACCAACTCGAAAAATCTCAAACTTCGTGGTTTCTTCCCCATTTCAATGTGAAAGGCTTAGAAAAAGTTTGAGACCACTACAACACCGACAAACATATGAACCACATGGAGCACAAGAACTACATTGTAGTCCTGGTTCGATGGAAGGGATCATGTGCCCTCGTGAAGGATGTGTAATCCTCCTAGGTGGAAATGGCTTGAATTTGTTTTGTAGTCATGTACACCCAAAATATGACCCCACACAAGATCTTAGGTTTTTTCGATAAATATTTTAATTACTATGATTTTCTTCAAGCTTAACCGGCGACAAGAAGGCTAATTACACCATGGAAACACAAAATTTTTCATGGACCCCCACAATGATTTGCCTCCTATGGCACATGAGACCCCGTGTGAAAAGTTTAACAACATTCCGGCCCTTTTGTGGGGTACGCATTCGGTTCAAACTATAACTACATGGTGGCGTCGCGTAGAAATTCAAATAAACTAGGAAAAGTACCAAACCAACTCCAAAAAATCTCAAACTTCGTGGTTGTTTTCCCATTTGCATGTGAAAGGCTCAAAAAAAGTTTGAGACCACATGGGGCACAAGAACATTACAAATTAATTAGGAAACCAATTAGACTACAACCTTAGAAAAAAATTAACCTAGTAAACACACTAATCATCATCATTGTCGTTGGGATCATTATTCGGTCCACCTTGCGGTCCATGCACACGAATGTAGGTTTGTAGAAATATCGGGTAATTGATGTCACAGATTAAGTATCCGCTTGAGTCGATGAAGGTCAATGCCCTTATGATTGCACTCTCGTCCCTCACAAGATCGTAAAAATGCTCGACCATAGATGTAATCTCTTGAGCGACCATTGTTTAAGTCGATAAACCTTATGCGATATTGTCGCCCTTCCATAGTTTCTTGGGCCGAGGTGTGCCTGAAATAAATAAGTCCCAATCGTACAGGTTGGTTTGTAGCTTGGTCGAGAACGACCGCCAAGCCACATGCATCATAAGTAAGATCGTGGACCAAAACCGCAAGTGGGAGAATAAAAATGAATAAAGATGATGTGAATCTATCTAATATGCAAGTGTCAAAATGATGAATTTAATTTATTACCACATTATCCTAGTTGTAACTCCCAACATATTCGCTATATTGTGACCGAGGGATCACTCTTTGGAAATGTGATCATTAATGAAGTTTTCCTCGTGGACGCCGCCAAATTTGGTCTTTGAAGGGTATGTCTTCTATGACGAAAGATCCAATTTCGTCATTGCTCGTGTTGACGAAGTTTTGACTTGCTTATTAGTGACGATGCTCACAGTAAGGTCACAAAATTTTAAAGGAGTTGGTCATAGATTATGTTTTGCTATGTCCACTCGTTTATACACCTAGTGACCAAACAACTTGGTCTGAGAATAGTTTTCGTAATCGTCAATATATATATAACCCGTCTATTATTTACAAAGTGGGCTATAGTTCTACATTTTTGTTTACAATGGGCGCCAAAATAGAAGTATATCATGATTCAATTACCATAGCAAGTATATCACAAGGGATTCAAAATATAAGTCACGGATTCAACTATCATAGCAAGTAATATCACAGATTCAAAATAGAAGTAAAGAACACGGGTTGGCAACATATAATATGTAACTAATATATTACTTATTAAGCTCCCAGGATCACAACCCGAAGAGAGTACCAAAAAAGATATCCATGTGGCATCTCTATGTTATCCGGATGCGACCATGCCAAACTTTAGTGCTAATTGTTCTCAACTACATTTATAACTCCTATATACATATATCTATAGATAGGAACTGAATCAGAAAAAGAAAGAGAAGCAAGTCTTGGGCTGGCCCCTAGTTCATCTTCTTCTTCACTTCCTCAGGTATTTTGCTCCTTCACTTCCGCTTAAAAAAAAAGCGCGCCTTCAAATCTGAGATGACCTTCTCCTTCTCCTTGAAAGTAATTTACTAAGGAGGCTTTGATGGCATACTTTTCAACAAGTTCATTTTTGCGCTTCAATGCTTCCTCGCAGACTCTTCTCGAGCAAGTTGTGCATACATGTTTTGGCACTCCATAGATTCCACCCTCCCCTAACCATCTTTGCATCCCGATCGCCCACAAAAACGCTTAAAAAATTTAATATCCTTAGCACGATCGGCGCAGTTGGTCTCCACTTTCATGATTCTATGGTTGTGCTTCAAGTAGAGCTCCATCATCCTCGTTTTCGGCATTGACGGTTACATTGCGGCAGATGCAGTCCCGAAATACATGTAAAGTGTAACACAAATCATAATGAAGAGTTGATCATAAACGGTGAAATCGAGAAATCATAATGTAAAACATAGCAGCCCTAAAAATGCTATTTATAAATGCTATATAGTAGACCATATGGCGGATCGGGGAGTACACATAGTTTAGTTAATCATATATATCAGCTACTACTAATCAAAAGGAACACAAGTACATAAGGCGGATCGGGGAGTAGACATAGTTAAGTTAATCATATATAGATATAGGACCACAACCTCATTGTTTTTCCCACATTTCAAAGCATTAGTTTGGATCACATATATAAACCAAGTAGTGTACACAGGGTTTATAAAATTTCGAGATCCAAGCACCTATCGATTTATGAAATTTGGTGAATTAAATACTCATCATATGCATGGAGCACAATTTGCATATGCAAAGGAGCATAACAGAAATCAATTGAAATATCAAGATATTTGGTAATTTCATCTCAACACTAGTTACAGTATCCCGACACTTCCCAAATTTATTGCAGATTAATCTAATGTCTTTTGATTCATCACGGGTTTAGTGAAAAGGCATTACAGAAGGCATAAAGACATTGATTAATTTGTAAACATTTTTCATCAACAAGAAATATGGTACTACTCTATGTTTGGTGCGACGGAATCTCATCACGTGGGTCACCGATGAGGTCTTGGGATCTTCATCGGGGAGCCCGGTAGGGCTTTCATCTTCTTCAACGACAAGACGGAGCGCATGATGTGCGTCGCCGCCCCCAATGCCGATGGCGACTTATGGGCCACGCCGCCGCCGCCCCCATGCCGGGCGGATCGACCTCGTCCTTCACCATCTTCTCGGAGCCGGCGTTGTCCATGGGTGCGGATTGAAGCGAGACGGCGGTTGGTGAATCGAGATTAGGGGAGGTGGTGGCGAGAGAGCGATAGATTGGGGGGAGGGGGTAGGCGGCGTCGGTTTATGAGGGCAACTTGCACTGTTTGGGTTATTGTGAAAAAAAGGCTTTGATGGCGGGGCCGATATCCGGGCCATACTGAGCAAGCGTGGTGATTTTCGCCCAATAGGCACGCTTAAGAATTGTACTATATAGTTTATTTGTTTATGTTGTGGCTTGTAATAAATCATATAACTATGATCTATGTTTATCTTTGACAAACATGTAAATCATATAACACATCGACCATGACTCAAATTGCACGGGGAGGAAGATTAGATAATATAATAATAGTAATAATAATTGGAATTAAGTAGTCATAGTCACAAGGCTAGGTTCTACATCCATCACAACCCTTTGTTTCATACATACATCCATCATTCCATCATAGCGGACCAGTGTGGTTCATCTAGAGGACCTGTGTGCTTGTAGTCCGGGTCCTATATATATAACTATGATCTATGTTTATCTTAATGAATTGGGCCTTGGATACGAAAGCATCCATGTGTGCAAGAACAATTGTGTGTTGTTTAGTCGGGGGACTCGAAAACATCCAAGTATGCTAAAATTTGAATGTGTTCCTAGTTTGCAAGGAGTCTAGATGGAAAGATGAATCGGGAAGAAGCCTGGTCGACAATGTGATGAGCCATCCGGTGATGGGGAAGCATGGCAAGATTTGACATTTTGACAAGAAGTTTCCCAGATTTTGCAAAAGATCCGAGGAACCTCGGGCTTGCCTTAGCTACGGATGGATCCAATCCATTTGGCAACATGAGTACCCGATGCAAAGTATGTGGCCGGTGCTTACGCCGCCATCGAATCTCCCACCATGGGAATGCGTTAATCCAAACAAAACCGCTTTTATGGCCTTACTCATCCCAGGTCCAAGATCTCCGTGAAAGGATTTTGATGTGTTCCTTGAGCCCCTAATTGAAGAACTTCGAGCTATGGAAGGGTGTCGACGCGTGCGATGCATGTACTCGTAAGAAGTTCACACTTCGTCGTACTTGATTTCTCGGTGTATACATGATTATCCGACCCGCCCACCTTATCCGGGCGAACAACGAAAGGATATTATGCATGTATTCATTGCGATAAGAACCCGTTGTCTCGGAGCATAAGGGGTAAGATTTGCTATATTGGACACCGTTGCTACCTCGCAATGGATCATGATTGGCGGAAAAGTTTGGCTTTCGATGGTAGGATTGAAAAAAGAGATAAGCCAGGCAAGTTCACTGTGAAGGAGGTCCTAGAGCAGCTAGAAAAGGTGAAAGATGTCGGGCCCGGGGAAGGCGACATTCTTGGAAATAAAAGGAAGCGGAGCGACGGTCCAAAGATTTATAGCTGTAAATCTGGGTTGTGGAGATTGCCATATTGGAAACATTTGTTGCTTCCACATAACCTCGATGTGATGCACATTGAGAAAAATGTATGTCAAAATATTCTTTGCACACTACTTAATATACTAGGCAAGACCAAGGACACACATAATGCAAGGCTAGATTTGTATGATATGGGCATAAGACATGAACCGCACTTGCAATCAATGGTAATGGAACCCGCCATGCTCCACCGCTCCATATGTGCTTGGGAAGAATCGGAAAGTGGAGTTTTGCAAGTTCCTCGGAGGTATCAAGTTCCACGATGGATATGCGGCTAACCTAGCAAGATACATAAGTGATGATGCCAAGAGTGTGGTTGGAAAGCTCAAAACACATTCTTGTCACATACTCCTACAAAGAATCATACCCACGGGGCCTTAGAGGTCCGGTGAGGAAGGATGTGTATGAAGCAATTGGGTATTTGGGGGCCTTCTTCGAGGGAACCGTGCAAAGAGAAATCTAAGGAAAGATGTTGTGAAAACCGGTGAAAGTAGAAATTCCATTGATCCTATGCAAGCTTGAGAAAATCTTTCCACCGGCCTTCTTTGATGTCATGGTGCACTTGTGTGTCCATCTTCTGATGAGGCCTTACTTAGAGGACCTGTTCGGTATGGATGGATGTACCCAATAGAAAGGCGACTAGGCACTTTGAAGAATTTTGTAAGGAATAGGGCTAGGCCCGGAAGGATCAATTGCCGAGGCATATATGGCAAGCGACACCTTGACCTTTTGTTCTAGGTACATGCGGGATATTGAGACTAGATTTAACCGGGATGATGATAGTGGTTCGGAGAAGCCGTTAGTGCGGATGACATATCTGTTTTTAAGCATGGTGCTACTCTTGTTGGAGCATTTACAACCGAGTAGTATATTGATGATGCCGTCATGAAAAGGTTAATTTGGTATGTGCTAAATAAATTTGGTGAAGCAGAGGAATATTTGGGGTACATATCGATTACTTGTTTGAGATTATGTTTTTTTAATTAAAATATATATTTTGTTCTTATGATTATAGTTTGGCATGCAGATTGTACAAGGCCGAGCTCTGCAAAGAAGGTGCTAGTGCAAATACTATTGATGGAATGGTTGAACGAGGATTTCCAAATTGGTTTAAGTGCCATGTAAGTCACTACACATTTTATTTATATGTTAGTAAATGCATTTTTATGGATCTGTTAGTGGTGACCCGATTACTTTGAGCAGATTGAGAACAAAGCGCAAGCATGATCCGTAATCGGTTAGCGAAGGACTCGGGGCCGTCATGTGGCCCAGCTAAGCAAGTTATGATTAGTGCGGCTTGCAAGATTAATGGAGTACCTGATGACAAAGATGGTAGATCGTGGAAAGGTTCCTGGAACCATATGAGAATAGTGGTGTATTGACTGAAAGTTCACATAAAGGGAAGAAAACAGATTTCTATGGTGTCCTTAAAGAGGTAATTGAGTTGCAATATAACTCGAATTATCAAGTTCGTCGGACTGTTGTGTTGTTTCGATGCGATTGGTTCAACCAAGAAGGCAAGACTGTGGGCCTTCGAGTAGACAAGCATTTCAAATCCATCAATGTTCATTCATTTTGGTACAAGAATGATCCTTTCATCTTAGCAGAGCAATCAAAAAAGGTCTTTTACCTACAAGACACATCTCCACAAGGTAAAGATTGGCGAGTTGTGCAGAAATTCGAACATAGGGCTGTATATGATGTGGCTGAGACAGAGGAGGGGCAGTCAAAGAGGTGCACCAGGATGAATATGGATCGATCATCGAGCATGCAAAGTGGAAGAAGATGATGTCAATGAGGTGCTGCCCAATGTTGAAGGTGGAGAAGCAACTATATTTGAAGGCAATTTAGATCAACTTATAAAAACAAGAAGCGTGTTGACATTAATCTTGAAGATAGTGATGGTGAGGAGGAAGATGATACGATCGCGAAAGATCGCAGCGATGATGGTGGCGATGATAACAATGATGACATGGACGATGAAGATTTCTAGTATCGATAGTAGAGTCTTTATTTAAATAGAGTTGTGGTTTGTTTTCACGTAATTTGAGTTGAGATTCTTTGGCATAACAGAATTAAACTTGAGTTGAATTGTGTAATCATAGATTATCGTTTGAGTTTCATTTTGTTTTCACACGGTGATTTGTGTTGGGCATCAAAGATATGTCATTGCTTTTATTTTGCACCACATATTTGTGTTGGGTATCATAGATTTTTCATCTTCGGCAACACGTAAAATAAAATCACGTGCACAATTTCATAAGACATAATTCATATATAGCCATTGAAAAGTGGCCCAATGGCATCACTAATTGTTCTTCATGCCACAAGGTACTTATAGTAGACCATATATATGGATGTCTACCCGACCATTCAAGTGTGACCCAAATGGCATCACTAATCGCTATACATTGTCATCGGTACTACTAATGGACCATACATATCATTCTATAGTTGAGATGCCTACCAGCCATTCAAAAGTGCCCGGATGGCATCACAAAGTATTCTCAAAAGTGCCCACGGCATCACTCTTCGCTAAACATTGTCATCACTACATTTATATATTGTAGTATATCTATATATACATATATGCTTCCTCGATCCACCTCCTTACTTTGTCGGATTACGCAAGACGGCTTGAGCTTCTCGATCTCCTTGTCCTTCTTCAAGTAACCCGCCATGAAGGTAATCATTCTCCTCCTTCTTTTCAAAGACAACCACCGCAATGTCGCAAACAGAACAAACTTATTTTTACAAAGCTGTTGGAGTAAGTCTAACAAATGTTGAGTCCTAGCTAGTCTAACAAATCGCATTTTCACCTCCTTCTCAACCGAGTCACAACTATCCGCATAGGAGCTCATGGACATGTTATCCTCCTCTTTTTTGACTAGCTCCTTTGCCAGATCTTTCGCACATTCTCCTCCAGTGTTTTAACTCTTTCAAGGAGCTGAAATTTGAATGCATGTCCATGAGCAAGTCAAGATCAAGGTTTTCTAATATATGCAGACAAGTCATGATCAAGATTGACATGAAAGAAATCAATGTGCACCTTTAAAGGCTATAATGTGCAAACAAGTCAAAAAATAGTCGTATTGATTTAGATTATTTCATACAGAACAAAATGGACTCTCAATCAAGGAGTCTCTGTCAACCGCTAGCCATGAATCGCTGAACATTGAACTAAATATGCAATCCAAATATTAACTCTATCTAGGAGCCTTTCGAATTTATTAAAAACCAGGGACACCAAATATTGGATTATCATTAAATGGACTCTTAATCGAATATACAATCCACTTGCTACCCATGAATCATGAATATACAATCACCGCAACTCTTAATCCGAATATACAATCAACCGCTAGCATCCATGACTACCAAGATGATATGCCATATTTGCTTACATTCATAAACATGCATAGCAAAAATCGATTAGGGTTTACCGGAGATAGTTGGGAGTCGTGGGGAAATGGCCGGGTCGAGACAAGCCTAATCATACCTTGGTGATGACTTTGGGAAGGGCGGGGGAATTTGGCCGGTGGAGATAACCCTCGCCGTCCATGTACGCTTGTTGCCGGCGGCGGCGTAGCGGTGTGTCTTCTTCTTGCCTACGGTGGCGGGCGGCGTTCCCTTCGTCTCCATGACGCGTTGTCGACTTCCGGGGCGACGGGCGGGCGGCGGAATACGACTCGAAGATACGAGGCGGCCGCGACGGCGGCGTACGGACCGGAATGGGGGGATTAGGAGGGATTAGAGCGCCGGGTATTAATATAATAATTGTATTATTGTAAAGCACAATGTAACTTAAATAAAATAGTTCAGGTCCTATGTCGAACATCACTTCATAGCAAGACCGGTAATCTCCCCTCATTCTCAACCACCGCCTCCGGGTTCGAACCCAGGGAGGCACATTTTTTTTGAAATGTTTACCATTTCTATTCTTTTTTTTTTGGCTATTTCTTTTGTTATCCGAGATTATAAAAATGGTTCATTACAAAAGGTTTTATAATTTTCTTTACCTCTATCTAACCTACCATGGTGATGTGTGCATTTGTTAGTTTTTTGAAACAAGTTTACATATTATTGTAATTATTTGTTCATTTAATAAATAATAAATGATAGAAAACCCTATGGTAACTATAAAAATCTAAAAACTTGCCTAGACACTTCATTTGGATGTGTGATGGTGTGAAAAAAGATTCAAGTGATTACGAGGAAGTTGGTGATGCACGCTATCATTCGTCATCCATTGCTCACACATGTCCGTAGCACTTAGGAGAGATGATCAACCTTGTGAGAGATGTACATTACCACATGCTCGAAATAATTTGAAACTTTTTGGGGTGTCATTGGAGGTCTACCATGGTGATGTGTGCATTTGTAAGTTTTTTTTGAAACAAGTTTACATATTATTGTAATTATTTGTTCATTTAATAAAGAATAAATGATAGAAAACCCTATGGTAACTATAAAAATCTAAAAACTTGCCTAGACACTTCATTTGGGTGTATGATGGTGTGAAAAAAATTCAAGTGATTACGAGGAAGTTGGTGATGCACGCTATCATTTTGTCATCCATTGCTCACACATGTTAAGTAGCACTTAGTGAGAGATGATCAACCTTGTGAGAGATGTACATTACCACATGCTCGAAATAATTTGAAACTTTTTGGGGTGTCATTGGAGGTCTACCATGGTGATGTGTGCATTTGTAAGTTTTTGAAACAAGTTTACATATTATTGTAATTATTTGTTCATTTAATAAAGAATAAATGATAGAAAACCCTATGGTAACTATAAAAATCTAAAAACTTGCCTAAACACTTCATTTGGGTGTATGATGGTGTGAAAAAAAATTCAAGTGATTCCCGAGGAAGTTGGTGATGGACACCATCATTCATCATCATCCATCGCTCACACATGTCCGTACCACTTCTTGAGAGATGTTCAACCTAATGGGGAATGTATAGTACAATTTTGTCGAAATCGTTTCAAAATTTTTTGAATGACCATACATCAGAACAAGGTGGTCATGATGATGCAAAAATTTTGAAATGTTGCAAAACAAATAAGTAAAAAAAGGAAAAGGAAAACAAAAAACAATAAATATTACAAATTTTAGAGAAGGCCGCCAAATAAATATCCCCACGGCCAAAAAAAGCCCGCCAAAACAAAGGTCACCGAAAAACATTTTCCCTTAAAAACAAATTCCCTGGGCCACTTAACCCCTAATCCCGCCACACACCCTCCACTTCTCCCATTCCCCCATTTCTCCGCCAACGAAGTCCAACCCTAGCCGCCACCGCCGGGAGCCAACCGCCGACGACGAAGCCGCATCCTCGGCCACGAAAGGTGTACCTCATCGCCCACCGGACACAATCGCCCCTCGGCGACCTCCTCCTTCCATATCTTCCTACATTAGGTACCTACAAACCGCCGCCGCCGGGCGGCATAAAGAAGAAGATCTACGCCGTTCGCGACCGCTTGGCTCGCCGCATCCCCCTCTATCTCGTCTCCATCCATATTTCTCTCCCCTACATATTTCTCTCGCCAACGTAACCCTAACCTTTGTAGGATTTGGGTCAATAGGGGGACTCCTTGCCACTTTGCATCCGCCTCAACGTCGACAAGGGTTCACCGCAGCCCGACCGCTTCCCTATTGACGACCTAAATGGTGGCAACAAGGAGGCAACGTAGTAATCAACCTGCACAAGAAGAAGAAGGTAAGGCTTCCGCAGGTGTTCACAGATTCAGTTTGGGTCGAATGTGATTCAGCTTTTTAGTAGGAACAACAAAATGTGAATAAATTTGACTGGTTTTGATTCGGTTTACATTTGGGTCCGAATGTGATTCAGATTTTAGTAGGAACAACAAAATGTGCACAACATGAACTGTAGTTGTGTTCATGTCTTTATAGTATTTTGAATTTTGTTAGCAACTCATACCCGGTTGCATGGGAATTATAACTAAGCGGTGACATTAAATTCATCATATATTATTCTAGCTCTTTTTATGAATGTAGTTCTTGATTGTATGCATGGGACTTTGTTTAAGGCTTAGTATTAGTTTTCAGGCTTAGTATCAGTTTCAGGCTTAGTATCTCACTTCAATGAAGTAATTCATTAACTATAGTAATTAAACTTATCACCTTTTCTCTGTCTCTGCTAAAATCTATACCCTTTCACCTCTTACCTATTTCCTCTACAATAGGCGAGAGTATCTCTTACCTCTTATCTCTCTTAGCTCCTACTAAACTTCTTGTTTGTGAACTAATACACACATTGTGGTTGTTTCTATCTATCTTGCAAGTAACACCACCGCAAAAAAACTAATTATGAGAGACTCGGGATAAACGTGTGGCGACCAATAATGAGAATTTGGGAGCACTTGGATTTGAAGAAAATTACTATCGAATTTAATAATTCTTTGCCCCCAACAAAGGACAAAAAATCGAGGAAAAAGAATGTATAGTACTGATTCAAAAACATCCGAAAGTATCTCCTTGACGAAGATGAGCGGGAGATAGTGATGATGATGTGGGTGAATCTGTTGAGCAGCCACAACCACTTGCAATGAAGGTAGTGGATGGAATTGTTTGCATTGCATATCTTGATCGATATATCATATATTATCTTGCTTTTAGATTCTTCTTTTTATTTCATACCTCTAATACTCTTATTTAACATAAGGTATTGCTTACTATTGCACATGGCTTCTTTTTTGGTGAACAGGTTCCAGCTAGAGTTAGGAAGAAAGTCCTCGCTTCAAGGAAGAGAAAGAATACAAACATGGCTCCGTGGAGGTAGGACCAAGAGAGTGAGGGCATCAGAACAATCGGAGGAGCAGACCTCCCAGCCCACAACTAGATCATCAAAGAGGCTTCAAACTCAAGAGAGAGTCGGGCAAAATGATGAGCACCCCGGGGAGGATGGTCGACATACCAAAGACAAGGGACGAGGGGAAAAGGATTCCCACCGCTGGTCATGACACTGCCCAAAATGGACTCGGGGCTATGGAGGTAATGGCCATGGTAGTTCGGCGGCAATGCAGGGGTGCCAGGTGCACTTGGTGGCGGTGCCACGATACTAGAGGTGCTCATGCCGACAATGTAGCCGAAGGAGAGCTCGGAGAAGGCAAGTTATAGTTTCTCTTGTCTATTTCATTACCATATCTCTTTGTCGATCTTGCATGAAATCTGAATTGAGTTTTGTAGGTACCTTGTGGAGCGAGCACCAAGGAAACCGAGGGGGTCCAACCAAGGGAAAAACAAATTTGGACAAGATGACTAAAGCAATGAGAAGGAGGTTGCCCATACATGTTGCGAGGGAAGGCAATAAAGGCCACATGATGCAGTTCAAGGCACGCCAAGTTTGCATCGAGGTCAAGGCCATCATTCGGGAAAAGATGCCTATCCTTCCTCATTGGAAAGACTACAAAGAGAGACACCAAGAAATACTACGATACCTTTGTGGGAGAGCTATCAGCAAAGTGCATTTCTTTTGTATGGTTGAATATTGCAGTGGTTAACCTCAATTGACTAACTTGCTATGGAATTCTCATGTACATAGGGCAGCTTGGCCGTTGACAAAAACACGGACCAGCGAGAAGAAGCTTTTGCGATGTCATGTCATGCGCCGATCGTGATAAAAACCCCGATACAGCCGAAGGCACAATACTTCAAGCGGTGTACTGCGAATGAGATTAGGACAACTTCTCCACGTGGATTTCATGATCGATGAAGAGTGGAGGGGCGGTTGCAAAAGTGGTGCGATCCAAAGAACATGGTATGCAATCTTTTCATACACTCTTCTTTCTCTAACGGTTTGCAAAAGGACCTTCTCATATTTAGCGCATCATCCGATTTGGATTCTTCTTAATCTTGTAGGAAACATGTGCAAAGAACAAGCTGAACCAAGCAGTAATGGGTTACGTTTCATCAGGCTACGGGTTCGCTCCTCCTATGTGGCACACCTAAATGAATATGTAAGTGTAAATTTCATCAGAACTCCTCGCACATTTGAACCAAACTTCTCAAAATGAATGTCTTTGTGATTGTATATCCACAAAATGAAGCGTAAGAGAGTGAGGAAGAACCCGACTTAGAACATCAAGAAGAATTAGATGCGGTAGAGGCCTTCAAGACCTACCATACCGGCTCCAAACATGGCCCGAGTGACCCGGCAAAGAGAAGCTCTTGTAAGATCATTGTTTTCCTTTATTCAATGTATTATTATCGAACATTATGAGCCAACACGCGTACATTCATTCAACATTCTATTGCAGTTTTAGATTACAAACATCTTGTGTCATGTCTTGTATACATTCTATATCAGTTTAAGAAAAACAAGAAACCTGCTTTTGTGCCCATGTTTTTCAGGATGAAATGGAGGCTATGACCAAGGACCTTAAGGATGCAGTTATACAACACCATCACCAAAAGTAAAGGTGAATGTGCTGTCCATTGTGCTCTCCTCGTGGCGCCCAACCAGTTCTCGAAGAGTATTGGCCTCAAAACACCAAGTATCATCCAAGTCGCCACCTTGAACGAAAAGCGAGCTCGGGAACAACTTGCAAATTTGAAGCAAAGGGTCATTGCTCACTCACGGTGAACTTGAGGAGCTCAAGCGTAAATATCGCGTAAGCCGAGGAAAGGATGGAGAAGCAACAAAATGAGATGCGGGAGTACAAGAACCCGGTAGAGAAGAACAACAAGGAGATGGAGGAGAACGGGGTGCTCCTCAGGGGGCTAATGAAGATCTATGCTCCTTCTTCGACGACATGAAGTGTGCTCCTGTGTTTGTCATGTTTGTTTTGCCTTGCCCAGAAAGTTTAACTTGCCTGTCCCTGGCCACTTTTTACTATTTGTTCTTATGTGTGCTGTGAACTGAGCTTTATGCTCTAGTGGTTGTTATGTGTGTTGTGAACTGAGTTTTATGCTCTAGTGGTTGTGCCGCGGTAATCGAAGTTATATCTTTGTGACCAACATTTTGGAGTATTCAGCGATTTTTTCAAACCGCTATCCGTGATCCGCGGAAGAAAAAAGAATCAAAACTAGCCACGCGTGGCAAATCGCAGATGGTCCACGCGGGGGCAATGAAAACCACCGCCGTAGCTGCCACATCGGCCCCGTCGCCACCGCCACGCCACACGCCATGTCGCCTGCCACGCGAGATCATCCTACGTGGCAAACACCGCCGGTTCTCATGCAAACGGTCACTTTTGATTAAAATACATCGTCATAGGATGCACAAACGCCGCTAACGGCGCTTGCCAAGACGCCCGCAGACGGAGGCTAGTGACTAAACAAGTGCCATAGCCATGACCAAACCTAAGCGTCATAGAAGGCAAAAGCAATTCGCGGACGCCAAACTTGTCGTCATAGAATGGAAGCACATCCATGGAAAATCGCATTTCGTCACACATTGCAATATGTGTCAGCGACCCGGTGGCGATATGATTTTTCGTCACAAACTCATCATTGCATTCGTGTGGATGACGATTTTGGCACTTTCAATGACCAATGCCGAACGTCATCAATGAGAACATCCCTAGTAGTGGATATTGTGAGAAGACAAAACGTGTATCTTGAAGTGCGAAATCAAGCACAATGTAGCAAACACGTCAAAGTGCATCTAAGCACAAGGAAACAACATTGTACTTTTGCGTTTTGCATGGACATTCTCTCGCTTCCCTCTCCTAGATTAGGTGGTCATTTGTTTCTCGACACCTCAAAGGGATGGAAAAACTTATTTCACACCTATATAGTTGATGACCATGTGATGTTCTAGATGTCGCGCTCTCCCACAAAACTAGAGATAAAGAACCAACTAAGTGATGTTTGTAGCCATTATACTAGGGATAAAAGTCTCAGGATACATATAAATGCAATAAAATGATGTTAAGTTAAACTAATTATCCATGTATTTGTTATAGTAAAATAAGAAATAAAAAATGTTAGAAAATTTCATACGATGGCGGATATGGGAATGACCTTCACCAAGGGTGAATGGCTCATCGCCATGCGGGAAATCTGGTTGTTGTGGTGGCGGCAAAGGCGAAGGATGGTTCATACCACCAACCGAGCGATAAAAAGAAAATATGAAAAAAGGGAAAAGCTCATGAATAATATATATATATATATATTGTTTATATGCATATATATAGGAATTCTAGACAAGAAAAAATATCCTTACCAATGAAATATCCCTGGAGCCATGAACAAATCTCCTAGAAAGAGAGAGGGGAGAGAGCCGAGTGGATTTCGTGGTGGAGTGAGTGTAAAAGCAAAGAAGTCACGAGCTCGTGGGTGCGATGCATGGGTATGTGTGTTTATGTGGCCGGGCTTCCTTGATTTATAGCGATTGTTGAGGGTAGGTACATTCATTTGACCCCATGCTGAATACAATATCACTATCGGTTATTTGTTATGTAGCCAGCAGATGAATTTATAGTCTCTTCACTTCACTGCTTTGCATGCATGCATTGTTGCAAAGTATACCATGCATACGTAACTTTTGCATAATGAGGTAGATGCTTCTCGCAACGCCCCTAAGTTGGATTCCATATCAAGTTCTATAAACATATTGTTATCAATTGTTTATATAACTTTCTTCATTCACATAGGCGCTTTTGTTATATTTCGCCTTTTATTTTGTTCAATGCGGGGAAAAAAATTGGAACTCAGAGATATCGAGAGTCAAACAACAGCCATATAGCGATAATAAATTTGATTACATATTTCGACATAACAAAGACCTTACATAAAATAATTGGGAACCTCGTGAGACATGTGACAGCGTATAATAAATTTGATTACATATTCCAATAATAAAGACCTTACATCAAAATACATATACAATAACAAAGACATATTCACAGATAGGTCAATGCTTCAATCAAAAGTGCACAAACACATTAAAACCCAACTGTCTTCATTAAGTCTCTTCTAGCATCTCTCTCATCGAAGATGCGTGCGCTAACGCCGAAGAATTCCCCGAGGAAAGGTTGGGGATGAGATTCATTCGAGCTTTGTCCTCAGTCAAAACTTGACCATTGGACAAAGGATGAAGTCGGAGAACTTGGTCCAATGGGCATTGTTTTTTCGTGGATCCATAGATTGAATATATGCCTTTGTGCCCCGGGTTTGCATCGACATTTATACCCCAAAAACTCAAAGACTCGACTCTTAATATGAGTCTGAGTAGGATCCTAACGGATCC
Organism: Hyparrhenia diplandra; assembly: GCA_015847255.1. Taxonomy (NCBI): domain Eukaryota; kingdom Viridiplantae; phylum Streptophyta; class Magnoliopsida; order Poales; family Poaceae; genus Hyparrhenia; species Hyparrhenia diplandra. Next base: position 49,501 of record JADLZK010007850.1, read on the forward strand.
TAAAGTACGTTGAATCATCGCACCACGTAAACTACAAGCTCCGGGGTTCTATCTTCTTCAAGAAGACTCTTCTAGCACCTTTTTCATTAACACCATTTTCTTAGACTAGGCATATTCAGATGTGGAGGGCTTTTTCTCCCAAAGAAAGACCATATGTATGTGGAACCGGAAAAGTCAAGTAGCTAAAAGAAGATCGAGGACGTAAGAACAAGGGAAAATAAGCGAGGAAAAAGATTTCCCTAGATCCAAAACCCATGACACTAAAATTTAAAACTAAGCCCCTCTCATTTATGAGGAGAGAGTAGGAACTTCTGGGATCTAACCAAGAATGCAAGAGAGCAGAGGAGAAGCTGGGTGCAAAACACAACATTCCCTTGCCGTTAAAAGCGCGAGATGCCGCGGGTTGAGGCTAATCGCCATTGTATGAGGAGGGCGTGGCAAAGAATCGCGCTAGCATTGGCAGTGGTGGTCAGCGGCCGAGTTGAGAACCGCGCGGCCGTTGAATATTGGCGAAATCACCGCCGGGTCTCCGGTTTTCACCGGCAAAGGATATCGAATACCACCATCGTAAAGCTTGCACCGGCTGCGGTTATGTAAAAACTACACTTTCGGCGGTGCTTTTAATCGACATTGATTTAGCTCGATCGACGCCTGCAGATGGTGCCATAGGCTTTTTCTCATCGGTTCCCGAGACATCAAGTTAGTTTCCTAACCG
>JADLZK010007851.1:0-267839 GCA_015847255.1 Hyparrhenia diplandra
CTGGGGATCGACTCCGTCCCCTTGGTCCTACCGACGAGAGGGGAAGAAGGGGTGCGCCTCGGCGAGGCACAAGCCCGAGGAGGTCGTGCCGGTGAGAGAGGCGCGCCATCGTCGTCGAATCGAAGGGTCGCCCTCTTGGCGTCGTCGGCGGCGGCCGCGCGACTCGTGGGTGGCCACCTCCGGCGGCCAGGCGGGCAGCAGTGGTGGCGGACATGACCAGCGAGGCGGCGGTGGTGCAAGCGAGTGCGCGGTCCAGCACCCGGGCGAGGCGGCGGCCCGTCCTGGAGGGTAGCCATGGCCGGGCTGCCCCCTCGCGCCCGATCCGGGGAGGGCGTCGAGCATGCACGAGGGAGCGGTCGTCATGGGCGGAGGAGGGGAGGAAGGTGCCGGGCGTCGCCGCGACCCGGTCGGAGGTCAGCGGGGCCGGCAATGGCGGCTGGCGGCGGCGTGACGGCGAAACGTGGCGGCTGAGGGATGGGCGAAGTGTACGGCGGGCCCAGATGGAAAGCACGGCCACGACGAGGGCGTAGGCGATGGAATCCGGCGCGTGTCGCACTCCGCCGGGAGCGTTAAGCCGGCACGGATACCGCGACGAGATGGCGACGTTAGCAGAAGCGCATTCCGGCCTGCTGCTGAGCGCCCACGGCTCCTCCGCTGCCTCGAAAGCACGCTAGGGCGCCGAGGCGGCGGGGCCGCGGCCATGGACGGGCGGCGAGTCCATGGGCGCGGGGAGGTGGGGACGGGACAAGAGAGGCCTGGGCGGCTGGGAACCAAGCCGTACTCCATGGATCGGTAGATCGGGAGCGGGTGCTAGGATCTGTTGTTGATTGGAGGGGAGGCGCGGAGCGTGGAGACGGACGGGACCGGGCGCCGCTACCGCCACGCCTCACAGACGGTTGGGGCTCCAACGGTACCATCCTCTCTAGCCCTCGTCGTTTAAATTATGGACCTAAGGGTCATGACGATTGATCTTCATCGCGTATGTTTAGCAGCCGAGAAATGTTTTTTAGTAAAATCACTAGAATTTACGTAAACGCCATAAATAGAGAAGCAATTTAGAAAGAAATAGTTGGACCGATTTTCATTTTGTGTCCAGATACACATCCAAAACCTGATTTGTCTTTACTATAGTTCGACTATCTCCATTCAAAATTATAATACCTTTTTGGATTCTTCACTCCAAATTATAAGATGTTTTGGATTTTATAGATATGCAACTTTTTCTATGCACTTAGATACTAGTACCTCCATTCCCAATTATGAGATGTTTTTGGTTTTTCTAAATACTTAGTTTTTGCTATCCATTTAGATACAAAGTGTGCCAAGCTAAAACATCTTATAACTTGAATGGATGGAGTATGATGTATGAACAAGATCAACTTAGGAAGAGACCTCCTTTTTCTAAACCTTGCAAATCTCTAAAACGACGTATTTGCGGTTCCATGAGCATATTCTAGGAATGTGGTAGCCGATAAAAAAATAGTGAATAAATCGACTTAATTATTAATATACAAGATTTGCAAAATACTAATTCCCCTTTGTGGTAACACATGAGGATAAAATAAAGTTAAGTCGATCCAAAAAAGGAAAGTAGGTTCATGGTCAAGGGCAAAGATGTTAGACTTTGGGGGCAATATGCTTAGGGGTGTTTGGTTAATGTATTTTTTAGAAAATCAATCGTGAGCAAAGTGGCTTTCTAGAAATCGCTTTGTAAAAATAGCCCGTGGGAAAGTCAAAATCCCTTTGGTTCATCAACCGTAACTTCGAAACGCTGCTCTCCGACGGATGGGCCCCCGCTGTCGACTTCTCCCTTATCTTCTTCTAGCTGCGCGGCCGTGTAGAGGGACGGGTTGCGGGGAGGGGCCTCGTCTCGGCGCCGCTACGCGAGGAGCAAGCTTACCCCGGCCGTGCGAGGGAGGAGGCCTCACTGGCGCCGCCCTTGTGGCGGCTCAAGGGCGCCATTACGATGGGGGCGAAGCTCCCCGCGCCCGCGGTGGCGTGAAACTCCTGCGCTAAGACGACGACGGCGGCTCTACTCTGGCGCCAACAGCTGAGAGGGAGGAGGGCGGCGCCGCTGGTGCCGCCATGAAAGAGGTCGAGGTCATTTATTTAGGGTCGCCGGGACGGTGCCAACCCGTCGAGTAGAGGAGGTCGCCGCGAGTGCGCCGATTTGCCGGAGGCGGGAAAGTTGAAGGCGTCGGGAAACCCTAACGCCCGCCAACATATTTCACGCCTCGCGACGATTGGCGGCTCCTCCTCCGCTAGACGGGCAAGAACGAGGATCAAACGCTTTTCTCTCAGAACCTCATGGCATTGGCGGGTAATTTTCTTCCTCTACCGCCGATGGAAGCAGCTCCTTACCTGCTGTGGGAAATGAACTACCAGGAAGCTAGCTTTGCAAAAGCTGTTGTTCCCTTTGGAGGCCTTTGGTTGGCTTCAGCTTTGGGGGCAGAACCTACAGCCAAAATTTGAACCAAACACCCCCCTTAGTGGTGTTCTTGCTCTTAATGTATCATTTTTCCATCTCTGCAATACAAGCAATATTATCATTGATTCATTATAGATAATGGTAGACAATTTGATAACCAATACCATATGATTGTTGTACATGGTTAATCATTCTACGCAGCCACATATAATGCAATATGATTTTAGAATGATTAGTGGATGTAATGTAGCCACTATAGTTTAGAAGGCTTCCATAATATGGCAGTTCCTCATGCAAAAACACAAAAGCCTGTTTGAGATATGGTGTTATGAGGATATGAAAAATAGCCAGCATCTATATATCCAATCAAGTTTGGAACTTGATTTATTCGGATGAAAAAGTCCAAAATACTTTTGTTCCACTGAGATATCTAAAGAAATTCTTAATTCATGTCTCAACGACGTTTTCTCACATTACTTAATCACATTCTTTCCCTATCTGATATACCACACTGCATCCACACAATCACAGCACATTCATATTTGAGGTACGAAAAGGACGATAACATCACAAGACCCTTGCGTACACACAGGCGTCATTGCTAGTGGAGTTCAAATTATACGAAAGCACCAAGTTTCTACAAATACCTAACCAAATCAAAGTGTAACCAGACATCATTTCAGGTGCAGGATAACTGGTTCAACTACCCAGATTACATGCCATAGTTCCACAAGTCTGGCATCACATTATCTAAAAAGATAATCAAACTACTTGCTTACATATTATCAGTAAAGGACTGACATATTATCAGTAAGGGACTGAAGGATAACCAGCAACCAGCCGATGCATTGTCTAGCATGACATGCATCTGGCCATGCACTGAACCTGGTGTGGCATCCATCTGGCAGCACACATAAAGTAGTAGCATGACACAAAAGGAGCCAAAGCATGCAGATTAACCCTGCAGAAGTTGAAGAATATATGAGAAAAGGTTGTTGTTTGATACAATATGAACATTGGCTTTTGTAGACTAGCTAGATCAGTTTTCAGTATGATTTAAGTAGGGAATACAATACACATCCAATGCTTAAAGCTATATTTGTGTGACAATGTGCAAACTGTTTCTCATCCTTAGCGGTTTAGGCATCTAACAACAGGGCACAACACTGTTGACCAAAGATCTAAAAGCAACCAATATTGTGCAAATCAACAGGGCACCAGAGCAATAACTAATTAACAACAAGAATTTCTGTTAACCAATAACTATCTATAACTCCTGTTTAAGTAAAAGTAGTATATTCGCAAACTTCACACTGTTAACCAACAAATAGTGGATATAGGAAGCAAAAAAAAAAAAAAAAAGTGTTAACCTGCCGATAATGCTTAGCTCCTTGGTGAGCTTCAGCTCTATCATAGTCATTTGGATTGTTGTTTTGCGTCACAAATTGAGCCCTGGGTGCTTTAGCTGTGATAGCATCTTTTGTGTGTGGTAGGTGGTCGGAGCTGGCTCTTTAAAAATCTTTTGTAATAACATTCTGATTGGAAAAAAAAGGAAGAAAAAAACTGTCTTGGGTGGAAGTTAACAAGTTCAGTATAAAATCAGCACTTAAACAGCATGACAGACTTGTGAATGCAATACAGGCAAGCAAAAAGCTCATCACTACTTAAAACAAATTGCTCCCAACGGAAAATAGAAAATCTTGATGTTCTACTAGACAAAATAAAAAATCAGAATTATACCTACTATGCAGTCGGTTGGAGAGTGAATCGCTTGCAGTAACCTATATGTGGAAACATGCCCCAACATTAAAACTTATATACCCATTGGTCCCAAAGTAAGTGTTGTTCTTGCTTCATGAGAAGTCAGACCAATATATAAAAAGAAAATATTAATATTTACCGTGCATGATTATGATTAGTATCATTAGATAGATCGTTGAATCTTTTATAATAAACTTGTTTGAAGATACATATGTTGCTAATATTTTCTACAAATCTAGTCAAAGTTAAAAAAAAAAACCAGCACGAATATCATAGCAACACTTATATTAGGACAGAGGGAGTATATATTAATTACTTTCTCCATTCCAAATTGTAAGACATTTTGGCTTTCCTAATTACATAGCTTTTGCTATAGACTTAGATATACACTATGTCTAGATGCATAGTAGCAATGTAACTAGAAAAGTTTAAAACGCCTTTTACAAATTTGGTACAAAGGTGTAACAAACCACACAATGCTAGAGCGCAATGCGGTTAAACGACATTTTAAAGAAAAGAATTATTTGTACTGAGTGTGTGCGTGAGTGAGTGTGTGTCTGGGTTCAGGCTATGTATGACTCTTTCTTCTTCTATTAATATAATGATACGCAGCTCTCCTGCGTGTTCGAGAAAAAAAAAAAAAAATTACCTGTAAGACCACCAACAGTTAGACAAAAAGTTAATCATAAAGGACACAATGTTGACATAAGTCATGTTTTTGAGGCGTTGCGGCGAGGCGTGGCGCCCGACCCCCTTCACAACGCCTAGGTGTTTATGGCAGACGCCTAGGCGATGCCATATACACGTTGTAAGGCGTTGTAAGCTAGAATTTTATATAGTAATCAAAGAAAGATCCTTGTGCTTTGTGTTGTAGCAGGGTGGGTGAGAGCCCCAGCAGTCAAGCACAAACATGCATTTGTATATTTCAGCAGAGAGTATGTGAGTGACAACCCATATAGCAGAGCAGAGTGCAGATCAAATGTCCCAATATTCAGAGCAAGTGAGGAGACAGAAACAGAGAGCATATAATATTAAGAGTACATACAAGCAGAGCGATGTGCATACTGCATACAATATTCAGAGCAGAACAGAGCATCTGGGAACAGAGAGGAGGCAAGCGAGCAGATCAGATCAGAGCGCCTGGGAACAAAGCCTCAAAGATTTGGGAAAGCAAGAGGAGGCGGGAGGGAAAGCAGAGTAGGCGGGATAGTTGGTAATCATGCCGGTAGAGAGTTTCATCTAGATGACACTCATTTCTTCTCTCTCCTATTAAATACACTGCCATGTCATCAAAAGTGTCTATGTGGCAACCTATTTAATGCAAATGAAACTTAAATGAAACTCCCATTGAGACTGACCTAATAAATAGGACAGCAAGACACATTACAAATCTCAAACAATGCCTTCACATTAAGGGCCCCAATGCTTCAAAACAGCAGTGCATAAGCAAATAAAAAATGCAAGCAAGCTTACCGTTTCATATAGTAGGTAACGATAGGGATGGTGGGTAGCCAATATATTGGGCTACGCTAGGACAGAAACCACAGCAAATAATCCCTCGAAACCTCTGAACAAGCCCGGTCTTGAAGTCCAGCGAAATACAACCATACTCTTCTTCAGAATTATGTTCACGCGCTCCATGCAATAGTAATTTCCCATCAGCAACACCTAGCATGCTGAAGTTATTCGAGACAGATAGTGAGACTGTATTCTCTAGCACCCACTCATCAGTGGCACCCTCACCATGAATTTGGTTGCTTGCGCTAAATAGTCGGACTATATAGTCTTCATTGTGGGGAAGAACAGTACCAAGCACAAACATCCCACGTCTGTTGTCCCCTAACTTCACAATAGCAACTCTCTCAAGCCCGTGGTTGGATGGATAATTGACAGGATAGAACTCCATCTTGCCCATGTTCAGCACAATCAGCTTGTTGCTGGAGTAGAATCCTGACAAATACCAGTAGAAACAACCATATGCGTAGCTGCGCCTGCACCACAGCAAGGGGGGGCACCTCATGACGGGGGACATGATAGGGTTCAGATCATGCCAACCCCTAGATGCAATTGTTTGCCACTGCCAGCTAACCGAGGAGAAAATGAATGCCATTAACTTAGTTGGGAACTGGGCCATCCAAATCACACAGAACGCTCCCGGCGCTCCCTCTGCCTCCTGGTCACAGGGGGCAAGGAAAATATCGTACCTACAATCACCACCACGATGCGCTTGGAACAGCTGCCGGCCCGCCGCGGCCAAGTCTTCGGGGAGTGGCGGAAGAAGTTTGTAGCGGCGGAACAAGGGGTCGCAGACCGCTATGGTAGTCAATGTAGCATCACCCTCATTGCATTCGAGGACAAAGCGGCCGTCGCGGGCGTCGCTGACCACCCAGAAACCAATTCTCATGATGGGGAGGAAGGAGAAATTGAAATCAGCGGCTTCGGCGACGGCACGGGCGGCTGGCGCGCAGGGGTGTGGCGGCTCCGCGGGGTAGAACGGCGCGTATAAGGAGCGGAATCCGAGCAAGGACGGCGGCCGGAGCGCGTGCAGGCGGCGGAGGAAGGATTGGCTGGTGATGACGCTGCGGAACGCGGGGCAGGACGCGCAGGCGCGGCCCAAGTCCTCGAGGGTGGGGAGGCGGATGAAGATCTCTGCGAGGATGTCGTCGCTGAAGCGCATCACCAGCGGTGCCATCGGGAGCCGGGACGGGGCCCGGGGGCTACGCCGGTGAGGCTATGGGGGTTAGGGTTTTGGCGAGGTGGGAGGCCATGTGGGGGTAGCTGATTGGAGGAATGGGGATTTTACCGCGCGCCCGCGTGCTCCGCGCACTGCCCAGACTGCGAGAAGGTCGCCGGCGGAAAGGCTGAGGGTGCTCGCCGGCAGCGGGGCGGGGTGCCGGCGGGGCGGCGGAGTGGCTGCGCGGGTCCGCCAGTCGGAAGGATTGAAGCTCCCTCCCTTATAATACAATGTCTTGAAGGGAATGCAAGGGTACTTTGGTCTTTTAGGGAGGGCAGGCGAAGTGAAAAGATTAATAAAGAAAAATGAAAAATGAGAGAAAATAGCTGAAGACCTCCCTTCAATTAAAAAGAATTTTCACGTGCCGGTGTCAAATTTTGAAAGGCAAACAAAATGAATGTCAAATATTGAAATTTCTCTTTATGATACACATGATCATGAGGGCGATGCTTCGGGAGCACATCAACAGCTCTTTAAATATTTCTCATAAATGTTGGCCCCCCAACTCCTAAAAAAAGTATTTGGAGCACCTCCAACAGCTCTTCAAATATTTCTCATAAAAACTCAATGTTCCCCCGATTCCTAAAAAAAAGTATCTAGAGCGCGAGCACCTCGCGGGGCTCTTCAAATATTTCTCATAAAAACTCAATGTTTCCCTACTGAAAGAAAAATGTATTAAAAAATAATAAATGAACATATCTCCAAAAAGTTTATAATATTTAAATTTTAAAAAATCAAATGTTGGTCCCACTTGGTTTCTTTTTGTTGCGGTTCTTTTTCTTTCCAGTGTTAACCCACGAAGAACAAAGGAAGAAAAAAGGGAGGGGTTTCAGGAGTCATGCTAATCGATTGCAGTAAACCACCACTGATGGAGACCCAGATCATTGAATTTGGGCAAAAAATCCGGCGGGACAAAGAGAAAGTGGTAGGAGGTCATTTTGCGTGGACACCGAAAGTGGACTCGTTATTTGCCGAAACACACAACGTGTTTGTTACAATTTTGCCAGAAAACACTGAGACGATTATTTTAATATTTTCAACCAGTCCTATTATAAGAATGGTGGCATTTGAGGCCATTCTGCCCTTTATAATGGTTTATATGTTCACTGTCGGGGGCTCCCTGCTGACTGGAGTCCACGGAGGGAAGCCCCCGCAATAGATGTCTTAGAATGAAGGGGTAATTTGCTTTTAGGAGGCCTCCATCGTCAAAAGATTGAACGAAAAATAAAAATGAGAGAAAATAGGTAAAATCCTTTGGATTAAAAGAATTTACCGTGCCGGTGTCAAATTTTGAATGACCGACGAATTGGATGTCAAATATTCCCGTTTTCTCCATGATACACATGATAATAAGCGATGCTTTAGAGCACCTCAACCCTCTTCAAATATTTCTCATAATAAAAACTCAATGTTCCCCGACTCCTAAAAAGTATTAAAATAATAAAAGAACATATCTCCAAAAGTTTGTAATATTTAAATTTTAAAAATCAAATGTTGGTCCCTCTTGGTTTCTTTTGTTCTCGGTTCTTTTTTTGTTTCCAGTGTTAACCCACGAAGAACAAAGGAAGAAAAAGCGGAGGGGTTGGGCAACCACCGAAGGGGTATCCCAATGGATACTAGTCACGTCATATGTGACCAATCATGTCAAACGTACCCCGTTACCCATGGTGGGACACATGGATAGGGATTTCATTCCATACCCATAAGGTAATCCACGTGAAGTAATACAGCATGTTCAGTTCATGGGTCGGCCCGCCGACCATATGCTTATATGAGCCAAAAATGGTCATATTGTCCAAATTCTTGAACAATACGTTGGTTGAAAATATATATATAATCAAATCGCTTATATGGGCCAAATTAATGGATCATATGCTTACTTGTGTTTAAAATTGCATAGCCGGGCTACCGTTTCAGAGTCATGCTAATGACATTGCAGTAAACCACCACTGATGGAGACCCAGAACATTAATAGAATTTGAGAGTAAACCACTCATGGATTGCTGCATCTTTGGATGAAGAACTCTTGAGCACATGGCTATAGAGGGTGCAGGATGCTGGGTGCCGTGGAGGCTCAGATGATCCATCAAGATAATTAACATTAACATTCAGATGAAAGCACAATGAACCGCAAGACTCAAATGTAATTAGATCAAATGAGAATACAACAAATTCACATACGCGAGACCAAAACAATAACAACCTGGTCTTTTTAGTTGTATTGTATATTGTATAGATAGATAGATAGATAGATAGATAGAAGACTGGGGCTCGTTGGGTCACATGTTGATTATTCACGCCTTCCAGTGGCATGATTCCATATTTTTTTGTGAATGGACCTGTCATCTGTCAAGCAGCCAGCAAGAACAGTGGATGCTAGAACAATCTCATGACTATTTAGCAGAAAAATTAACGAACTCGTTGTCATAGGACGCCGAATTCACCATATTTTGCTCCCATCACAATTAAAAAACTTAATCCGTCTTTGCATACGTTGACAATCAAATAAACCGACTACTACCAATACCAGATAATAAATAAATAGTAAAAAAAATTCTCAACTACTTGAATGGCTTCAACAACGATTTTTTTTTTTTGTATAGAAAGTAGAAGACATAGCATCCAGCTTCCTTGTTCTTTGGCTGGTTCGCACCGGGTTGGAGCTATGCTGCAACTTTCTTCTACACCATCTACGCCTGCTTCAGAGACATGGCCCTCGCACGAAGGTTCAGAAATATCCCCTGCGCAAGCAAAAAGTGAGATGCATGGCCAGATATTCAGATAACAAGGGAGATGTATGGCAAGTGGTACATCGAATGTTCAGGCCTAAAGAACATTACCAACAACATGCGACAAAGCTGTGGAAGATCACACGGAATTGTAAAGGCATGTACTGATGGTTTATCCAACCAACTATTGGCCAAAACTGCAAATATCAATCAGATTTAGGAAGGGTTCGCAGAGACAGAGAAACTCATAAGACAATACAAATGCTGAAAGAAAAACACATACCATCCAAGCACTCAATTGCACAGAAGGATATTGTTTCTTGACCCTGATCGTCACCTCCTTCAAAGGCCTCCCTACATTGAAAGATGGGATAATTATGGATGGACTAGAAATGTATGGTAACATATATATGGAATCAACAGTGATGCTATATTTTGATAGATGGGCATATCAAACAAGATGCACTATGATATCATATTTCTGCATAGTCAAAGAACATATGCTTATGATGCTGTCATGTCTCAGGAGACTGACAATGTGGTCAAAAGATATAAAAACAAATGGAAAAGAGGGTGAGGGTGGTGGGGAGGGAATTTCGAGGTTGAAAATGCAACTTCAGTATAGAGTGATGCCAACAAAACTAATCAAGTTACACACTTACTCTCAACAACATATCCATAATAGAACAAGAACAATATATTATTCCAGGGAGAAGATGTAACTTGCTCCAGCAACACCTGAAAAGAGTATCATACATGAAAAATGCATGACAAGGTCTTAAACAAGTATAACTTCACTTCAACCCAGGCTCCCTTTATTAAAATATTCACTCTATGTTTCATTTGAAATTCTGGATTTTATAGTTTGCAGGAGAACTATAAACTGTTTATGGATACCATGCATGGAGAGACGTGAAAGCTATGGTCAAAATTGCAAAGGACGAAAGACATACCTTCTTTAATATGGTTTTGGTATCCTTCTTCCCTTGGAAGATATAATCCAAAAATTTTGTGTAAGAAATGTCCAAATGGGCCACCATATGCAAAACCAAAGAGCTGGAACATATTATCAGCACATGGTGTCAGATATAACAGATAGGTACATGCAAGTAAGGATAATAAACAAAAGAAGAGAGGGATATAAAGAAGATGCCCATCTGTGAATAAACTATGTTAGCTCAAGCGCATGAGACATGATGGATTGGAATAGAGTATGTGGAGTGTCATTTGTTTCACAGCAATCAATGAAAGCGAACTAAAAGTACAGACTGTTAGCCTAAGTTAACTGTGAAATGGTTTCATTTTCATTTGGATTCAATGACTCAATATCCTCATAAAATCTTTATAAAGCAGCAAATGCTACACCAGAAAACAGCTATGACAACTGAGACGTGAGACCACAAGATTGTACAAAAATGGAAAACGGTGAGAAACTCCTCCCAAAAAGAAAAAAGAACTTCATCCTAGTAGAAGAGATCCTAAATAATTGGGGTGCAGATCATTTTTACAGAATTTGGCAGATGAAACTAGCACACAACCCAAAAAGCAAAAATTTTGATATGGATTTTTTATTTAGGAGAAATGGCCAGATGTCATACATGATTCTGAATAAGTAGCAACAATTCATTTGGTAGTGTACACTAGCGATTCCTGATTTCACTCAGCATTAAGAAACCATAAAGGTTTGGTCATCCTCCAACAAATTATCTCCAACTTCAACTTATGAAAACATAAATCACACAATAATTTGGCACAGGTGGCCAAGGTTATCTTCTTCTAAGCACATGGGTGGCGTTCTAGTCAGTCACTAGAGTCTGTGTGGTCCCCTCTTTTAACTGGCTGTGTGCTTATTGTCAGGCAAAGGCCGGAAGAACTATTTTCAAGGTTTTGTATCAACTCAATGCAATGCGCTGATAAAATCTTCCAGTATAGAAAAAACAACACAATAATACCAAGCCCAACCAGATGACGCCCACATTGCTGCAATTCAACAGCTGAACTGAAACAAGTTGCTAAATGACTAGAACTCAAGCAGAGCAAAACATCTTTCAACTGCACCTCCATGTCCTCCCAAGAATTTTCCCCAGAATCAGTTTGATGAACTACTCACTCCTAGAACAGCAACCTTTTTCGAGTGTCAACAAGCCCCTTTAGGGAATTACCAGTACATTACATGTCAGTACATCAGAAATTACAGTTAGTTGATCTAGGAATTCCCAATACATTATAAGTCAGTATATCACCATAAACTGATCAATATCTGATATAACTAAATCTGACGAACTGCAATTTCAACTTATGGCAACATAATACCAAGCCCAAGAATATGACATCCACATTGATGCAATTCAACAGATGACCTGAAGGTCTGAAATTGTTGCTAAAATGACTGGAATTCAATCAATACATGTTTCAGCTGCACCTCCACGTCCTCCCAAGAATTCCCCATATTCTGATATAACTAAATACTCTATTCCCTCAATCAATGAACAGGGAAAGATCCAGTCCCGACCGGTGGCCATGTGACTGCATCTGTATGTACCAGAAACTAAATGCAAAGGCATCGTCCTTACCATCTTGAGCAGGAGTCGGCGCTTCTCAATCTTCTGGTACCCGGAGAGCTTCTGCGCGACGGAGTCACTGACGCCGGCAAGGCACCCCGCCGTGATCATCTGCGGCAGGCAACCAAACCAAACCAACCCACTTCAAGAACCCTCCCTGTACCCGAAAGAGCGGACAAAATCCAAGAACATGGTCGAAAGCGAGGACCTTTGTGCGCAGAGGATGCTGCTGGAGCTGGAGCAGGTACTGCCTCCACGCCCTGCGAGCCAGCGACCCTTCTCCCTTGCCTCCATCTCGTTTCCCTCCTCCTCGTCCCACTGATGCCATAGCTGAACAAGGAAGGCCTCCAACCAACCCCTTTCGGAATTCGACCAATCTGCCCACCTAGAACCTAGCACTGCCTGCGCACGCGCTCTTTGTATGCCTCTGCTTGATTTTTTTCTGGGTTGGCGAGAGGATCGAATCGCGTGGCACTGATTCCGGGCCGGCGGAATCGTGGGAGCCGGCGGATAGCTGCCGCGGTGGTCCCTCGACGGCCGGACAATACGTGGTGGCTGACGTGTGGGGCCAGCGGAAGTTATTAATCCTCTCTGTCAACTTGACAGGGACAGGTAGTTGCCTTTTATTTTTATTTTTTTTTTTTTTTGAGAAACTTTACTAGGCCCGTCTGATGGCTCAGTTTAGATGCTGGGCTCCCTTCTTTGAAAACTAATTGGGCTAGGGTTATTCCATACAAAATGGTGTGGAAATTATAAAGCTTATTATTAATTTCGTTTTCCCTTACAAAAAAAAAAAAATGACAATTTCTATTATATTTTTTTCAGTTGAGACTTTTTGAAAAAAAATTATGGAAAACTATGGCATGCATCCTCCCCAAACATATGCCAATTTACCTATTTAGGTGAATAAAGCATGCTTCTTAAATTATGACCCGAGTTTCATAGGTTTAGTATTTGGAAGTGGATTTTTTTTTGTGAAAAGGACAAATATGTCATTTTTTTTGTATGCCTAGGAAAAATATTATTGTTCATTTTTGTATGTGTTTCTTATGGAGAAAAAAAAAACTTTACTTATAATAAGTATAGCATGTGTACCCGCTCATATACTTCAATGTTGCATTCTCCCCTAAATAAATACCAATTTGAGGCAAACAAAACATGTTTCCTAAACTTATGGCTAGGGTTTCTTAAGTTTTGATTGGAATTGAACTTCTAAGACCAAAAACATTTATGTCTAGAGGAGACACCTATGAACCTTTGCCTTTCTTGGATTGCCTCCTCATACACGCAAAATTCATCTCTATGAACATATATACACATGTTCTATGAGAACCTTGAAAAACCGAGAAGACAGATCTTTTGATTGATAAGATTACTAGAAGTGTCACCATTTGTCAACCGACACATTGCCTATCTAACTTTACATAATTGATTCCAAAACTTTTCGCTAATTATATTTTGATGTTGTGTTCCAAGTGTACATGCAAATGAAATATATAAAGATCTCCTCACTTTGAGTCAAGATTCTAGCTCCGCCACTCTTATGCCTCCATATCAATATATTTTTTTTTTTTTTTTTGGCGTCCCTGTCGTCGTCGTCACCAGCTCAGGCAGGCACCTCACTGGTTTGGTAACCGGCAGCACCATTGCATTGTCACACTGGAAAAGGAGAACAAAAGAGAACGTTGACCAGGTCATAAACGAGGTGAATGACCATGCATGGTGCGTGGCGTTGTTAAACCAAAGAGGAGATTGTAAATAAAGGAGGTCCATAATGATAGATTGCCTCTTCGATCATGATCATGGGCGAAAAGGAAAAAATCCTACCAAATCTTGTTCCACTTTTGCTATATATTGTTTCACTACATGGGCGTGTATCCATGGTGCTCACATCTTTAATCAACGTACTGTTTTTTTGAGTGGGAAACAACAAGATGGAAGTGCAAAATATCATAGTAGCAAATTAGTGAGTAGATGGCCAATGCAATGGGCGAGCTGTTCATTTTGTGGTGTTTATGTTGTAATAATACTCCTAATATATGATGATATAATATCATCGATCAAGCTGCATACATATGACATGTAGATTAGCTGCAGATTAGATTATTTTACTAGGCAATATCCATTAATTTGAAAGGCAGAACTCTACGATAAAGGATTTGCGATTATCAAATAGAAATAATATACTTTATCCAGTGATAGTGCTTTTGATGGTCTAAAAATGCTAGTCTTGGCCTCATCAATTTTAACTTTTTATATCAACTTTGTGGTGGTTGATTGAGACGCTAAAAGAATGCTATCGTAACCACCCATATGCCCCCAACATCTGGCCCTTGTTATACCCTAGCTAGGGCAGGTCGTGAAATCAGAATGCCATATATATAAAGTGAATAACACGTCTCCCAACATACATACTGGTCACTGTCTCTGGAAAGAGTGACACTAACAAATCCAAAGAGTTCCTTTAATAATTTCGCCTGATTTAAATATTCATGTATGATCCAAAAGCAAAACAGGATTTGCTCTGTCGGACCTCACTGGAAGAGCATTATTATGCTAAATTAGCATATCAATCCCAATAACAAGCATTTTTAACAAGCTTTCAAAAAAAAACAAGCATTTTTCTCCCCTTTAGATCTTCAATAGCCTAGCTACAAATCTGGTAGGATTTAATTTTCTTGAGCTATAAAGATATTCAATTCAATGGGGGCGGTGGATGATCCAACATGCACCACAAATAATAAGATCCAGTCTAACACGACTCTACTTCAATTTCACCTTAGATTTGAGGTTCGGTATGTTTAAATTAAAATTACAAACTCTTAAACTACCTTTTTTATCCACAAGGTGAGAAATAGTTCAAATACAGACGAAGTACCAATAGCTCCACGCACAAATTACTAGTGTGTATGGATTGTTGGGCCTATGGACTAAATGGGGTCACTAGTACCATTAGCATCTTTTGAGAGAATAATGGACTAGAGACTAAATGAGACAACTAGTCCCTCTTTTTAGTCCTATGTTTAGTAATTTATGTACTTAATAAGACTAAAAAATAAATCCTATGTTTAGTAATTTATGTACTTAATAAGACTAAAAATTAGTCTTTAATCCGGAGTCTTAAGGGAACCAAACAATGCATAAACTAGATGCCTACAAGGCCGGGTAGTATACAACATTCAGCCAGGCAATGGCATGCATGGTACACGTACGCCAAGGGTTTCGTAGAGGTTTTCTCGTGTAATAAACCAGGTAGCATTTTTTTTATGCAGAGGTCGGATGAGTACTGAAAATTTCCAAATAGCATTTTTTTTATGCAGAGGGTCGGATGAGTAATAAAATTTCCAAAAAGTTTCAGAAAAAACAGAGCGGCTAGTTGTCTGGTGGCTGTCTGTTATAGATCCTCTTGAAACGTATTGTAATCCTATTTCACTACGGCACGCTGAAGGATTGACATTTGGTGACTGATGGACCGAATCAGAAACTCTGATGGAACCACCTGAATAATATCCATCCGCGGTATAATGGCATCAGTACTCACGAATCATCATGCAATCGAGGCAGACACGAGAGATTGACAAAATGCTTACTGAATTGCAGAATTGGTTCTTGTATATTACTAAATCCGTTTCAAATTGTAGGTTGTTTGACTTTTTCAACCTCAACTTTGACCATTTCGTCTTATTCAAAAATTTTATGTAAAACATCAATTAATTTGTTGTGGAATGTTTTATTAATAAAAGTTCTTTAAAAATCACTTAAATTTGACTATGTTTAATTTCTTTTTTTTTTGAATAAAACGAATGGTCAAAGGGTTGAAAAAAGTCAAACGACGTACAATTTAGAATGGAGGGAGTACGTATTTATCTTGAGTTGGTTGTTGTATTGGCGGACCGCCGGCGTTATCCGGGTCTTAGATTCTCTGCCAGCACAGTTTCGTAAATAAAAAGTACTACGGTGCTGCCAGCACAGTTTCGTAAATAGAAAAACTTATTGCAAAAGATGCGGTAATATTGCCATCCAGCATTCAAATTTTCTTCAAAATCATGTCTATAAAAAATCGCACATCCTTCGTGACAGGATTTCACTTTTAGCTTCATCGACTGCAGGTCCACCACGTACTTGCTGCTTAAAGCTGTGCCAAAGAAAACCCAAAAATGTTGTGTGCTGCTGTAGTTCGAATCAATCCTTTGAACTTGTTGGGGGAAAAGAAGCCATGAATCGAAGTACTTTATCTGCTGTATTCTGTGAGAGAAAATAAGCTGAAACAAGAATAGGTGAACGGGCCACCCTTGCGTTTCATACAAGTTTATCTGCTTGATCGGAGTTTCGTGACGAATTTCCTGGAGAATTCGTGGGTTCCGGCTGTCGTGCGAGCCCATGTTGCGTGCGGCTTTCCCCTGAAAGCTGGGGCTGTATGCATGCCAGTCTGCCACGCACACGTACGTAGGCAACTCAGGGCCCGTTGTACTAACTGCCAATCCTGCAAGCCTCGATCTCCTGCACTAACCAAAAGCAATTGCACTAATTACTAAAGCAATGGAGCAAGAAACAAACTAGGATTGATATTTTTTTTTGACATGAAAAACTAGGATTGATATTCGCAAGAACACTTCACAAAACAATATGCTGCTACTGTCGTCGATGGATACCTGAATTTGTGGTAGCCATCCAGGCGAGATCGACCCCAAGGCCAAAAGCAGAATTAGGCCTTACATTTTTAATTTGTGGACGCAACGCAATTATAATGCAGACGCCATCAGAGCGCATTACGGTGCCGTCTCCCCTGCGTAATCTTCCATTACGTGTACCTGACTACCTGCATACGTGTTGCATCCGCCGATTCCGGCCGCTTCGTACGTCGTCGTTCATGGCCATAACATACATAACGACCAGAGAGGAGAAGAGAGCTGCCATGGGGGTGCTCGCTAGCTTTCCTTCCCTATAAATGCATCGCCAATGGCGGTCCAAGCTCATCAGAGTATCAGACGGACCGAAAGCACGTCTCAGACTCTGCTCTTGCTTGTTTTCTTCTTCTGCTTGCTCTGAAAAAAGTCTGAACAATGGCGGCGAGCAACGGTAACGGTAACGGCGGCGCCCCCTGGTGGTGTTCGACTTCGATAAGACCATCGTCGACTGCGACAGTGACAACTGGGTCGTCGACGCCCTCGGCGCCACACGCCGCTTCGACGACCTCCTCCGTCACCTCCCATGGAACCACGCCATCGTAAGTGCAAGCCCTGCCGTGCCGGCCATCGTTCGTTTGATTCCTATCTCACTCCGTCCCTGGCCGGTTTCCTTCATGCAGGATGCGATGATGGGCGAGCTGCACGCGGAGGGCAAGACGGCGGAGGACATCAGAGGCAGCCTCACGACGGCGCCGCTGTCCCCGCACGTCGTCGCCGCCATCAAAACCGCCTACGCCCTCGGGTACGTTCGTGCTCCGCTCCCTGCGCTGCGCATGGCGGCATGGCCTGCCAAGAGTTCGTCTTTCTTGATCACTCAGAGTCCAGAGTCCAGATCCTCTCTTTTGTTTTTCACTATTCACCCGTAAGTGATGGCGATGGCGACGTGGATCGATGCCCGCAGGTGCGAGCTGCGCATCCTGAGCGACGCCAACGCCTTCTTCATCGACGCCATCCTCACGCACCACGGCCTCGCCGCCTACTTCTCCGGCACCGACACCAACCCCTGCCCACGTCGACGCCGCCGGCCGCCTCAGGATCCGCCCCTACCACGAGTTCGGCGCCGGCGCCCACGGCCACGGATGCACCCTCCCCACCTGCCCGCCCAACATGTGCAAGGTGATCGATCACTGATGATGACCGCTCAGTTGCTTCTTGTCATCGGTTGCCGCCGCCCGAGCTGGCTCTTGACGCCGACCACCATCGATCAAATTACATGATTAATTTCGTTCAGGGCAAGGTGATGGAGCGGATCCTCCGCCAAGAAGAAGAAGCAGCCACCGCCGCCGCAGCAGCAGCAGACGCCTCGGCGGCCGGCACGACGACGAAGACGACGCGGCGGAGGAGGTCGGTGGTGTACCTGGGCGACGGGCGGGGCGACTACTGCCCGTCACTGAAGCTACGTGAGTGTGACTACGTGATGCCGAGGGCGGGGCACCCCGTGTGCGACCTCATCGCGGCCTCACCACCTGCCGCCGCCGTCCGCGTGTGGGCCGGCTTCGAGGACCTCGCCAGGGTGCTCCTCGGCATCGTCGACGCCGAGATCGCCCGCGCCGCCGCCAGCACCACCACCACGGAAGAAGAAGAAGACGCTGTTGGCGCTGGCCCGGGTGTCGTGGTCGTGCCGGCGGACTGCCGCGCGCCGGCGCGTCAGGAGGCGGCGCTCTTGCCCCAGGCGGTCCGCGTGCCCAACTGATGGACAGACAATGCGCGCCAAATTAGTACAAGTATTAATAACTCGAGGAGGCTCCATGGATTGTGCTCAGCTCAGTGCTGGACTGGATCATGCATGCTGGAAATCTGCCTTAATTCGAAAAGTCTGAATCTGAAAGCCAGCTAATTGCTGGTTTCTCTCAGTATGTACTATGTACCATGATCATGATGGCTAGTATCCACCCAAGATAATTCCCTTGCTGCTCGATTCTGATTGATTTGTTGCGTCGGGCTAATTAAACTTGATCTTAAAAAGTCAACCAAAATCAGAGAGAGACACGGGCAAAACAAGGCAAAAAGTGATCGCAGGAAGAGCTAGAAATGGTGGCTTAAAATGGCATGCATTTTAAGGCTGGATGTCCAATTATTTTTTTTTTTGAGAAGGACACTTTATTCATTCATTAAAAGAATGGTTAACGTGATTACAAACGCCGAATGGGGGTTCTAAGTACCAGACATGCCTGCTGTCTCAGCTAGAACTAAACTTCTAGTAATACAAAGCATCAACATTTGATCTCCTATTCTCATGAACAAATTCTACTTCTCGAAAGCTACCGGTTCTATCATTCACCTCCTTAACTATCTGCCCATAGGACCCATACCATGATACCAGCCCCTTTCAAACTTTCAAACATTGTCACATGTTTTTTTTTTTTTTTTGAGTTGCCTCTAATTTGGGCCTGCTCATTTTACGCCCACACTACATACGCAAGACACCACAATTTTTTTAACTAGACCTATAACTACAGACACGAAGATTGCGTCCATTCTTTTTAGGTTGGACGTCCAAGCATTGGAGAAGCTGGTCCATTGGGCCTTTTAATTTGAATCAATTGTGTCTTTGCTATTGGGCCTACGGTGGTTGCAAATTGCAATGGAGAAGGAATGGGCTTGGGTCTAAATCTAACGAGTTGCAAAACAATGGAAACAAAGAAAAGTTGGTCTTGACGACTTAATAAACTTGGATTACATGAAAGGATAAAATATTCGTTATTCTCACAATCCCTTGTACTTTGCACGTTCACCTTACATATCATGTCGACTCAAAGGGGAAAAAAAAAAAAAAGGAACAGATTTGCGAAACGTTACATCAAAAAAAATATTAAGAAATGTATCTACGTCCATCGTAATTAGTAAACTAAACTTTTCTTTTGAACACCATCTTTATCTCAAAAAATCTAAAAAATGTTTTAAAAAACACTTCAATCCTAGTATTACTTTTAGGCATTATTATTTACAAGAATTTTCGCTGGCATATCACGTGCACCACAAAAATCATCGTGGTAGCATGAACCACGCGTGTCTATTTTAACTTTAATAAAAAAAATTCCCATCTCCACCAGCCACCAGCCAACTTCTATTCCGCCACGGCTGACCGGCGGCTGCCTTTCGCTTTCCGCCGCCGCGTCCACCCGGCCCCACACCGCTCCCACTTACACGTGGGCCCCGCGCCGCCGCTGAATTGGCCTTCCGGTCTCCCTCCTCCTCTTCTCTTGTTCCACCTCCCTCAATTCGCGTCGCCTCCGCCTCTCGCTCTCCCTCCTCCCCGCCGCCGCGCGGTTCGGGGAGGAAGCGGGCGGGGGCGCGGCATGGACGCGCGGGCCAGGGGAGGCGGCAGCAGCGGAGACCAGCAGCCCCGGGCTGCCGCTCGCCGTGCGGGAGCTCCTCGCCGGAGGCGTCGCCGGGGAGTCGCCAAGACCGCCGTCGCGCCGCTCGAGCGCGTCAAGATCCTCTTCCAGGTGCGTCGCTCGCTCGCTCGCACGAACGAACGATCCTGTCTGTTCCAGGCGCGATGCGCGTAGAGAAATCTTACGTAGACGAATTGAGGAGTTTGTTATGGTTGGGTGTTCTTTTCAATGTTCGTTCCCGTGCCGTAATTTGCCTCTCTAGGGGCCACCGGGAGCTGAGATTCGTTTTCGTGTGATGTGGCGGCTGTGCTCGCCCGATCTTGGCACGCTGGATTGATTCTTCGTTCGTTCGCGCTTAGTGCTGGGTTCGGCAGTACTATTTTAATTATAGATGCAAGTTGCATGATCATGGAATCTTGAGTGGCTAGCATCACTGTAATGTAATGATTCAGGTTGTCGGTAGGTGAACTTAACTTCAACAGTCATGCGACAATCGAGGTACATACAGTTTGCTCAAGGTGTCAGGTTGAGGGGATCGATCGGTTCTTTTTGTAACCCGTAACTCATTCTCTGTTCTTGGATATTATTGTGTCTTGAAGGATCTATATGACATGCATGGAAGGTTTACCAAAGTGGTTGGTTTCTTTGTTGTTGAGATTGAATGCGGTACAAGCATGCTCCATTGGTAAATAAATTAAACCAGTACCCCTGATAAAATATGAACACAACATGGTTGCAGCGTCTTGATTGATGTGCTCATGTGTAGCAGTCTGAGCTTGATGAAAGGAGATCCCCATTCAGTATTCAATCTTAGATGACTACCGTCTCTCTCTTTGTTGAACTCCCCTGTATTCCAAATTTCATGCACATGCTACCTTTTACCAAATAAATTGATAAAACCATACTATTATGTACAACGGAACAAAGCAGGGGTGATTGGAAGTACCTGGTGAAGTATAATGTTAAAAACTCTTTTTTGCGAAGTTATGTCTTACAGCTTAGCAAACATTTCCAACAACCTTGATATCAACTTATAACTGTCTGCAAGTTTGGCTGATTGTTGGAGTTCTTAGTTCAGAAGTGTCTTGTATGTGCATCACATTTAATACTGCTGGTACCTAAGGATTGCCATCATGAAACTTTTTGCTTGTTGTCACGGTTTGAAAGAATTATAGTCCAAGTTAATTATGTCATGCTTTGAATCTGCGCTTATAAAGAGTCCTGTTCCTCTGTATCACTATGAAATATGAATATTAAGTTGCTTTCTAATATTTAAAACTATGTTGGAGCTTCCAGACAAGAAGAGCAGAGTTTCGCGGTTCTGGATTGATTGGATCTTTCGAACAATCTATCGGACAGAAGGTCTTTTAGGGTTTTACAGGTTTGCCTATTCCTAATTTGCATGACATAGTCTATTAATACATGTTGCACTCTTGAGCTTGACTTTTGAATTGTCTTTCCTCAGGGGAAATGGAGCTAGTGTTGCTCGAATTGTTCCTTATGCAGCTTTGCATTATATGGCCTATGAAGAATATCGCCGGTGGATCATTCTTGGCTTTCCTAACGTCGAGCAAGGGCCTGTTCTTGATCTCGTGGCCGGATCAATAGCTGGAGGAACAGCTGTCATATGCACATACCCTCTTGATCTTGTCCGCACAAAGTTGGCTTATCAGGTTGGTTTTCTTGCATCCTTCCCTAAACTGGAAAATCACACTTCTGTTGGATTTCAAGTCACGTTTGCTGTATCGTATAGCAACATATTCTCTGAACAATTATCTGATTAGCAATTTACTGATGTACATATGTCCCCTTCTTTTGATTGCCAATACCTTTCTAATTAGTTATGATGAAAAAACTTTTCTAATTAGCTGTCCTCTCTGCAGGTAAAAGGTGCAGTCAATGTGGGTCTCAGAGAATCTAAGCCCTCTGAACAGGTTTACAAAGGGATCATGGATTGTGTCAAAACAATATACAGACAAAATGGATTGAAAGGCATATACCGTGGCATGGGTATGCATATACTGCCTTTCACTGTTTTATCAAGGACAATTTCTGATATACTCCTGGCAATTAACTAAAATTTATTGCTCTTCAGCTCCTTCACTATATGGAATCTTCCCTTACTCTGGCCTTAAATTCTACTTCTACGAGAAGATGAAGAGCCATGTTCCTGAAGAGCACAGAAAAGATATCATGGCAAAGCTTGGTTGCGGATCAGTTGCAGGTTTGCTAGGTCAGACAATAACATATCCCCTAGATGTTGTTAGGCGGCAAATGCAGGTATTGTTTTGCTCATAGCATGTGGCCGTAAAGCATTTATATGTTTCTAAATAATATATGGTACATTATTTTCAGGTTCAGGCCCTTTCGTCATCCAGCCTTGTGGGTAGAGGAACATTTGAAAGCCTGGTTATGATAGCGAAACAGCAAGGTTGGCGACAACTATTCTCAGGATTATCTATCAACTATTTAAAGGTGAGATATTTCCTTCATTGCTCCCGTAGAAGTTTATTTAGTTGTTTTGTCTTTCTAAAAATTTTGGCTGCTAGAGGAATGTAACAAGTAAGCAGAAGCTGTTAAAACACTGCAATTCCCATTTTTCTTGACTGTAGAACTTGACTTTGCTGAAACTTTGATTTTTATATTGTCCCTAGCCTCCAAAGTCTATTATTCAATTAAGAGCTTGTCCTTTTATGTCAATTAATTAATTTAGCTGAACAGTGGAGTTGTTAGAATGTTTTACCAGCCTGTGTTTCTGGTTGTGTGATCATTATTTACGAGTACCGCTGTTTTAATTTGGACACATCTGCATGTTTTCCTTTCCCTTCTGTGCTCCTTGCATAAAAAGAAAAAGAAAAAAGAGAATGCCTTACATGATCTGCATATACTGATGATATGGTTATTGAGTTATGAGTACTGCATATATAATGTTTATCTCCCGTTATTAAGTCAGTAAAGTAAATATGCTAAGTTTAATAATGTTCAAAATATATACATCTTACACTTGCTTTCACAGGTGGTGCCATCCGTAGCCATAGGATTTACTGTTTATGACTCCATGAAGGTCTGGCTTAAAGTTCCATCAAGGGAGGAAACTGCTGTTACTGTCTTGACAGAAGAACGAAGTAATACAGCTCCTATCCCCTCCAGTTAGAATGGGTCTTGACTCATTGGGTGATGTGATGCTCCTTTCCGCCTTACCATTCGTAAGCCGTGTAGTATAGCATTCTTTTTCGGAGCTCCATCGCCATAGCTACTAGTCTTCTCCAATGCACTGGAGAAAATAAATTCGACCATTATCAATAAGCGTCATAGGCAAGTCGTCGATGTGAAGAAAAAGCATTGGCATTTAACAGGAGGAATAGAATTCCAGGCGGATTAGCGTTTCTTTGTGGAATTCCACCCTGTACAGACTCTGTATATAGCTGAATAGCTTGTGTCAAACAGTGAAGCTCTTGGGAGAAAGTCAGAATTCAGAGCACACATTGCTTGTGTTCATGCTTTGGACCTCCTCCTGTCATAGGTAGCTTTAGGTTCGAGCCTGTTGCAGGTTACGACTTGTATGCGTCCCCTTTTGCAATGAGTACAAAGAATCTATGCCTAGCATTCCCCACCCTATTGGATTCTTGTGGATTACTACTACACAACACGGCATCTAGGATTTTGGTCAGATTCTCGCAAATTTTCAGATTCCTTACCTCTACGATCCATATGGAAGTAGCCTCTAGCCGGTACTGGTTCTCTGGATTCCTTCCAAATCGAATTCACTTTCACTTTCACATTTTACAGTTGAAGTTTGTAGGAATGCACAGTACTACTATCCAGTTAAAACTTGGTTAAGGAAAGCTTGTGCTTTGCTCCATTTATACGATTGAAAAGAAAACCAGTGTTTCAGCTTTGCTCGCACCGTGGCTATCTTCTATCGAATGGATGATTCGATCTATACTAGAAATTGGCGCGGCGTTGCTGCTTATGGCCAGTAGAACCCGGCCAGTAGAACCCGTGATACTTTTTATATGAAAGCTATTATTTGTTGTGAAATGACTTCGTTAGCTATGTAGGCTTTGTTTCATATATGTAGTTAAAATAATTGTATAAGATTAATGTGGTTAGATAAGATTTTTTTTTTATATATGTGTGTGTTATTATTTTTTATCTTACTTTGCATTGAGAATTAGGGTGATTGGATGAGTATGGTGGTTAGTTATGCGTTGATGTAACTTTCGCTATGTTATATTTTATTTTTATATTATTGGAATGGAAGTATCACTTTTTTTGAGGAAAGAGGCTAAAAGTATTTATTAAGTAGCCAAAATTAATGTGATGATATTTTTTATCATAAATAGTTTCGAATAATTGGATTTTCTATTTTTTGTTTTTAATTTGATTTTAATATGTACCCATAAAAAAGACATAGGAATAGTTGTACAACAAAAAAATTTCAATTAAAACATGTTCTATTTTGGTTCCATTGCATAGATATGTTTACGAGGATTTCAAACAATTTGATTTTCTATTTTATGATTTTTTCTTTAATTTACTATACATTTTTTAAAGTTTTACCTAATTTATTCGTGTAAAAAAGAATCGATAAGAGAAAATGAGTTGGCCCGAATTTGGCCCATTAAGGCCTGGGCAGCCCGAAAGTGGGGAGGGAGGCCGGCCTTGGATGTGGCGCGATTTCAAAAAACTTCGAGGGCTTGCCCGCAATATCTCATTTGAGAAGCCATAGATCGCGAAGTTGATTTCCTATAACTTTGAGGTTTTTTTTGTAAATGACCGGGACTCGCCGATCTAGGGCGTCGGTCGGCCTAATCGGAGCGGCCGAGGGCGACCGCAGACGTGGCCACGCCGGCTCGCCCTCTTTTGGTGCAGCTTTCGTAGGGTGAAAGATTTTTCTTTAATCGAACATTTCCCCGTTTTACCGTTAAGACCATGACGCAAACATTCCTCGATTTATAATTTTCCGCGGGCGGCCCGGACGCCCCGGGTCGGGCGGGCTTCCAATCGATCGTGCCTCACCGGGGCCACGGGCTTTCACCGGGCGGGCACGGCCGAGCCGTGCCCCGGTCGGCCCGGGCCGTCCCATGGGCTCTAAATCGTGTCGGGGCGGCCGTAAGGCCGTGCAGACCGCCCGGCGAGCCGTGTTGGCCTGCGGCCGCAGGCCCGTCGAGAGGAACCCCGCCGTCGAAAGTGGAACCCCTTGGCGTCCGAGGGACAGCGGAGGGAGCGGGCGCTCGTCGGGCGAGGGGCCGCCGAGAGGGCACAGGGAAGGAGGGAAGCCGTCGGGGCTTGTAAGGTCACTGGTTGGTCGGCCGCCATGGGTCTGGGAGAGGCCGTAGCGTACACGCTTTTGCGGGGGACGCCAGTGATGATGGCCTTGTGCGTTACTGGGCAGCCGTGAGGTTTGCGGGAGGCGCCGCGCCGAGGGCGGAAGCGGGCGGCCGGGGCATGTTTCCGGGGAGGCGCGCGTGGGCGACGCCGCACAGCCAAGCCACGCGAGAGGAGGCGAGGAAGAAGGGCCGATCCTTTCTCTACAGATTGGGGAAGAGGGCAGAGTACTATGTTGGGGTGGACTGTCAGTGGGGATTTTAGTAGGCGCGAGAAAGTGACGATTCTTAACATGCCAAGCTCTGCTTGGGGGCAGGGGGGTCGGCCCAAGGGTGTGTTCTATTTTTTTATTTCCTCACATTTGAAGGCCCATCGCGCCCGTTGCCATTTCAGGGCGGGCGGCTTCGATGCCGTGCCGTGGAGGGTCGGCCCAAGTCCGCCCCGGGAGCCTCGGGCCGGGCCAGCCCGGCAGACACGTGGCCACCGTGCGGGCATAATAACGCCGGGCTTCGGGCCACGGGCCTCATGGAAAACTATACTCTGATTGCAATAGCCTAGTTACAAAAGCAATCAGATCTTCTGTTTCATAGACATAATAATCACATAACCAAACACACAAAAAATGAGACAAATTCCATCAGTGGCAAAACGAGTTTTATTGAAAAAATGAATGTAGTGCACAAATGTGTACTGCAGGTGCACCAGAGGCCTGAGAACCAAGCCTGCACACCAGTAGCAGTGCAGTGACCAAGGGAGGTGCAGGCGCAGGCTACGGTCCAATAGAGGTCCTAGACCTTCTTGCAGTGGATTACCTCCATGTGCAATTGTGCAGTGCAGCGCCGGAGCAGAGGCGTAGGCGTGCAGGTCAGGTAGGAGTACTTATATTGGCGTGGGTACACGAATCACTCACACCCACCCACACCTTGCTTCAGCAGCTGCGGTGAAAATTGGAAACGGGTATGTTTAGATGGCCCCTTAGCTTCCTGGTCAATTTATGACCGAGGCTCTCTCTTCTTTTTTCTTCGAAAGCTTTGTAATAATGAGCTGTGTACATCTACAGGGATGTAGAGGCCGGATATTTGTTATCCGTTATCTAAAAAAAAATGTTTAGATGGCCCAAAATTTGGTGAAACTTCCGTCACGTCAAATCTTTTACCTCATACTAGGAGCATCAAATGTAGGTAAACAAAAATAACTGGCGGTTTGGATGTGTTTTACGAGACAAATCTTTTGAGCTAAGTTAGACCATATATTGAATCATTAAATGTACCAAAATACGCACGCATGGAGTATAGAATGTAGGTGAATAAAATAACTAATTGGTTGCAGTTTTAGATGTACATTGCGAGATAAATCTTTTTGAGCCTAATTACCCTATGGTAGGATAATATTTACCATAAACAAATGAAAAATGTTATAATGCTTTTTTCAGTTCGAACAATGCCAATTTTTATGGTGCTTTTCAGCCTCACTTTTTCGCACACAACCCTGACTGAAATCGGAAATAGGTATTGTTCCATTTTGTTCATCTTCTGGGCTTGTTGCTGATTCCAGAGAGTGATGCTAGCAAAACTTTTATGTATATATACTTTCAATTGTTCACATATTTTCCTCGCAAAAAAGATATTGTTCACATATTTTAATAGTCTAGGATCATTTCATTTGATCCTTTTTTTCCCCTTAGAACTTCATGCGTTTGCTTTTTTTCGGGTCATCTCTATGCGATTACAAAATTAATTAGGGGTTTTAGTGTTTCTACCCCTATTCTAGACTCCAAATATGATTTTGCCCCTCCTTTTTTTAACTTTTGCGTTTTTACTCTCGCTTTTTGAAACTAAGCTTCCGTTGC
This sequence comes from Hyparrhenia diplandra, assembly GCA_015847255.1. NCBI lineage: Eukaryota > Viridiplantae > Streptophyta > Magnoliopsida > Poales > Poaceae > Hyparrhenia > Hyparrhenia diplandra. The sequence goes on from JADLZK010007851.1 coordinate 27,420, forward strand.
CCTCGGTTGTAACACACGCCGACTAAAAAGACCAAAAAAAAAAAAAAAAAAGCGGAGGGGAAAAAAATCAACCACGCCCTACTCGTTTCTCCTTTCACCATCGAGCGAGCGGGCACCATCGTTCCTTCCTTGTCCGACCGCGACACGGGGAGTCCGGCAAGGTTCTTCCCCGCCCGGTGGGCCGTTCCTCCTCTCTCCCCCTAGGCCCTTCCATCCCTCTCCCCTCGCGTGTGGATCCGCCCTCCCACCCCTCCCCCACGACGCCTAGGCGGCCGGGATCGCCGCGAAAGGGGCCGGGCGGCCGACGGCGCCCCTTGCGGCGGCGTGGCGCCATCCCGTGGGTCGGCGGCGCCCCTCCCCACGGATCGTCATCGAAAGTGCGGTGCCACGCCCGACAGGAAGACCCGCCGGAGCGTGTCAGCGGGGCATGTGCCGTGAGATCTACACCGCCTCGAGCCGGAACTCACGCCACTCCCGCCGCCGGGGTCGTCTCCGACGAGGACGCCCGTGCGTACACGCCGGGCCAGCGCCTTTCGGCCGTTGATTGGTCACTAACGACATATTTTTTTCCGTCAACTTACTACCATAAAGGGAGTAAAACTATACATTTTATACTCATATACATTTATTACTAACATATTTCCACTTGTAGTGTTGAAATATATTTTGTAGCATTTATAATAAATACAGGTGAAAATATCGCCCAAAGTACGCCATTCTAGAAAGCGCATTCTCAAGGATATCAAGCCCGGGATGGAAATGGACCAAATCGACACCTCCTGGACCAGGCCAAGCCCACACCACGCGACTTTTCAAGCCCAACCAAAGCAAAGACGCCGAAGCCCGGGTTTGGGCCGAGCCCAAAGGGGTGCGGGCGCACCCTGATGGGGGCGGTTCGAGCCCAGTCGGCTCGAGGCGGTTCATTAAGTGCTCCACGGTCGGTTTGGGTGTTGATGGCGGTGCAAACGTGCACGGGACGCCTCGCTTAGGTCGGTTTAGGGGTAGTTAGGTCATTTAGCTCACTCCCTCTTGTGTATAAATACCCCCTCTCTCCCCCTCATTCCACACACCACACTTGGAGTCACCACACCAAAGACACTCACACTCTCCACCTCACTCTCCACCTCCATCTTCTTCTTCTTCTTCTTATTTGGCTAGAATTGGAGTAGAAGAGCTATAAGAGGAGGACTTGTAATCTTGGAGCAAAGTGAACTTTGGTAATATATATCTTCCATGGATCTTTCTCCATTGTGCAAGTTCTATTTCTATGATCATAGTCTAACTTATGAATTAGAGTATAGTCTTGTTCATGTTTTAGTGTTGGTATATGAACTAGCATATAGTTTGTATATCATAATCTTAACGTGTTCATATTTGTTCTTCATCGATCATCGTATGCTTAACATGATTATAGATGGGATAACGGTTCGTCGTTCTTTTCGGGTTTGCTCTTGTCTTAGTCCGTCCATCGGTAGGGGTGGGGATCCGGGGGACAAGAGTAGTGCTCGTACTTAGCGGGCATGGTGCCCGGTATTACGACACCTTCGAATATGAGAGCATGCCACGGTCGTGAGGGTAGGGCGGCGTGGGGTTGTGACACCACTGGCCCGAGTCCCTTTTGTAATCCCTCCACGCGTTCGCATGTGATGTAGGAGTTAAGTAAATGCTTTCCATTGGGCGGATGGTACCGGGAAGTCTCCACTGTTATCCTAGACATAACCATGCTTAGATCGTGTTAGCATATGATCCTAACTATTCATTGTAAGACCATGACTAGAATACATTAGATTACTCCATAGGACATTTGTTTATTCTTTATCTATTTTATTTATCCTTTCTCGGTGGATTCCAATGTGTGTGTCACACTATCGTAAACCGTATTGCTTACCCCCTGTTATGATCGAAGTTAGTCTTAGCGTGCACACATTTCATCATTCAAATGCCATGCTACTTCTTATACAACATGCCTTCCTTTGGGAAAATATAAATAACGATACCTGAATACTTAGGGTGAAATGCTACAATGATAGATCCGTGCGCTTGCGGATGAAATATCAACTATGGCAAGATCTATCACCGTTGATTGAAAGTGCGTTATCACCGACACGGTGATTCCACTTAGTGATATCGACGGCACATTTCCTAGCGTCGCCATTAGAGATGGGTTCTAAAACCTGTTTCTAGTGATTGCGCTAAGAAATGTCAACAAAGCATTTCGACGCCGTTGCCGGGAATAGGTTTCATATCTATTTTTAGTAACGACGTTAAGAAATGCCAACAACCCGCCGACGAGGGCGCGGGACTGGAGCGAGGCAAGTCGCCCGATCCACCGACCACCACTCCATCCAACCGCGACCTCCTCGGCCTCACCGGCGATTTCTTCCCACCGACGCCGTGCTAATTGTGTTTACGTGGATTGTCGGTCAAAATGTCATTGAAATGTTGTCGAAATTTTGTGCAAAAATGACATATTGCTGTCCAAAAAAGGGGATAAAAACACAAAGAACATAGTAAAACAAGGGCAAAAATACATGGGCAAAGTTGTCCATTCGTCCAAAAATTAAGAGGCTGTTTGGTTGCCGCCGGACTTTGCCTTGCCAAACAGGTGGCGGCCACATAGAGCAGGCAGTGTTTGGTTCTTTGCCATCAATCGCCACACCACATGCATGGCTGCCACACTCCGCCACAATAGTGTTTGGTTCATGATTTGAGTATGGCCGCCCGCGGCTTTTACAAAAAGAAAAAAAGCTTGCCACAAGCGGGGCGGCGATGGTTTTGCTCGCCACAAACTTGTGGCGGCGCCAAGACTCGTGGTGGCACATGCTGCCGCCGACCAAACCTCGCCACGGGGTGCGTGGCGTTCAGCCACTACACGGTGGCGTGGCGTGGCCTACAACCAGCGAGGCCCTAACACCGTTAGAGAGTGTTATCGGACTAGGGGTAAAATCTTTGTTCGTTTCAAAAAGCAGGGGTAAAATCACAAAGTAAAAAAAAAAAAACGAGGGCAAAATCACATATGCACCTGAAACCAGGGGTAGAAATGCATATGCTTCAATTAATTATGATATGCATGTTTCGTAAAAAAAAAAAAATGCATCTCACTTTTGCTATATTTGATTTTTTTTATTTTGCAACTGTAGCTTCACTCTATATTTTCATAACTAAGTATTTAGTTCATGACATAATATAGTGTGCTAAAATATTTAGCCCTTTATGTTTATTTTGTGACTTATGATGTCATGTACTTTAGGGCTAATTTAGACACTCAAACCCCTTAAAAACGGTCTTACCTTTATAACAAGTTTGCATTGCAGAGAATCGGAAGCGTCGTCCCTTTCCCTCTGTAGCCAAACTTTTCACGGGGTAATGTTTAGATTCCAAAATTTGGTGCAAAATTTTGGAGGAATGTCACATTGAGCACTGTAGAAGACGTTTCGTTTTGTTAGTGGTAAATATTATCCTATCATGGCGTAACTAGGCTCAAAAGAATCGTCTCGCGAATGTACATCTAAACTGTGTAATTAGTTTATTTTTACCTACATTTCGTCTTTCGATAAATGTCTTAAGATTTTAATGTGATGGGAATCTTTCTTTTTACGCGATTGGAATTTGGAGAGAAAGTTGGGTGCTACACACACCCATGGCTGCAATGCAACACCACACAGTGCCTCTTTTCAGTTTTCAGTGCCCCATTGCTTTCCCCGTACTGGTACAGTGACGTGCCAATGATTACTCACGAGGCCCGTGACTACGGCCTGGTTTTAGATGGCTAAAATTTCTAACTTTTTTTCACTTTCTCTCCATCACGTCACATTAAATATACCAAAAGATATATGTTTGAAGCATTAAATGTAGGTAAAAAAAAATAACTAATTATACAGTTTAGATGTACATTGTAATCTTATTCTTTTGAGCCTAGTTACTCCAGTAGGATGATATTTACCACTAACAAACGAAAGCGTGCTTTCTGATTATGCGATATGACATTCGGTTACAATTTTTAGCCATCTAAACGAGGCCTACCTATACTGTACTCCACGTTAGAAATCTAAGTTAGAAATCTTGGGGTATTGCCCATTGCGTGCAAAAGCGCCCGACCAGTTTCCTTCTACAGAAGATGCATGTCACTCCTTAGATGATCAGGGAACAGTGCATGTTGTACGAGTTAGAGCAAGGTTAATATATTATTTTATAGTGCATCTAGTGGTACTATTTTAATATTATAAATACTGATATTTTTTTATAATCTTAGTTAAGGTTAAAGTAATTTTAACTTAGTATAGTTCTGGAAAATGATTTCTTTTTTTGGAATAAGAGAGGAGTAATACTAATAAGTTTACGGTAAGCCTACGCCCAACAAACCAGAAATATTCTGAGAGAAGAAACAATAGATAAGCCAACTGATATTGGTCTATTTGGGATAGCTCCAACTCTGGGGAGTTGCTTCACTCTAAAAAGAGGAGTTGACTTCGAGTAGAGTTGAAGCCGGCAAATTAAGGTGTTTCACTACCAGCTTCAAAAATAGGATGCTCCTCGACGCTGATGGGCCCGAGCTCTTCGCGGGCACGCTCACCGCGGCCTGCTCTGTGCCACCGTGTGGCTGCTCGACCATGGGCTGCTCGAGTTGGAAGAGACTGAGGAAGGGTAATTGCCCCAAATCCATGTCTAATTTCATACTGACTTGTTCTATAGTAACAAAGGAGGTGCTCTAAAACTTCATGTCCATTTGCACTAAAGTTCTGGAGTTTAGGTTGTTTGTGAAGTTAGGGTGTTTGGCTGTAGTTGTTCCAAGTTGTGAAGTTGGGGTGTTTGACGAGCTCCAACCAACTCTGACCTGTGCGCTGTGGAGCTAAAAACAGGCTGATGAGATAGGCTACTACTCGTAGGAGTTGTTGTGAAAGACAATAACGAAACCAGAAAAAAACGAACAGCACGGTAATTGCGGGTGTGTTTAGATCCCAAAATTTGGTGCAAAATTTTGGAGGGAATGTCACATCGAAAGCACTTTGTAGCATGTTTTCGTTTGTTAGTGGTAAATATTATCCTACCATGACGTAACTAGGCTTTTAAAAGAATCGTCTCCGCAATATACATCTAAACTGTGTAATTAGTTTATCTTTTTACCTATATTTAAGTATTCGATAAATGTGCGGCATTTTGATGTGACGGATTTTTTTTTTTTGCATAGTAAAATTTGGAGAGAAAGTTAAGCGACTAAACACACCCGCATTCTATAGAAACAAGCCTACTACTCGTAGAGGTTCTAGGCCGGTAGCTGTGCATGATGAGGTCAGTCACAGGTACCACTTGCTTGCTTCGTCCGGTTGGTCCCACCGTCTTAATGGCTAGTCTGCCAGAAATCTACCCACTAGATCTTGCTGACATCATCGATCATGTCCATGCCTATACAGTACAGTACTCCTGTATTATCTTTTTTTACTAGTACTAGTACTGCCCCGTCGATGCAGAGAGCAGCAGCAGCAATGCAAGCAACGAGCGCCTCACTGCAATTCTGCATCCATTCCAGGGTTGGAGAATTATCGATCCAAACCAACATTTACAGCCATCATTCTCCAAATCTTTTTTTTTTCGTTTCTTGTTTGAGGTTTTTGGGACTTTGGGTCGAGAAACTATGGTTGGTGCCACACTTTGCCACCTTCTCACGCTCCTGTAGTCCTTCCTATTGTCCTCGTTGTTGCTTTGTTTGGATGGAGAATCCATTTATGTCAAACACTTGAGACGGAGTGGTCTCATTCTCCCTACTCAAAAAGAATGACAGTCTAAATTTGAACGAATTTATATGAAAAATACTAATATTTATATTACTAAATAAGTGCGGCTAGATTTATAACAATGACCAATTATAATAACGATAAATTTTATAGCAATATATTTGTACTACTAAATAAGTGCCACGAAATAACACTATAATAACGATGGATTTTGATTAGCCTTCTTTGAAAAAAAGGAGCAAAACAAAGTCTTATATTTAGAGCTCATGCAAGGTGTCAAACTAAATGATCCAATAGAACCATCCTTCCAAAAAAATGACAAATGTAGGGCTGTCCACTATCTCCAATTCTGTTCAATATGATTGTGGATATGTTAGCAATCATTTTTTCCTAAATTAAGGAAGATGGTCAAGAGTAAGATGTATGTAGTGCCACAATGGTATAAGGTGGACTATATATTGGATCATTTGCAGCCAAACTTGTGTAGAAGTCGCAAGCGGAAAATGGACCGAAACAAAGCATATGCAGCGAACAAAGGAGACAAACATGTGTGGAGAAGCTCTGCAGGAGAGGTCCTTAAAAGCCTGCATAAAGTCAGTACACTAGTGCTCAAAGATCCCACAACTTTCAGAGAAGCAGGTTTATAGTATTTTGGACACATTTCCTCGGCCTCCTCCAGCTCGTGGTTGCTGCGTTCGCCAATTACACGTTTGCTTGATCTGCATTTGTTTTTCCAACAATAGCAAAAGAAACCGTTTGGTAGGATCCAAATTCTGATACGTTTCATATCTAAATTCTTTCAAAATGCTTCTTTGCTAAACCAGAATTACTTTCTAAAAATCGTATGAACTCTTCTTTTTAATATAGTCGGCACCTCTTCTGCCTGAATCGGTTAAAAAAGAGATTCTTGAAACCAGTGCAGTGGAATTAGGAAGCCAAGTTTTTGGTGTCTCTCTGGACTATTATTAAAGCGAGAACCAATTCTAAGTGATTCTATTTGAAACATTTTTCTCCTTTCCAACGTTTGGTGGGTGGTATTTCTACTGATAATCTAAACGTTCTCATTGCTAATCTACTGATAATCTAAACGACCATAAACCACGTTTGGACCCACTTCGGATCATGAAAGCTATTTCATTTATTGTAAATTATAAGAAGTTTTGGCTTAGATATATAGCTTCCTTATACAATATACTGTGTCTAGATATATCGTAGAAGATAATAATATATCAAAATCCTAAATATCTTATAATTTGGAACAATAGTAAAAAGTCGTGTTTGGATCACTGATTGTAGGGCGGTTGGAATTTAGGAGCACAAGGTTAGACACCGTTAGTCAAAAAAAATAAAAAGGTTAGACACCGTTTAGATAATTTTGAGAATCTAGACAAAAAAATCCAGAATCCGAAAATCCCATCTAAACTGGTTAACAAGTGGTTAACAAGAACTGAACCCAATCAGTGCATTGTGGACCTTAGAAATAAGGTAGCTTATGGGATTAAAAAAATTTGAGATGGAAGATTACACACAGGTGTCAAACCATGGTCTAAGGTGTTAGGATCAGCTGTGTTCTACTACTGTCTGGGTGGATGCAAACGCAGCCTTAGCTGCTGCAGATAGCATCAAGGCCAATAGGAAGGTTAAGTGCATTGTCCCTGTCCAGATTACTGATCTTTCTTTCATAGACTAGCTTGATGTGATACACGCCAACCTTGCTTTGTTTCTTCAACTCCTGAAGATGATGAGTGTTGTCCACTTCGGCAGTGAAACGCTTATTTAGCCACGTGCATGACACACCACTTCATTAGAGTACTACTAGTAATGCAGCTTCCGTTGTTGCCCAAGAAAGATGTGCGTTTGGATTAACAATTCCTTTAATTCCCCTATTTCTTGTAGCTGAGGTTGGCCAATCATGAGATGAGGTGATAAGCCCCATAAAACTCTTATCCTGTTCCCTCACACTCACACCTAGCTAAACTGAACAGGCAGGCCTCAGCAATCAACTCTGATGCCATTGCCATGCCATGCCAATGCCACTGTCCTTTTGTGTTGCCCCAGTACTACTATATAGGGTGTGTGTGTGCCTGTATGGGCTCCAACATCTTGCCATTGCTGCATCTGCATGCTTGGGAGGAGAAGCAAAGCCAGCCAGCAGGGTCCCTCTCCGTCCCACCATGGTTTTCTGAGAGAGCTCAAGGCCAAACACATCTCTGACCCTGACCCAGCAGCAAGCGCCAAGATCCGGGACCCGGGTGAGAGGACCTGCTCTGCTCCCTGGGAGGAAGGGGCTTTGATTGATGCTTGCAGTATGTTCTTTGCCAACCCCCTTTGATTTTCTTTTAATTTCCATCGTCATTCATGCTTGCCTGCCTGAGAAGTGATGGCCGTCTCTCACAGCCCCCCCTCAATTGCTGCTGCTGTCTTGCTCCTTGTAGGCGTTCCATTTGGAACTGCTCATCTTTCCATTTCAGGACGCCCGTCCATGGGGAGTTGAAAGAGTTTTCATTTTTTTTTACCTTGCTGTCTCTCTTGTGATCGTCTTAGTATATTTTATCGCTTCTGCTTTGCTGCCATGAATTATTACTTCTCTGTTTATCTCCATACTGATAATTACTGCAGCCAGTGATTGCAGTTAAATACAGTAGTAGTAGTTTATTTGTTCATGCACCCACTGATTCCATTCATATGCTTGAATTCATCCAGTTTGGCTCTATGTGCCTTCCAATAATGAAAAGATACTGTTAGCAGTTATCAAAACCTCCTTTTCCTTCCTCATGAATCATTTCGCAATCACCATGGGGGAGATCTTTTTCTTTTTCCTTTCGAGTGCTACTATTGATCCGACAGCAAAACTGCAGAGAACAAGCAACGTGTTCAGTGTTCTAATCCGTGCTGGTGTCTGTGTAGGCGTGCTGAAATCACAACAAGATTTCCAAGATTCCCGGCCTACAAATGGCGAGTGATCCGTCGTCGTTCTCGCCAATCGGTGTGGACACCATGGGTGGCGGCTACTTCATGGCCGGCAGCAGCAGCAGCAGCTATGGAGCAGGCGGCATTATGAGCGCCGAGGTGCCGCACTTCCACCCCGGCATGCTTCTTGACCACGGCGGCGGCGGCGGCTTCGGCTTCGGCGACGCGACGGCGACGGACCTGGTGGGCGCGCACTACGCGGCGAACAACATCGTGCTGGCCTCCTTCGCCAGCCAGCTCTTCGCCAACACCACCGCGCCGCTGCCGCAGGATGATCGTACCGGCGGGAGGACGCCGCCGGAGGAGGACGAGATGGACGATGACGTGTACGGCGTTCCCGGCAGCGACAGCCGCGTCGCCGCGAGCTTGTGGTGCCCCAGCCAATCGGGAGCCATGGCGGTCTGGTCGTCGGCAGCGGCGTCGAAGAAGCCGTACGGTATCTGGACCAGCGCCGGCGGACCAGTAGCCGTGCCGGCCCATGACCCGTACCACCTCGCCGGCGCCAGGCTCCCCGACGCGGCGGGAGGCGGCTTCCACTACGCGTCCGCGGCGGCGGCGGCAGCGGCGGCGAGCGAGCTGTCGCTGACGCTGTGCTCCAACTCCATCTCGTCCTCGGACAGCGCGGCGCTGAACGCCACCACGGAGCAGTGCTCCTCGGGAGCGAGCCGCTCCGCCCTGACCGAGCTGCCGCACCCGGCGGCGCGCTGCTCCTGGTCCCGGATGCCGCCGCACTTGTCCGTGGTGGTGGCGCGCTCGCGGTACGCGGCCGTGGTCCAGGAGGTGCTCAACGACGTCGTGGGACACATGCTGCACGGCGTCGCCGACGTGGCCGACGACTCGTGCAGCAGCGTCGACGTCGGCGGCGGCTCGGTTGGCGCGACGTCCGCGGTGAGCTCCAACCGGTTCATGGTGGCCTCGTCGGACGACGCCGGCGCGCGCTGGGGCGAGGCGCAGAGGGTCCGGAGGAAGCTCCTCAAGACGCTTCAGCTGGTGACCATTCTCGTCGTTCGTGCACACTAATAATTAGTCGATTAATTACCATGACAAAATTTGGGTCTTTATTGTTTTCGACGACGATGATGATCCGCAGATGGACCAGAAGTACAACCAATGCCTGGACGAGATCCAGAGCACGACGGCCAAGTTCAACGCCCTGATGATGCACTCGCCGTCGGGCGCCGTCGCCGGCGTCGGGAACGGCAGCATCTGCGCGCCGTTCGCGCACCGCGCCGTGTCTTCGATGTACCGCGGCCTGAGGCGGCGGCTTGCCGGCGAGATCATGGCGGCGGCGAGCAGGGCCAGCTGCTGGGGCGAGTCGTCTTCGTCGGCGGTGACGGTGGCCGCCGCGGCCGGGAGCTGGGAGTCGGCCTTCATAAAGAAGCACTGGTCGGCGCAGCAGCTGCGGCGCGCCGAGCAGCAGTGCTGGCGGCCCCAGCGCGGCCTGCCGGAGAAGTCCGTTGCCGTGCTCAAGGCCTGGTTGTTCGAGAACTTCCTGCACCCGTAAGTCCACCATTCTTGCCGCGCGAATGCTGAAATGCGTGTTCGCCAAATCCGCCATTGCTGACGAGGTGCTCTGCGTGCTCAGGTATCCCAAGGACCATGAGAAGGACGTGCTGGCTGCAAGAAGCGGGCTCACCAGGAACCAGGTAGAGATCGATCGAAATTCCAGCAGACTCATTTCAAGATCAATCTCTCTGTTTGGCGACGGATTTGAATGATTTCTTGCTTGCGTTTTGCAGGTGTCGAATTGGTTCATAAACGCACGGGTTCGTTTGTGGAAGCCGATGATCGAGGAGATGTACCAGGACCTGAAGAGGAGCTCCGGTGCAGGAGGAGGGCAGGGGCCGGCGATGATGGAGCAGCAGCAGCACATGAGCAAGCGTCGAATCTGCGAGCTAGAGGATGGTGGCCAGTGAACACTGCTGCCGTCGATGGATCGATTTACCATTAGGCCTTGTAATTTCCTTGCGCTATGTTTATGTACATATCATTTGACAACGCCCAGCATTTTCAAGTAAGATCGATCAGTCATCTGTGCATCCTGGTTGACTGGGAAGAGCAGGGTAGGGAGGTTACTGCTGAATTGAAGTATGCTCTATTCAGTTCAATATTCAGATGGTTGGCAACGTGGGGAATTTCAGAATACAGCAGAATTCAAAAAAACGAGACCCAACCTAGAGTAACTAGGGGCTTTGTATTAAGAAGAAAATGAGGCGTATAATTGCACGTTGCAGTAGGCAGTTTCAGTATAAAATTGGAGCTTGATAATTGCTAGGATCACGAGCGAATCCCAGATTGAACTGTGTGATGAGGTCTAGTTCTTAGGGGTGTGTTCGGTTGTGATGCCCATCCTAGCCTGGCTAGTCCATCCTGGCATGGCTAAAATGAGCCCTAGCATTCGCCACCATGGGTTTGTTTGGTTGTTTTTGTTTTTGTGGCTCATTGTAGCCCGGTTAAGAGATTATAGTGTTTGGTTGCAGCTGGCTAGATTTGCATATGGTCACCTATTTCTCGAACCGGTGAGTTCACCTCCTTTGCGTCATTTTATCGAACATGTGTGCTGCCATGGTGCTCGCCGAGGCGTGGAGGGAACGCCCGTCGGAGGAGAGCGTCGTGGAGGGAACGCCGTGGTCGAGCGTGGTCCGCGGACGCCGTCGCGACCTTCTTCTTTGCGCGCGCCGCCAGCCAGCTGACGGTGACCACGGCGGCGGCGCTCTCAACGTGGGCGTGTGCTCGGCGCCGGCGAGTGACCACGGGCGGCGGCCAGCAGCGGCAGCAGGTGACCACGTTCGATGGCCGCCGCGAAGGCGGCAGCGGGCGCCGGAGCTGAACCTGACGCCCACTAATGCCGCCTGCTGCAACCCGTCGCGACGAAAGCCGCTCCACACCGCCTCCACCACGCCGCGCCGCGCCCAACGCCCCGCCACGACACAGCCAGCGCCGCTGAGGTCCCGGAAGGCGCCCGTGGTGCTCGCCCTCGCCCGCCACCGACACAGTCGCCGCTGAGGTCCCTGCCTGCCGGATCCCAGCGGGTGAGCCACCGGCGGGCGCCACCGCACGCGACTCACCGCTAGGTGCCGACGCTGCGCGCCCGAGGCCGCCGCAGGAGGGGAGCGCCGCTTGGCCGTGCTGTTCGCCCACGCATTTTCGTGATCCGCCGGTGGGTGCGTATCCGCCAAGCCGGGGAGGCGGGCCGGGCGCCGCCGCCTGACCGGCCGCGCGCCACGGAGGCCGGCCGATCTCAGGCCTAGCGCAGGCCGTTTCGGCCGTCCGGGACGAAGCCGCAGATGAGATGCCGGTGGATTGAGTTCTCCTGCCTGTGCCCGCCGCCCCGCCGAGATTCCACCGGGAGCGGACGCGGACGCGAGGACGCGGGACGGGGACGAGCGAACCACGGAGGTGAGACGAGCGGCGCGGAGGTGAGACGAGCCGCCGGGCCCGCCGCCCTCGTTCGCGGCCAGGCGGAGCACGGCCCAAAATGAATCGCCACCAGTGCGATTCGATCGGAGCCGGGCTATCTTCGACGGTTGGCTGGTGTGGCCGGGCCAGGGTGGGGCCAAAAGGCAACCAAACACCAAAATGCATGCCCAATTGAGCCCGGCTACACCAAATTCCAAAGAAACCAAACACACCCTAGGTGAACCACTTGTAGGGACATTTTCTTTTTAGAAATTCATAAAGTTCAGCTTACGTGATTGCATATAGCCAAGTTCATACAAAAATTGGGAAGCCCAAAGACTTCGTCATTCAACCGCAAAGCGGAGCAGTGAAAATGTGGGAAGCCCAGAAGACTCTGAAAACATGAAGTAGAATGGTGAGTTAAAAGACGAAGGCAAAAAATTGGGGGGCGACGTATTACGTCTGGACGTGCAGGAAAAGTTATGTATTTAGAATGGGTAAAACGACTTAGAATTTGGAATTGAAAGAGATTAGAATAAATAAATAAAATTCATAATGTACAAAGAAAAACGTAAAAAAAAAAGGGTTAAGTGCACACTTCTCTCTCTCTCTCTACCTCTCGGTGAGTATTCTCTCTTTGCTCTTTGTGAACGTATAAAACACTTTGTTCTAAGCTAAATTTATCTAGATTTTAACAATTTTTTTTAGAAAAAGTATATTAACATCTATGAGTTAAAATAAATGCACTATCAAGATACCTTTCATGTTGAGTTGATAAAATCAATTTTGATGTATACCTTTGTAAAAAATTGATGTATATATATGCTAGCGTATTAGTTTAAATTAAAGAAACTTTCTTTTAGGACAAGAGTGGCATGCAATTTGTAGGGAGGGATATTTTTTTGTAGATAGGCTTTACGGTTGGACCGAATGTTTCCAGGCAAAAGGAGGAGTGCTCCCGGCCCGTTTCTTGACCCCAGGATGTCGCCTCAAAATTCGGCACATGAGATGTCGCCCCAAAATTCGCCTCAAAGGTCGTGATTCATTGTGTCTTCGCACATGTTCAAGTTGTCGTCATCTGTGTGACATGACACTTCATGAAAACAAAAATATTAACAATCTGTGCAAAAACAAAAACAAAAACAAAAACAGAGAGTGAATCATCGGATTTCAGTAAAGCTCCGTTTAGCACGGCACAGCTTCACTGGGAAAGTTTTTTTTTTTTTTAAAAAAAAACTAACTCTCTAGGTCAAATTGAGTTGCTTTAGAAATATTGTTTAGCAAAATAGATAGCTTCGTGCGTGGATATGGGAGAGAAATGAACGGGATATCTGGAAGAAACTACTTCTTTTTAGCTCTCTCATGGGTGAAGATATTTTGGAAAGAGATGTTTGCCAAAAAAAAAAAATATCTCACAATAGGCCTTTAGGGCACTCCCAATAAAATATTAATGGTTGTTTCTATCTCTATTAAACAGCTTGTCAACTACTCCCTCCGTCCCAAGATATAAGACATAACTATTTTTTATTCTTGTCCCATGATGTAAGGCGTGCTCTCTGTAGAGACACATATATCGATAAATATAGTGTTGAGAGAGAGACTTAAATGTGTTTCTTGGTCTTTGAACCTGAGTTGGTTATGCCTTATATCCTTGGACGGAGGGAGTAAATAAATTGGTAATGTGACAACCTAATGGGAGTACAAATCATAGAAATGGTTTTCTCATGCAGAAACCATGTCTACTTTTGACCCAATGCACAAGACACTATGATTTTGCTATTGAGAGAAACCACTAGTTCTTTATAAAGTTAATGCAATGCTCCCTATTGATGGAATTAGGAGAGAGAAAGAGAAAACAATTATTACTTGAAGACACTACCACTTTGTGAAGAATGGTTTCTATAGATGATTAATTTTGCTATGAAAAACTGTATTAGTTTTTTTCTATTGAGACTCCCCTTAATCCTTCAATCCCAAAATACTTTTTGTCTTGTACTCTCTCGAAATTAGAAGTCACTAGTTAAACGCCCGTGCGTTGCTACGGGATAACAAAATTTTATATAAAAAACATAGATCGCATGAAGATAACAATACTATGAAATTAAACAATGATATTAAAATGACATTTAATTCAATCATATTACACCACACATATACAAATGATTTTACATTTTGCATATATTGTGTATATAACAGCACCATGTATATTGTTGCAAATAGTTTTCACATAGAGAAAGGCATCTGGAAGAAAGTCCTACTATTTTTTTTTCAAAAACAATATGACAAAATACAATGAAAAAAATGATAACCTGGACTGGTTAAGAAGCCCAGAAGGGAACACCTCAATTTTCATGTAGTCTTCTGGTTTTTGTAGGGGAATGATTTTTCATATAATCTTTCATGAACTGGTTAAATAAATGCAGGGAAATAAGGGAATGATACCTTCACGGCGAGTATTGTTCTTGAACTGGCTTTCACAATGGCACCAGCTGATTTCCTTGTCTCAACCAAAACCTTGAAGTATTGATAAGAAACAAAAAAAATAGGAAGTAAGCAAACACGATGTGTTGTTTGCCAACAACAATTGTCTCAGTTACTTGTCTTCTAAAGTTAATTGTCTCAGATATTTTTCACTTTAGCTAATCATCAACAGGTGTTCAACATTATGTTTTGTGAGCAACTGTTGTGAGTTGCATTTCAAGTCCAGGACTCAGAAACTACCTAGCTTTGCACAACCCTATTTTTGTTAAATTGTGTTGGTGAGTTCGAAATGCAATTGTTTCTGATTAAAGCAAATTCACTATACTCCGCTGACCACCTCATGATTTGCAAACACACGGAGTGGACAGAGCATTTGGTATTCCCTATATTAAATGTATAGATGATGTTTTCAATATATTAAGAAATTGAGTTCACTATGGACAAATATTTTATGATGTGTTATTTGAAAGATAACACTAAAAAAATAACATGAACTTGTTCTTTAATCAACGGAAGATACAAATCTCAAATCCAATCAACAAACAAATGAGTGCTGCAAGCAAATTTTTGATGAACGAAAGGATAGTAAGCGCTGGTCATATCGTCTCGCATGGGCATTATATCAAACACAAGGTATGCAACTCGCAACACATAGTTTTGTCAGCAACCGAGATGGACGAAATATGCAACATGAAGCCAATGTTTGAAGATAGTAATCTAACAAGCAAGTGCAGAAGTCATAAATCTAACCCAAAGTCAAAATCAGCAACGCAAAAGAAGGCAGATGAGGGGCAACATCTCAAGAGTGGAACCACATCCTCCTGCCTCCACCAATTTAACCCCGCACCAGGACCTTGAGCCGCAGAGGAGGAGGTCATTACCTGACGCCGTGCATTTTGAACCTACGCCGTCGCCGCACCACGAATCTTAGGCTTGGCGTCCTGCACGCACCCACCAGCGGCCAGGACCGACTTTATCTTGCACGCGATCCAGGTCCGTCCGTGGGTGGAGTCAACCTGGGTGGCCTTGATGCCGCCGGCAGTACGAGGAACGGTAGGAGTGAGCAGGATCTCGTGAGGGGGAGCGCACACGCGGGGAAGGGAGCGAGGGTGTTTGGCCGAGCATGGGAGGTGTGGGCATCGTGGTCGCGAGGTAAGGAGTAGAGATCGGGCGGGGAAGGAAACCGCATGGACACGGGAAGGGAGCACGGGATCACAAGATTGGGTGGTTGCCTAATATAAATCGCACGTGTGAGGAGATTGGGTGGTTGCCTAATATAATTGTCATGCTTTCCATGCAGACGCTGATTGGGTGTTGCTAAATATAGATTGCATGTGTGAGGAGACGCGTGGGAAGAGGGTGCGGGATCGCACGGAGGGGGTGAAAGGTGAGGCGAAATTTTTAGCGCACCAAATGACAGTCTTCTTTTTTTTTTTTTTTTATGTTGTAGAGATTTCAAAAATCTAGTAGAGTCAAAAGCATGTGAAGTTCTGACCAATCCTCGCTCACTCCTTTCCTTCTCCGAGTATATGCTTTTCATTTTCATCCCGTTCTCTCCCTCGTCGCGCACAAACTCTCTCTTCACCGGCACTCCGTCGGTTATCACCGCTCTCGTCGCGCAGAAAAGCTTGTGCTAGTTTGTTAGCCTCCACGCGTGCATTAGTCTCGGGCAACCGTTAAAACTTTGGATCAGAATGGATTTTCTCCTTCCTCCATTTTGTGAATGGTAGAGTTCCTTTCCCGAGGAACGACAGGGTTGATTCCTTTTGTTTGAAACCACATATGACATCAGCTAAATAGAAGAATGGACTTCCTATCAAATTTCTTTGAAATTTCTACAATCGAGAAGGGGGACTATACCCTCTTCTAACAGACTAAATTTTGATGAGCATGAGGTGACGGTTCATGGGCTCATGGCAGAGGCTGCAGCCTGCAGGGCATGGCAACAGTGTCTGTGCATGTGTCCCCAAACCTGAAGTAGGAGTAGTAGCTAGTAGGGCGGTGATGAGGGGACGGACCTGATTGTGCGCGTCAGTTATTTCGCAGTGTCTGTTATTTGCGATCTCCAAACATAAACTTGAGAGCTGCCCAATGGAATGGAATGGAAATTGGAATGTCGATCGTCATCTCAGCTCACGTGCCCGTTTTACTTGTCCGAACCTGACCCGGCCTCCCTTATTGTTGTGGCAAACCTCTTGTATATTATAGTATAATAAAACATCCCAAGAAAACCCTTTTACGGAGTGCGATAATAAAAGTGCTACAAGAGATGCCATAGCAATATAGTAGCATCGATAATCGATAGTAGTACAATACATGCTCAATATATGGCAATTCTTTGGCTGGCAGTGTTGATGAGCAGTAGCAGTATCTCTGTTCTCCCTGCTTCTATTGTGGTACTCCCTCCGTTCCACAATAGTTGCAATTCTTTGACTCATATAAACTATGTTTTTCTGCTTTCGTCTTATTCAAATTTTTATGTAAATTATAAAAAAACAAACAAAACGTCATTACAATATCTTTAGTGATGTAATAAGTCATAACAAAAGTGGTAATATTTATTAAAAAAAAAGTTGAATAAGATGAGAGGTCAAACACGGTTTATATGAGTCAAAAGAATTGCAATTATGAAATGGAACGGAGGGAGTATAAAACGGCTTCAAGTCAGGGATGTTGACTACACACTGCACCAGCCAGCAGCAATGCATCACTGCTGCAAGCACTGGAGAGCGCCCTTTGTGATTCAGAACCATGCATCATCACTGCGCCGCTCCTCTTTGAGCTAGGGGGGGACGGAGGACAAGCAGGCCGGCCACAGTGTCATCTGAATCAAGACGGCACAATCACATGCCAGGCACAATCACGGATGTGTAGCTGTTGCAAGCAAATATACCTGTCAGTGATGCAGGCGACGCAGAGAAATCTCGTGTTCACTGTTGCGCTGCTGTGTTCACAGCCCTTGGACTCGTCACGTCAAGTCGTCAGGAACCCAGGGTCACGGGAAGGAAAGCCAGCCGTTGCGCCGCCTGCCCCTTCTGCGGGCCGAATCTATCTATACCCAACTGGCCCAAGCCCATGCTTACTTGTGGAACACCCACCTGCCTCTCCACACTGATATATGCAGATGCAGTCCAGGTACTAGCGGTTGGTCAGAAACTTAACTTCCGATGGAGTACCGAGCTATGAATATGGTTTCAGGCCATAGCATGTTGCTCAAGACTAAAATAATTGTTGGTCAAAGTTTTATCATGCTAAAGTAAACTATATGTATATTTTTCTTTCCTAAAATATACAGTTGACAATTCATAACTATAAAAAAAAAATCTGAATAAATGTTCGGCAATGCTATAGGTAGGGTGTCCGAGCGATCGGACGGTGCTTTCACGAGCCGCGGTAAGAGCACAACACCCAGCCTGCTGACCAGCCCCCACTTTGCCTCCCTCGTCCTTATCCGCCTGTCCCCACCTTGCTTGCAGTCTCCGCTTGCGCTCTTCCTCCCGTGCGCGTCGTCTCACTTCTCGCTCCGCTCGGCTACCACTGTCGCCGCCATCTCCTCCACCAGACGCCGCTCTGCTCACACACCGCCGTCGCGCCTCCCTTCCTCCATGGTGAGCCACTCCTCTCTCCCTTCATCCTTCCCTCCTTCCACGGTCTCCATGCCACCGGAAGAGAAGGGCGACAACGGATGCCTACGGCGAGCAGTGCCTCCCTCCTTGCCTCCCTTCCATTGCTCTACTAGCCATGGAACCGGAGAAGAGCATGATGGCGGCGTTTTACGGGTGATGTAGTGCTTCCACTTCTAGATCCGAGCCTCCCTTCTCTTCATCACTTCCTCCTTCAGCTGTGGATGTGAGCTCTCCTCCTCCTTCTTTTTCCTCTTCCTTTCTTAGCCTCCTGTGGATCTTGGATCCGAGGGACGTGGTGATGTTTAGGGTGTCAGGTGTGCCCTGTCGTAGTAGCATTGTTTTGGTGTCGCAACAAGCAACATTGTTTTGTTTCATTACGTTTTTGTTGTACTAGTAGTCTAATTTTCGTTGTTGCAACAAAGTATCCATTATTTGTTGCAGTAGCCTTTTTCTTCTTTTGTTGCAACTTGCACTACCCTTTTTCTTTTTACGCTATTGTAGTAGCTTTGGCTTGTCGTTTCAACATGCAATTTTCGGTTCGTTTCAATAGACAATTTCGAATGTTCCAATGTTTTTTTGGGTTGTTGGTATAGGTTTCTTTGATTGTTTCAAGTTATGATAAATATGATTTTTCTAATGTTGTAGTAGTTCTTTTGAGATATTGCAATAGCTGTTTCAATAGCTTGTCCTTTTTTTTTTGTTGTTGCAACTTTGATTGTTTCGATGAGGTTATGATAAATATGATTTTTCTAATGTTGTAGTAGTTCTTTTGAGATATTGCAATAGCTGACTGATAAATGTTATTTGTTTCTATTCCAATAGCTTGTCGATAAATGTTTTTTTGTTGTTGATAAACTTTTTGTTGATTTATAGCTAGTATGTTAACTATTTTTAGAGTAAAGGAAATATACTTTATAATTTGAAATGGGGTCAACGCATGAATTGAGGTTGGAAAGGCAGGCAAAGGTGATTATTCCAATGGGTGGTGAGGGGTTGAGTCACCCTGGGGGGCTACCCATTAACCCAAAAAAGGGACCAGGGAACCCGTAATTTTTTGGGCGTAGGAATCATAAAGGGCGAAGTTTTTGTGGGCGCGGGAGTTGGAGGTACCGAAAAACCCGAACCCGCATGTGACACAAGTATAATTTGGGGAAAGTGAACCCTTTGCCATCACTTTATCATTGTTTTGTTTGAACTTTTGTTCTTGTCTCATTTCCACGCATCGCACTTGGCGTTGGCAACTTGGTATTGCCATGGGTGAAGTGAATAAATGTTAGTTGATTTGTCAATTTTATTTGTTAAAATGTCGTTTGAACTTGGATAAATTATGGTTTTGTTCATATTTATCGAAGCCTCAAATTTGTTATTTATTTTTAGAGTAAAGCCAAAAATGATGTTTACTTTATAATTTGAAATGGAGGAAGCAACGCATTACAGGAATTGAGATATATAGATTGGAAAGGCAGGCAAAGGTGACTTTTAAAATTGAACAATGGGTGGTGAGACAGAGGTGAGGTGCAACAACTTAACTTGCCTAGGGTAATAATTAGTGAGTGTGTTCTACTTAATCCCTAGGCTCTGATATCAGTAAATAATTTATTTTGTATTAAAAATAAATATAATTTTTGTCTGAAAAGCTTTCAGCTGCAGCTGTCTCCATCCGTGTTCCATGCGGCTCAGTGCTAGTAGCTGCCGGCTTCAATGTGGGCTACTCTATTGCTGGGCCTTAGTTTTTTCTTGTTCAATTCAATTCTGGGCTTTCGTTTTGTTGGGCTTTAGAGCTACATTGATTTTTTTCTTTTCTGGATATACAGCAGCGTACTCACAATTAGGTCTACTTTATTAATTTGTCAAAAGGTGTACTTTATTAAACAAATCAGATAGTTGGATTTGTTGGGCTAAGCAACATATTTTATCTTTTCTTATAAAAAACATCTTTTATCTTTTTTTATTTCAATTTTTTTTTTAATCTACATCATGTGATCATAAACCTTGTTCAGACTCATCCTCCTCGAGAATGTGGGATCACTCCTCGAGAATGTGGGATCACACTGCCGCTTTCAAGCCATTGTTCCAAAGAGGTATATCCACCCGGTGATGTATCGAGAATATGAAAAGTATCGACCCATGTGTTGTGCACGCATCCTCGTCTCCTTCTTACGGGGAACCTTGCGATAATTGTCATGACCTAGTTTGAATCGATTAGACACAATGGTTCAAACCAAAGACACAATGGTCAAACCAAGTTTCAATCAATCAGACACAACCATTCATGATTCACTTTGAACCAGACCAAGCACTAATAATTTCAAACAAGACCTAGTTAAAACAAATGAGAATCTGGTTTTGAACAGTAAGGTCCCAATTGGAATCAAACCCAACAACTCCTATAGTGTTTTATATCCTTCCTACTCTGTAATTGATAGGAATAGAAATTTGATGAAGCCCTCAATAGCATCTTTAATTAGATATCCAAATATTGGTATCCTCTATTTTAGATATTTTTGCTAGACAAAGAGAGAAAGTGGGGATAACACTCCAAAGTGTGCACAAGATATAAAAAGTTGTTCTAGGGTGGAAAGATTTAGAGAAAGATTTTTTTTATTCAAATAACTATACAAATAGTGATTTAAAGAGCGAGCTTAATAAACACTTATGGAAATGCTCTAATCAGACCAGTTATTAGAACCAATGAGAATGAGAATCCAGTTTGGTTATAATTTCTTGGTTGCGATTGATTCTAATAAGCATATAACAGCACAAGTCAGTATCGTACTGTACCATACAACGTCACGAAAACAACATAAGTTTAAGGGAAAAAGCTCCTGACTTTGATAGCTTCAACAAACATAAACCACATGAAACCATGGAAACACTAAATAATTCTGCAACATTTGCCTCTTTTTTTTTCTTTGCGTAAGTTTTGCATTATGCAAGGATAATAACTCGTCTCATGATGACCTTATAATAATTCATTAAAATGCAAGTTGCACGTTTCTAGATGCATCATATTGTTGTTTAATCCTATATATATAGTCAAGAAATCGACACACATCTACTTTGTATAAATACCAAATATACTCTTTTCATGCGTACTGTATAAGCGTCGTGGAAGTTGACCATCTGATAGGTCCATTCTGTTGTGTAGGAAAATGCAATTTTAGGTCTTTCTCTTGGGGCACTGCCGCGTCCTCCGTAGTTGGCCTTTGTTAGTTGCGTTGCTTCGCTTACCAAGCAATGCTGGCCACACCTTTATTTGCAACTTGGCCAGGGATGTACACACATGATTTGTTAGGTCATAGTTTCCGTCTGAAAGGCACTGAAAACAATATATTATCTTCCAAATGGATATTATTTATACAACATTTTTTTTTTGTTTACAAAGCTTATAATTACTTGTTGAAGGGAGGCCCTGAAAAGCTAGATTTGGATTCGTAGTACTTTTTTTTTTTATTTTTTAGGTCTCCTCTTTGTTTTGTGTCCACATATATTTGAGGATAGTCAACACATTTGAAAAATCAGTAGGTGACCACACCAATTTGCTCGTGAAGGGCACACAATTTAAGTAGTCGCATCATTCCACTAATTACGAAAGCAATGAAATCATGCAATGGAGAAACCCTCAACAACTAATGATGTTTTTCTTAAATGTGAAGATTAAGTTATGCTAGGGTACCCTTTATATATGGTACGTCTATAACAATTTTGTCCAACATTAAATATACACTGTTTTAGAATTCATGTCAGTTAAGCCTTAACTTTGGTTAATAATATAGAACAAGTACATAATATGTTACTAGTTTCACCATAAAAAGCAATTTCAAAATATTTAACTGCTACATTATGTTTTCTGGTTAAAGTGCTTACCTGGCACCTCATTGGTATTTGGACCTGTTTGGTAGAGCTCTTCATGATTCTACATGAAAAATGATTTTTTTGTGAGAAGTGGTTATCTTGGATTATCTAAGCTAAACTATATATAGGTGAAAGGTGATTTTGCGTGATAATAAGTGAATCAGGAAAATCTACTCATTTCCAACTCCCTGGTGAAAATCATGTAAGCATCAATGGCGAATCAAATATTTGTGAAAATCATGTAAGCATCAATGGCTAATCAAATATTTGACACTCGTGGATCCGTCATATTAATTTTGGTTTATCTAGCTACTGGTGGTTGTATTTGATTCCTAGGATTATGGTTTGAAATTAGGCACCCAATTCAAAACCTCCCTCTCTCTTAGTCTCTCATGGGACTCTACACTCTTCATATCTCATTTCTTGACTCTCTGCTTCATGTTTGATACTTGGAAGATGTGCTTGTATGACCGTGCCAGGTCCAAGGTCCATACATCCGCCTAATAGCAGTGTTGGGGTGGTAGCACAACTAAGGGGAAACATGGTCTGAGAGGATGAAAACAATACTCCACTAGCAACCATGATCAGCACGAGGATCAGTAGAGCTTCATCACAATTTTTTTTTTTTTTTCTTATTTTTCCTATGAATTTGAATTGATTCCTGTAAAATTTCTAAATGTTTTTATAAAATTGTTGTGTTCCAAACAAGCCCACGCAGTCCGAGGCGGCCAAGGTGCCTGAAGGGCCCTTGCCCAAAAGTCTTTCATTTGTACCCGTAGCAATTTTTGTTTTAGATAAGATAATCCAGGCATCACATGATCCACTTGACTTGAGGCTAGGGAAAGAAAGGTATAAAGTCTCAGCTGAAGCACATGAACACACTTTATTATTTATATACATATATAATAAGGTGCCATAACATGAACATTTAAGTGCAGCATTCCTTCTAGTTTGCTCTTTCTTCTTCGTCATATATATAAATAAACTATGTAATAGTACAAACGAACCGAGCAAGAAATAGATGTCTTAAAAGTATGGGTACCAAATACCCAGACGGACTTGATTGACCAAAACAAAATAGACTGACGACGGTATTATGACGCTGCAGGGATAAGGATAGAGCATTGATCGACGTATACATATATTTACAACAACAAAGAAATTAAAACCCTGGATAAAATAAATGCCAACTTGCACCACCAGGCCCCTTTCGATGTCACCAACTCATCATCAGATCGATTTGCAGCAACAAAAAGGCTGAATTAATTCGTCAATTAAGATGATGAACAAAGAAGAATGCTTGGATCGCCGGCCATTTGATCAAACGGTCGTCGATAACTGTTGGACAACATTTTCTCTCGATCTAATAGCTTCGTTCTTGTTTGCTCCGACGATCCAAAGATCGAGAAACGAATTCAAACGATCGAAATGAAAAGCTAGCAAGCAAGTATCATGGATCGACGCCTGCAGCCATGCATGCAGCTAGCTAGGATCGATCAGGAGGAGGAATTGTTGGCCGCCGACGACGAGGTGGCGATGGCGGCGAGCTTCTGGAGGTTAAGCTTGACGACGGTGTCGGTAAACATCCGCGTATCCTCCTCCGTGTTCCCCTCAGGCACATCGACGACGTACGACTCAACAACGACGCAGTACGGCCGCCGCCGTCGTCCCTCCCCTCCCCCTCCGCCGCCGCCTCCGCCTCCACCATCACAAACTCGGTGACGGAGGTGACGGAGCGGTAGTTCCGAAGGCGGTGATCCCCTCCGACGACGCGGAAGCTGAGGATGTGTCGGTCGTCGTCGAGGATCTCGAGTCGCTCGGTGCTGGTGGACGCCGGGAGGCCCGACACGACGGTGACCTCGCGGACGCTGCCCACGGTGGCGCCGTCGCCCGACCGGAGGTCGCACGACTTGATGAAGTGCTTGTACCGCTGCGGCGTGGCGAAACCCCGAACGATCGGCCACACCGACGACAGCGGCGCGTCCACGCGCTGCGTCACCAGCGACGTGCACGTCCCGGGGGCGCGGCCTGGGAAGGTGTGGTGCGCGCGCACCACCGGCTCCAGCTCTCGCTGTTCTGACTCCGAGAGGCCGCCGTGGCGAAGCGCGCTCTCCATGTGAGGCTCCATCACCAGTTGCCGGCGCTGCTGGATGCTGGCTGGTGGCTGCTGCTGTTGCGCGCTCTTCGGTCTCGGTATCTCTGTGTCTGTAGACCTTCCGTGGTTGCGTTGGTATTATAGCAGTGTGATGTGATGAAATGGTATTGTAGCAGGGTGGCTGGTAAGGGCAGGAGCAGGATTGATTGATTGTGATTGTACGTTGGGAGGTCAGGAGGTGTCTCGCCTCACCTTTTATGGCTTGCCGGCTTCAGTTTCTGCTGCCATGTTTGGGCTGAATTGGGAGCCGGCAGGAGGAGCCTGGGACCATTTGCTCAGCTGGTGATGAGGAGGACGGAGCTCAGCTGTTGGGTTGAGCGCCTCGAGGCACAAAGTCGGTCAGAGGCATATGATGGTGGTCGATCTTGAAAATGCGATGCATACATATGAGAGTGGTGGCCCGGCCGGCTTCTAATGGCTTGGGCTTCAGCGTCGTCCAACGGAGACGGTGAAAAAAAAAGAGCTAAAAATACTACCTACTTTGATTTCTAATTCGGGATTTGTTTGTTTGAAAGACAAACTTTAACTTATTCAAAATTTTATATAAAATATTACTTATTTTTTGGACTTTTTAACAAATGCTATTTAAGAATGACTTAAATTTGACTAGAGGCAAATTTTTGGAATAAGCACCACCAGGGTTGAAAAGTCAAACAAACATATAAAGGACTAAACAGATTTGAAAGATAAAATCAACTTTTTACTATAGTTTTCCCTTTTGGAAACAACCGGAGGATGGAGCAAACAAGAACCTAACAAGCATTCAAGGACCGTTTGCTGGATCAAAAAGGTTTGGTCAACAACCAACAAACAGATTCATGTGAAATTACGGATAACTTTACTGAGCATATCAACTGTGTTTCAAAAAGGGCCAAAATACAAGGTGCCTATAGAACCTTTTGTGTCTTTCAGTCTTCAGATATAACGTGAGGCTTCTTTCAGATATAACGTGAGTGAGGCTGGGAATAAAGGGCCAAGTGTTGTTTGATAGAGATGCATGCGATGCACGGGCGCGGGAAAGGCTGGGGAAAGTCAACACATTTCACGGAATCCTACAGGCCACATTGTGCATGCATGTGACAGGCAGAGGAGACCTTTCACTCAACTGATAAATTAATAACCTTCTACTGTACTAGCAGGAATTATGATGCCATACCGTTGACCATCACTGTTCACTGCTAAAAAAAGAACTCAACTCGTTTTGCTTGGTCGCAAGATAAACAATTCTTAGTAATATCTTTATATATGAATGAGGAATCTTTCTGCCAAGAATATGAATAATGGAATATAAACAATTCTGAAAATAGCTAGGATACTTTCAGGAACTCAACTCGTTGTGCTAAGTCAAATTTGTATATGATAATTTAAGTACTATAGCTAGCATATAATAGTTTACAGAAACCACTGGTCTTGTTTGGATATCCATGTATTCATCTCAATCAAATGTGTATTGGAATGGGTTGGGTCGAATTAATTTAAATTCTACCTCAAACTCATTTCAGTATACATGAATTGAGGTGGATACATGGAAATACAAACCAGACCTTATAAGGAAACAACTGTTAGGAACAATTGAACAAATGCAATGTAAATGCACGGGAGCTTTGGCACGAACTACTAAGTGATGTACTTTGAGCAAAACAGCAAACGCACACGTGCATATGGTGGCAGTGCAAAGGGAGAAGCCGTGACATTTGTAGGGCACGTGAACCTGATAGCGGCCAGCTTAAGGCAAAGGTGGCTGGCCGCTGACCAACTACTAATCTTCTCCAATTATTGTCACTTACTTGAGCCCTGCTATTTATATCAGCCAATAGAAAATGAATTGGGGAAGGGGGAACTAACCACTAAAGGTTTAAAAAAAAAAAAAAAAAAAATTGATTGAACTAACTAATAAAACTTTCCAAATTCTAATTAGAAATTATCATGGCAGGATTAGTACCGTAAGTGTTAGTGCATATGGATTAAAGTGATCTGACCGTAGCTTTGCATTGTAACAAAATGCAGCATTATAAAATCTAAGCAAGTACAACTTTTGTTCCAAATTGTATCTAGACATAGCGTATATCTAGATACAAAGCATAAGCTATTGTAACTCAAAAAGGCAAAACAACTCACAATTTAGAATGGAGGGAGATTAGTGTACAACCTATGATGGTTGTTCCCTTATCAGTCAGTTCTTTTATTTGTGTATTGATGATTGGATACTTAGCGACAAAACCAGTGGGAATCTTCCAAATGCCTCAACAGTGTAATGGGATTTCCTTTCCTTAACGACAAGCACCTAAATCGGAAAAGGTATGTAATACAACCACAAAGTGCATAAAGATTTGTAATCTTATTCAGAAAATAGTATTACAAAGGAAGCAATTACAACCTCAAAATTGTTATAACATCTCTGTCATTCATAATAAATCCTGAGACGCCAATTTGATGCAAAATGCATGGAAGGCAAAGCAGGATGGTGTTTTGGAAGCAAGAAATTAGCATCACATAACCTCGTCCTCCATGTTGATAAATGACCCTGCCTGAAGCAAATCAGTCTAAGGTTAGTTGCATCTGATAGGATTTCTGAAGTTTAAGTTGTAAGCGTTCTGTTTCCATGAACCTAGGATATATGTCTAACATAAGTTAGTTATAAAATAAAAGCTTTTTAAAATGCTGAATCAACAATGAACATATAACCATCCAGGCAAAGATATGAGACTGAAGGTAGCATTTTGCAAAAAAAAAAAAAAAAAAAAAAACCCTGGACAGTAACAAAAGAAGGGACATTTTTATTCACAAAAGTATAATCGTAAAACTTGCCTTTATTGGTATAGGAACTAGATCATCTTGATCTTCCAGTATCTTCAACCAGAGACCCCACTTTTTCGCTGAAGTATGAAACCCATCAATAACTTTATATATCCATTTATTTCATTGATGTTTGCAGTGCACATATTAGCTGAACTCCAATAAGACAGTGCGGACTGGAGTGATGCAGCAAATGCGCTACACCACTGGTCCTGTCGCTCTATCTAGCCCACAAAACCATGGGATATATATGGATACAAATCATAGTTATCTTTCTTTTCAACAAAGAAAAAGACCACTTCATTTAATTTGGTAGCCTTGATTCCAGATCATATTAGTATAATACAATGAAGCATCGAATTGATGCAGGCAAAAACAACATACATAGACAGCAGCAGTGCAGCACCTCATAAAATTGATTCATAGTGCCATGTTAGGTAGTTGAACAAGTAGTGCACTGAGGGCAAAGTCATTTCTCATAACACCTACCTGACTGTATTAATCATATGAAAGCAAATGGAACAGTGTTATGAAAATGCTTTGCTGATGACACAGCTCCTTTCCACTATTCAAGGAGAAACTTTTCCTAGGCTAATGTATAATTGTATACATCAAAAGATTAAAGAAAACATACTCAGCCATGCTAAAGCTTTTTGTTGGCAGATTCAAGGAGAAATTTTTCATCTGAAAAGGAAGAGTTCAGGCCTTCTCTCCCACATACATTCACAGAAGAAAAGGAACTGCCAAGGCTACAGTGATGTTGCACAAAAGAGAGAAACATGATATCTGTCTTCTTCATAATTCCCTTCTGCAGTGCACACAAGTACAAAACCTTCCATCTATGATCCACCAGTCTTAGTTTTCTTATATGCGTATAAAAATGATCCAAAGAACAAAACTGAGGCCAGAACCTACTGGATCTCTGGTTCCATTTTTTCCCAGCTAATCTGCTGGCCCAATCCGGTTTTAATAACTATGAATCTAGGTACTAACTCTGAGCTTTACAAGATATATCCTCACATCTTGAATACAGTCTTCTAATAAGATGACAAAGTAGTAGAGATTTTTTACCTCTTCTCAAGATGTCCATCGTCTATGAATTGTTCAGAACCAAGACATCGGAAGCCATGCAATACCATTTATATAATTATACAGGCTACTAGATTGTTTTCACAGTAATTGAGCAATCATTTGTTAACATCATTGACCTGCAATACACTTGCAAGTTTGCATATAGACTTTGTCCTCACTCCTCATCTCCATTACACTGTATGGGTATTTGGAACTGAAAGAACCAGGGTAGGTTCTCATACTGGACTTATACTGGACTTATAACCCAGCTTGTATTCGACTTGGTTTTCGTATTCTTACTGTTAGATTTGAGATCTACTTTCCAATCTCTCAAGTATTGAGTAAGTTATCGAGTCTGGAGCCAATCCCTGTTGCTTCAGAGTTTCATAAAGTTTATGAGCTTCTGTTGTCCTCCCACGTCTCTCCAAACAATCTAGTAAAATGTTATAGGTTACAATATTAGGAACACATCCCTGTGCAACCATCTCATCAAACAAGCTGCATGCCATATCAACCTTATTGGATTTCCCAAAGCACTCAATTAATATGCTGTAAGTGAAGACATCAGGATCATATCCTTTCTCTTGCATATCTTTGAAAAGCATGTGGGCTTCATCAAGATCTCCATTTTTCCAAGACAATTTATCATAGAATTGTAGGTGATGACATCAGGCTTGCAACTGCTATCCTCCATTTCCTCAAAAAGTTCAGATGCCTTATCAACTAAGCCAACCCCTCCAAAACTTGAAATCATAATATTGTATGTGAAAACATCAGGATCAACCCCATTGGCTTTCATCTTATCATAGAGACTGCTCATGAAAGACACCTGCTTCAGCTTCCCAAGAGCAGAAAATATCATATTATACATTCCAACATCTGTAGTAATCCCCTTTTCAGGCATCATATGCAGTAGATCAATAGCCTCTGTTGTCTTTTCTGCATTGCATAGTGCCTCAAGCATTGATACAAAAGCATCCCGGTCTCCTTTTCCATGGGAACTCCACATACGACAGAATACACTATGAGCCTCACTCGCATGCCCAGATTTGCAGAGTGCCTTGACCAAATAAGAATAAACTGACCTATTCAGATGTGCATTACAGATATCTAGAATCTCATTCAGCCGGTGGAGTTGTCCCCCTGTTGCTAAAACATCCAGCATAATGCTATATGTGAATTGATTGGGCTGGCAGTCACTCTCAATCATTTTAGAAAGCATAAAAATCGCCTTGTCAACCATCTTGTTCTTACCAAGAGCCTCAATAACAGTATTATAAGCAATCAGGTTAAGAACACATCCTTTGGACACCATTTCCTCCAACAATGAGACAAATTTAGTGGTCTTCCCAGCCTTTCCAGACATTCTAATTAGTATAGTGTATGTGTATGCATCTGGATCACAGTTGTTTTGTTTCATGTCTTCAAAGACTTGGTAAGCTTGGTCAACCTGCTTGAAACAAATTTATACTTGTTAATGGATTATGTGCAGTTAGGTGAAGATTTTTCTTGGGAAATTCATGGTTTCTTGAAACAACTTTTTACTGAAGTTAGCCCATATCCCACCTGTAATACTTTTTAAATAGAATTGGTAGTGCATGCAACTTAACATGGTATCAAAGCCAACAGTGCCCGCAATTAAATATAGTAGTAGCAGCCCTCTACCGCGGAGCCCACTACAAGGTCATGGACCAAAACGGTAGCGCCCTTAACAATGCCGCTATAGTGGTAGTGTGCTAGAACTTAGCGGCCGCTATTGCAAGCTGCCTGGTTCAAGTTACATTGTGGATGATTCCAATGGTAATAAAATCATACCCTCCGATACCGATACATGTATCCATATCCAATGGTTCAAGTAACATTCAATTTCATGATTATAAATGTTTTTTATTTTGCTGTAGTAACTGAAGAAAAACTCATCATATGCAAAGATATTTTAGTCTATTCTACCACATTCTCCTCTCTTTAGAATCTGAATCCAGACAGCTAGCCAAACGATTTTAGCAAGTGATTCTGTTTCTCAAAGAAATGTTTCTCCACTGAATCTGAAACATTTCTCCTACAATCTGAATCCCTACCAAACAGGGCCTTAGCGTCCACTATCCACAATCCTCTGTGCAAACACTAATCCTCTGCGAAACCACTATTTGCTATTTATTAGTTGCCTGTAAGTGTATATGATGGCATAAAAGGCAGCAACATAGACTAAGAGAAGGATCAAACAAATTGATTGAAATCCTGATCCCCTTCTTTTACACCCTGGTTCCTCACCGCAGGCATATTAACTTATGATGTCTAACAGATACAACTAGCAAGCATATTAACTTGAAATTATCTTTGTTTTATCAAAACAACATCCTACCGCCTCTTCCTGACTCCTCATCCTTCACTTTCCTAGCCATCCATACTCTTTATCCCCAATATGCCACTAAGTGAGGCCACCTCCATCAGTCCAGGTAGGGCCTAATTCAGCTGCATGAGCAGTGTGACACAGGGACTGCAGTACCGGATGATATTAGAGCAAGGCAAATGATAACGAACAGGAGTATAGCAGCAATGGCAAATAGGGTGTGCCAAAGTACCATTGGGTATACAGATTCCTCCACACCAGTAACTCAAACATATCAGGGACATCTATATGTAGCGAGTAGCAACACACTAACAATCAACAATTGTGGAACATAATTGCAGCAGAAACAAGGTTTTCTACAAGTTTGAATTCTTCGAGACATACAAGTGCCCATGTACAACATTAAATGGTGCCTCCCAGCACAAGAGTAGCTAGAATCCACAATCAGATAACAACAACTAGTGTACCAACCAACCACCTACAGACCACAGACAGTAGAAGCTCATCTTTATATACTGCACAAATAGCACCTAAGTTGCACAGATTTTGTCCCCAGGAAATGTTTGACTAAGCTATCTCTCATACCCGTGATCCCTAATATGCTTTGGTCAAGTGATAAAAAATAAATATACCAACAACACTTTTAACACAACCATTCCTACTTCCTAAAGTTAGCAGTAGCACATCATTGACAAAAACATTGCTCAATATAAGCCATTCGTGATCATTATCATACCATTCCACCCTTGGCAAGCGCATCAAGCAGCATGTTATAGGCAAATATGTCCAGCTTGTAGCCCTTCCTCCTCATCTTCTCATACATCTCGAACCCCTTCCACACCTCCCGACTTCTCAGATGGGCCTGCACAAGGCACTTGTAGGTGTAGCCGTTCAGCCTCAGCCCCCAATTCTTCGCTAGCTCCAGGCACCGCCCCACCTCCACGCCCATCCCGACCAGCAAATTCACGGTGGAGATATTGCCGGGAACGCCGTCGCGCTCCATCTCCGCGACGAGCCGCGTGGCCTCGTTGGGATCGGCGCGGTTGCGGAAGAGGAGGACCAGGATGCGGTTGTAGGAGAAGGCATCATGCCGGAAGCCGGGGAGGGAGGTGGCGGCGAAGCGGAAGAAGCCGAGCGCGAGGGAGGTGTCGGGGGCGAGCGCCTTTGATGACCTCGGAAGCCTCGGCGGAGGTGAGGGTGAGGCGGTGGGAGCGGAGGTAGTCATCGAGGTCGAGCAGCGGGGCGGGGGACGCCGGGGAGCGTAGGATTCGGGCGACGGCGCAGATGAGGTGGCGGCGCGGTAGCGAGTAGCCTCGCGTGTCAAGCGGGGTTGGGGGCTGCGTCGGCGAGATGGTGACGGTGAGGGAAGGGCCCGAGGGGGGACGGCGTCGCCGCCGCGATGCGGCCGGCGTAGGTCGCAGCCAGGCGGGCGGGGCATTTTTGTCGGCGTGGATTGGCGGTTGGGGGCGCCTGGATCTTCCTTCTCACATACTAGCTTCTACAGTTATCACTGACATGTGGGACCAAGTGGATTTCGCCAAGGTCTGGGTCCACATGTCAGTGATTTTTCTCAAGTTTTTTGTCTCCTGCTGGGGTTCAACGGCTAAACCCTATCTTCCATTTTTCCTCCCTGCTTCCGCCGCCCGGTCGTCGTCGTCGAGCTCCCTCGCCAGCGAGACCCTTGGGCAAAAGTTTCCAGAACCTTCTAGACGCCTCGCGCACCACGCCAATCTGCTGCTGCTCGATGGTGCGCCTCCATCAGCTCCTCTCTCGAGCGCTCGCATCTCAACAAATCCTCCCTTCTGCCACCTCCAGCGTCCGCTCCACCCCGCGACTGCTCCTCCCTCTCCGGTCGCCGCCGCCTGCTCCTCCTCCCCACGGTCGTACCCTGCTTCCCATCATCGTATCCGCGTCGCGGCAATACGCGTCGTTGACCTTCGGGAGGCGAAGGCGCTCATCGCGGCCGCCGATGTTGCTGGGGCGGAAGAGAGCGAGGAGGCCGACGCGGAAGGGCCCCGGCGAGCTCAGCGTGCAAATTGGCATAGAGGAGGCCCTCCCCGACGACCCTGAAATCCTGGTAATAGCTGGGGCCCTAGCTTTTGAAAAAAGATTTTTCTCAAAAAAATTGTGTATGCAATTCGAAGCAACATTGTGGTATTTCCTTCTGCATTTGTATGTAATGTTGAATTGGCATTACAAATTTGTCCATCTCACTCCAAATTGCTGTGCAGAGCATTGCAGAAACTCTTCGGACAGATGTTGGGAAGGCAGTGAAGCTGGCCCTCAACGGCCTTGAAGGCTCAGATTACATGACCAGAGATCCCTTCTGTATGCGATGTGAACAAGTATGCTAGCATTGAGGTCTCTCTGCTGCTTTGTGATGATAATTTCATCAGGAAGCTCAACAAGGAATGGAGGGATGAGGATCGTGCTACTGATGTTCTGTCAATGTCTCAGCATATCCCAGAGCTTGATATTCCCATTGTATGGCATCCTACCAAATGAGTCTATTTATTTTGGATGCTCTTTTGACCCTTTCTGTTATATGTTTTGTTTTGCTTTAACAGCTGCAGTTGGGTGATATAGTAATTTCTGTTGAAACAGCTCGACGGCAAGCAGAAGAAAGGGGCCACACGCTTCTTGATGAGATAAGAATTCTCATGGTTCGTTTGTTTTTCTCTCTTTATTTCCTAAAATAATGTTTATCTGCAACCGGATCAATAGTCGTTCTTGTCAGATTTATCAATATAACCATGTTCAGCTTCGCTGCAATTTGTGCCTTCATAATAGGCAAATGTGATAGTGATATTCAGTTCAAAGTTCACAATGCTCTTTGAACCTTCACAATAGGAAAATACAACATTAAGAAAATTTTTATCAAAGGCGTAAAAAGCTTAGGATGTACTCCCTCCGTTCCAAATTATAACACATTTGATACATTGCTTTTTTTACTGCGTATCTAGGCGTAGTGTACTAAGTGCATAGCAGAAAGTTATGCATCTAGAAAAACCAAAATGTCTTATAATTTGGAACGGAGGGAGTGCATAATAGGAGCGTAGGACACCATTTTAATGGAGCAGTATCTGAAATTTAAAAGCTACCTGCAGAAATAGAGATAGGTCATGGCGAGTTGCACAATGCACTAGTATTCAAGTGCTTATTTCTATCAGCCATTGTGTATCAACAGCTGAATGCCTCTATGCATACTTCTATGCTATTACTGCTGTCTTTTGTGAAGCATCCTGCATATGCCAGCTAAAGAGCTTGCACACTTTTTGATTGCTAACTGACTTAAAACTTCAATAGGTGCATGGGCTATTGCATTTATTGGGCTTTGACCATGAACTGAGCAAAATGGCTGAAGAAGAGATGGAGAAGGAAGAAGAACATATATTAAATACTCTTGAATGGAGAGGAAAGGGATTAATTAAGAGTGCCTATGATATTGCTACTGGTATGGAACATTTAAAAAATTCTGTTGGTAAGTTTCTTCTGCACATTTTAACCATTACAGAAAAGAAAAATGAATGCTAATCTATTTCTTGCCATTTACCTATGGATTCACTCACTGTATACAGAGGCTGATAGCAATATAGAGAAAGTGATCCTACAAAAGAAATATCAAGCTAAACTAAACCATATCATTTGTGATATAGATGGTGAGTTGATTGAGCACCTAGAGATATTGGCTTCTATTGGATTTTGCCAAGTTCTAGTGTATAATTTCTTCCAAAAAAATTGGTAAGGTACTATTGTGGATTATGAAGGAGGCCTGCATGAAGAATCAATTGGATCTTTGAGAGAGGCAATTGCAACAGGAGTAAATATTATCATGGTTACTGGAAAGGTGGGTTCTATGCACTCATGGTATTTGTTCATGCAATGCTAATGACACTGATCTGAAGTGGAGGCTACTCTTAGAATAATTTTAAAAACTACCAGTTACCAGTCATGCTAGCTATCCCCAAAACACTTGGTAAAATTCTCATGCCAAGCTGATAGTTAAGAGGATGTTTAATTCTTCAAGTGAATTCTATTATGTCAATTGCTTCCTAATTCTCTTTGATTGTGGGTAGGCTAGTTGCATACATTTTATTGATTGAGAAAATCTATGAAACAGGTACTTTTAGGAACTGCTTTATATTAGGTAACTATGTATGCCTATCAAAGGAAAATTCAATTATAGAATTGTTACTTATTTTTTTTATACTGAACTCCAATAATAAGGAATATAATATGATGTGATCAATGAAGAATTAAAGCATGTCAACAACCTCCAAGAATCTTATCACGTCATATTATTATTTTTATTACATGTTCCTGATATTTTGTTTTTTATCTAGAGTCGGGTTTCCACCATTAGAACCTTCAAGCTTCTTGATTCTCATGAAAAAGGTGAATTTATTTCAGAGATTTCACCTGGTGTATTTTTGGAGGTACATTATATCCAATTTAATCTGAATAAGAATTCTAGATTTGTAGTATATATTATTTATCAAAGCTGTGTACTTGTGTGCGATACCTTTTTTTTTATTGTGATGTCCTGAAGATTTAACATTGATGAATGTATTTGCCCAAAGCGTATCTTATTTCACATAATTTTTTAGAAATTCTATATATATGTATGTGTGGTTCACTGGTTTAGCATAACCAATTTAAGTTCCTTGTCATTACCTTTGACCAAGCCCTCTTTGCTTGATATTCGTTTCTCCTAGGAAATAAATGTTTTATCAAAAAACTTGTAAAGTTACATGGGTGGAATGAAATGTTGCTTTGCTGCACCTTCTTGCGAGTATGGCACGGTTAAATACTTAATTTTTGAACTATTCAAGTCAAGGTTATGTTTCTTTAACTGCTGCCCTGTCCATGTAAGTTGTTTCTGCAATATGTAATATGTATTCCATCAGCTGCATACAAATGAAAATATGTTAAATTAAGATGTTTTCCCATACCATCATGTAAGGATTGTGGAAGGAAGTGGGACAAACTTTTGAGCTCTCCCCATCATTTTTTTATTTGTTTATCTGAACGTATGCTGGTATCTTTGAATAGGACCTTTTCTCAAGTGATACTTGGTGCCCAAATAGTTATATTATGCTATATTTGGTTCAGGGTGCACTTGTCTATGGAAGAGATGGCGAAAAAGTTTATAGAGCAGAACTGGATTTAGATATCTGTAAGGAGGTAGTTACGTGAATTACTTGTAGTAAAATCTATACTTATTCAATTCTGCACCCACTATTCCTTTATTTGTAGATATATTCTTTGTTAGATGTGTTTTTTTCTGTTGAATTTTCAATTCTGCACCCACTATTCCTTTATTTCGAGATATTGGCCATTTTTTTAATTTATTGGGGTGTTATTTGTTATTGGTTTTGAATGGTATAGACATAGAATGCGCTCCCCTTGAGCATGAGCTCCTTTTCCTACCAATGTTTCTACCACTTCTGTTAACACAATTATTTTTTTTTCTTTTATTCATTTTTGTTAAAAAAAACTCTCTAGGCATGCAAAAATCATCATTTATGTTACATTCAAGTTCCATTTGTTCAATTTCCAGGCATTTATGTATTCCTTGAAGCATAAAATTCCTCTTGTTGTCGCGTACTGTGAGGAACAATGTCTAACATTGTTTCAACACCCATTTGTTGATTTGTTGCACACTGTACATAATGAAAACAAGGTATGGACTGTAAATATTTGCTGTATGTTTTAACTATGATAGGCTTTAGGGAAGTTGAGGCAATTTTGATTTTCATATTATCAGGTAAAAGTGATGCATTCAGTTGAGGACCTTTTGGAATGTTCATCTTTTCAGGTTTGTCTTATCCTCTTACTTTAATGTTGCCAAGCATAATGATGTATTTATAAGGCCGCTGGGTTTTCTTTTTTGATTATTTGGGATGACGTTATTAGTATCCGGCAAGTATTAGTTGAGCTTCTTTGTTGTTAGTTTGTCACATAAGTATGATAATAAAACTAACCTTTGAGGTAGTAAATCTATAGCTTTTGATGAGATAAGAAGCTAATAGCATCATCACTCTTCAGAATGGTCCTAACTTTTATGTATATTTATATGGATTTTATATGGATCATCCAATGCACTAGCAGGTAGCAGGAACAGGAAGACTGCCCTGCTTACCACACAAATCTTGAACCAGCACTATTAGGAGTTTAGTGTTAGTTCCTACAGCCAGGAACCAAGGTGAGCAGACCCTGCTCACCGCTGCTCTCTCACTCCTCCCTGCTCCAGGAAGAAGACGAGCAGCAGCTCTCTTCCCTCACGCACACACACTCAGCTCAGTTTCAGACTGAAACTGAACACCTTCAGTTCAGCGTTGGCTGGACTGAGAACTCTCTGTATGTGGGCAGCAAAGAGACTTGAGCTCACTCACACACACGCACAGGTTCAGGTTCAGCAGTGGCTGAACTGAACCAACTCTGAATGTGGGCAAATGAGACTAGGCACCAAGGCAGAGCAGACCCTGCTCACCTTGCCTCTCCCTCCTCTGTCACAAGGTAGAAGAAGAGCTGAGCTCTCTGCTACCACACGCACACACAGCACACTGGTTCAGCAGTGGCTGAACCTGGACTCTGAATGTTGGTGGCAAGAGGACTGCCTTTTCCATTGCATTGCATAGGAATATATACACAGGATGGCACTCACCAACTACTCCTACAGACTCTGCCGTGTTCCACTTCCACACTTTCAAGGCTGAAGTCAGTCAACAACTAGGGTCTTCTACCTACTGCCATAGTACTAGAGAATGGACAAGCATGCTGTCCTGCAGAGACCTAGAAGTCCTACTTTCTAGAGTGAAGCATGCTGTCCTGCAGAGACCTAGAAGTCCTACTTTCTAGAATGACCAGAGCCAACTACTACCTGCCTGGTTCACATTATATCAATGATGGGTCAGCAGGAGTTTACAGCTAACATTTAGTAGGATAGGCCTCTCAACCTGTTCTTAGGTTGTAAGATCAAATTACCGTCATGAGTATCAGCTTGTAAGGATCCTTATTATTTCTTTACCTAAAAAAAACTTGAGCAACCTAGGAGGAACTAGGTGCTTATAACAGTCAAGAAGAAATAGGCACCTGAATATGCCTTGATGAGGACATGAACTTGGGTGGTCTGGGCGACTGACTGAGCTAGGTTCTGTTCCTATTTATCTTTAGATGATGAGGTAAGCTTGTTGAGGTTATCTATGTAAACAGAGATGAAAGAAGAAACATAGTATGATAATTGAAATGTCAAGGTAGCTCATAAAATGTCTTTAGCAAATCTCTTTAACACAAAATTGTAGGAATAACTAATATTGTTGAATAGCACTCTGTACATCTTCAACAAATCAGATATATAGATTTTAGACCAGTTTGATTTCAATTGGATTTACACTATTTACTTGCACATGCAGAAACTTCTTCTTTTTGACAGTGCCAAAGAGAATTCATCTGTCCTATGGCACCATTGTTTAGAACTGACCAAAGGCAAAGCACATGTTACCAAAATGCATCCAAATACAATTGATATTGTTCCCCTCAATGCTTCAAAGGGTGGTGGTATAAGAATTCTACTTGAACATCTTGGAATAACAAAAGATGTAAGAATTCGTTCCCATTAAAGATTTATATTTAGCATTCATTTTTATGCCCTATCCCAATATGTGGTTTGCTCTGTTAAAAATGAAAGTGCTGACATAGTTTTCATGAATATCATGTACGCCCCTGCAGTGTGATCTTGATGCTGTTGGAGACTTTACCAGATGGCTGAGCAATAAATGATTCAACTGACATCATTACTGGATCGTTCTTAAGAAGAATAAAAAAACCGCGGGACTGGTAGACTTAATGCATGCGCCAAAGGAACAAATTATCACTTTGGACATGTTTGCTCTAAAGGTTAAAAAAAAATTGTATGTAACATTCTTGCATTTTTATATTTTGAAAAAGGAAAGGATGCTGAATGGAAATTTAGATATTTCCTTCAGCTCATGCTTAAAATTCAAAGATGTAACATCAGTGGAAACTGGAAACTTGCCTTATAATAAGGTTTCTATAACATAAAATTCTTGCTTGTCTTCTGAACAGATCATTTTGTTGAGATACATGGAAAGAGAATTGAATGGGACACAGCCATGGGCAACTGGGGCTTATCTTGTGACCTTTGCTTCTGTCCAAAGACACCTGCAACACTATTTTAACTCTACGTAGAATTTTTAATAGTTTGTTTTGTGTAGCCTTGATAAACGCTGCTAAGCAAATGTGTTAATGGTTCACCCACTTTGCTGATATTTGTTTATATGAAAAGAATGCTAAGTATAATTGATGAGTAGGAATTCAGTTGAGGCGTTGTGATAAAGATAATTGTATTTTCTGCCATGTTGACCTTTGTTATGACTCACCAGATCCTTCCTCATTGTTAGAAAGCCGCATAGGCACTTGGGACATTGGGCCCATTATGGCTAATTATAGATTGATTGGTTAATTGGTTAATGTAAATAGGAATAGTTCCACATTCCTACTCATGTGGGGTGTTAGTCCTATGTACCCTATATATGTGCCCTGCCTATTGGCCTCCTAATCAATCTATCAATTTCCCGTGCAATGCTATTGCTTTCACTCATTACATCAATTTGATTGATCAACCTTCATATGGATCATGAAATAAAGCAAAGAAGAAATCAGCTTGATCATAGAAGGAAACATACTTTAGATTTTTCATGTGTAAAGCACACACAAAGCACAGCTGGTCTATGGGAAGTGGGAACTTGTCACCCTAGTTTTCCCTTCGTTGCAGATCAATATGCATGAGCACATCTCTCTTGCTCTTGTGTGCATATGATTTAGTGCTGATGTTCAAATGGCTGGTGTTGCTGGTTCTTGGCACTACTCTAGCAAATGAACCATTTGAGGGCCTCTTTGCTATCACCTTGTTGCCTGGCTTTGGGACGACGATTGACCGTTGGTTCATGTCTAATCCTACTGAATAGCTTTTACATGCTCTCATCCTCTTTCTATATGAAATTTTCTTCGCAAGGTCTTGAACACATGTAGCATCAGATATAGATGTGAATGACTGGGCCTTCCCTTGGTAGTAAGTGGACAGCCCTTTCCTGTGGAAATTGTATTACATCAAAATGAATTTGAATGCTTTGCATATACAGTAACTTTTATGAAAGTAATGTTTTTTTTTTTTGACCAACTATGAAAGTAATGTTGACTATTTCGTTTTTATAACCATGGCATTGTGTATATCCACTCATAGGAGCAGAGCAGAGCAGATCAGTATCAACTTTTGTTAAACTGAAAGTGAATTTCCAAGCCT
Organism: Hyparrhenia diplandra; assembly: GCA_015847255.1. Taxonomy (NCBI): domain Eukaryota; kingdom Viridiplantae; phylum Streptophyta; class Magnoliopsida; order Poales; family Poaceae; genus Hyparrhenia; species Hyparrhenia diplandra. The sequence goes on from JADLZK010007851.1 coordinate 67,180, forward strand.
TTTATATCAAAAATAACAAATCTTTCATTGTATGGTAGGGACAGAAGTTTGCCAGTATAACCCAAGATAATAATGCAAATAAATTGCAAATTTTATTCAAGCATTTGTAATTTTGAGGCTATATCTATTTCTACCATTACCATGATTGTAAAAGTTACAAAACTATTTTGTGAAGCCTGGTGGCACATTGTGATATATTTTTAGAAATTGGACAACTTTCGTGACTTTTTTTTTTTTAAGGAAACTGGATTAGAAACAAGCATGGTGTTATTTTCTCTAGATTTGATACAGTTGTGTAGTGGAAGACAGTATATGCACCTGATTGGAAGCTCATCTAGCAGCGAGGATAACTCATACAGGGGACCCTTGGCATCCGGATGCAACATGCTCGAAGATGCTGAGGATGGCTCAGAGAGATGACCAGGTGGGGGAGAAGTTGCATCATCAGACAGGTTCGAAGCCGATGAGCAGAAGGACCCACTGGATGTCCCCGAGAAGGAAGCTGACTCGGAGTGATCATCACCTGGTTTATTGCGAATCTCCTTGCGACACAAGGGTACTCCATGGGATGTTAAGTTGTGAGGCTCTGCCATTTCATATGGAGGCTCTGCTCAACGTTTGGACATCAAGGGGACGCAGCCTATGTAGATATATATAGGAGAAAAAAGGAAGAGCTATTCAAATGGTTAGATAAGTGTCTTGTTTAGTCTGGTAAATTTTGTCAACTCGGTGCCAAAGAGCGAGTGATAGTTACCCTTACTCCATGTGATCTTTCTTGTTAGATTAGCATATCGACATTTCTTTTGCTATCTAGTTACTTATGAATTCTGTCTCTTCATTGTTGACAGTCACTGAAGGAATGAATGGACATCAGTCAGTTATTTGGATAAATCCATGATGTCCTGATGGGGAGCACGTGAAACGACGCCCTCTGGCTGGTACAGATAAGCATCTTATCTCAGGCCAAGAAAAAAAGAGTTATCCCAGCGGATTAGGAAGGATAAGGTAGATTATGGCAGCAAGAAGGTGCTTTCTGTTAGCTTGGGGATCATGCCTAGGGTGTTAATAATGGTGGTAAATAAGAGAGATTAGTTTGCTTATTGTTGTCTGGTAGACTTGTACAGCCAGTCGGCTGGATCTCAGTCAGGTCGTCGTCAATAATGGATATGCTCCCTAATCATGTACACACATGTATGTTCACAGCAATAATGATGATGTTTTTTGTTTTTTTTTTGCTCCAGTATATTTACGGTATACACAAGAGAAAAATATTTGCTTCTCGTAAAGCTTTGATGATGTACAGTACTAACTAAATTACTTAGGGCATTTTTGGAACTCATTGATTCATATAAAAAATAATTACAGTTTGACACAGGCAAATGCTGAAGGGTGATGCAGCCGCTGGTTCGCAATTGTCAGTGACGTGCATTACGCGTAAAGGGTGATATGCATCTGTATTCATATTGCTTACGTGCAAAGGGTGATTCTCTCGGTACGGTTAAGCCACGTAGAATCTCTAAATGTATAATTGCATATGATTTGTCAAGCGTAAAGCAATAAAAAAGGGAAAAATTAAACTCTGCATTTGTCCTTTGGGGACTAGGTAAGTGAAGACCTCTGATCTGCAGAAACTCCAAACGCCAGAAATGCATCCACAATACGACCTGAATGTCTGGAGGGACCAAGGAGGAGATACCCTTACTGCACTTGCAACGTTACGTGCAAGCTTGCGACGACGGAGCCGGAGGGACATGGATAACTCAGTAATAACCCACACCAGGTAGCAAGAGAATGCTTGGTCGCCTTATTCGACTGCATGTCGTCTAAGAATTTTTTAATGGTTTTCAGTGTTTTCAATGGACCTGTAAAATCCACATTGGCTGCTCGACCATTCCTCTCACATTTTTTTTTTTCAGAAAAATATTCTCAGTGTTCTTCTACAGTAATGTGAGGCCTACTGTCATCGGGGGGAAAATTGATGGAGTTTATTATTTGTTTGCCACGTGTAACTTTACCGTTATTTTTTTTCAGTACTACAATACCTATATTCACAGTACCATGTAGTATATATAAGATTATGTAGGCAACCTTGAAGACAAGCCTACACATATATGATTTTTTTTTTTTCAAATCCGACGTTATAAATACCTAGCAGCTAAACTCACTGCTACACTACCTCACTCTGGGCATTCGGTTACCCGAAACCGATCGGTTCGGTTCTTTAGTTTCTTGACAAATTCGGTTCCAAGAGAAATGAGAACCGATCGGTTCTTTCAAATCCAGGAACCGACCAATTTCGGTTTCGGTTAATTCGGTTCGGTTTCGGTTATAACCGAACTAACCGAAGTGTACAAACAGAAACGGAGAAAAAAAATCACAGAATCACACATCGTTACAAGAGGAACACAAATCACTCATTCTAGTAGCGATGAAAAACAAATCGATGAACAACAAAGTGATTCTGGGCTACAGATCGATAAACATCACATGTCTCCTTGCCTTGCCCGCACCCATGGCCTTAAAAAGGCACATATACAGATACGGCAGCTGCTCGGTTCGCTTGCAGCCCCGCGCGTCGCTGCACGTAACCTGCTTGCCGGCTAGCCGCTGCAGCTCGCAGAGCCTCGTAGCGCCGCTTGCCTGGCCACGCCCTGCTTGCCGTCGCGCGGCTCACGCTCATGTCGCCCACGCCGCCGCATCGCCGTCGCGTGCAGCGTTGCTCGGGATGGCAGAATGGAGGAGAATGCATACGGGGCCATGCCGCCACCACCGGATCTGAGAGAAGGAGTGAGAGAGAGACTGAGAGGCCGGGGTGAGGGATGGATGGGAGCAGGCAGGCGGCGGGACGGGGGCTGAAGGTGCGGTGACGGGTGAGAAGTGGCAACCATGCTTATATACGATAGGGTTTCATTATGGGCTATTGGACTGTATTCGCAGATGGGCTTCTTTGGAGATCTCGGTTAATACGGGTGGTTTCAACCCGAGCCCAGGAACCGAATTAACCGACAAAATTTAAAAATCTGGAACCGAACAGGAAAAAAAACCGATCGGTTTGGGTAATTTTGGTTCGGTTCTCATTAGTTCGGTTCGGGGTTTTTTGGTTTTTCGTGCCCAGAGTGGACACTACCTGTTTGAATCTCTACACATATAATGAGTGATGTTCTCGGCAAAATATCAATAGATTAATATAGTTATTATCAAATTCTAAAGTTACAAATGAAATTACGTTACATGATGCACTATAACATGTTCACCGCTCACTTAACACGCGAGCACATGCTAACAATATGCATGCATGTCACGTATCTTTTCACCTAAAATGCATACTCGGTACTGGTAAAGGAAGTTTTATACAGTACTCGATAGCTAAGTGAAATGTGTAATAACACTCTTATTGGTTTCAATCAAAATAAAAATCTACAAAAAAATTGTGTTTTTTCATTTGGGAGAGCTTCTCGGCCTCCACTTTTTTTTTTTGAGAATTACACAGTACACCGCAGACGCTCACAACACGCACACACACTCACCCCTATGAACACACACGTGACGCAAACCCTCCCTCTATGAGCACCTCAGAAGGACCGAAAGCACCGACGGATCTGGAGATTCTCGAAGTCACCATTGGCGCGCCGCCGATGTGAACGCCGCTACCACTTAATGCATAACGCCGTAAATCTTAGGAAAATCCCGGAAAAGGTGCGAGCACACGGGATTTGAACCCCCGGTGGGTAGCGCCCCAAATGGACCATCCTACCATTGGACTACAAGCCAATTCGCTTCTCGACCTCCATTTGGTTGACTGTTAATGTGGATTGGGGATTTCCATACTCTACTTCACTTTGTATGCGGTTTTTCCTTTTGGTTACATGTACTTGAAAACTAACGTTTCTATTTTTAGGTATTCAGAATATTAGCCCACAGGAAAAGTCAAGTGAGTCTGAACCATCCATGAATTCAAAGGTAAGTAGTTACTCGTATTGATTGACATGCCTAGAACCAAGGAGTTACGTTATCTGACATAGGGTTGTTGAAGGCATCTAGGCCCCTAATGGATTTCGGTGATTAATAACGACGTAAGATTATTGTGACTAACATGTGTTTTGTAGAAACTAATTGAGTTAGATCACAATGATGTGTTTCATGCCCCGTCGATGGAAATCGTTTCGGTTTTCAAAGGATGGATGACAAGGTTAAGGACAGACTAGTTCTAAGTATCGGTTGGTGTTGGAGAGACACTTAGAGTAGTTTAGGACTTTGTTTTTCCTTTCGCCGTACTATTAAGGGGGATGTGAATGGGTAGTGTTGGTATTTGTTAAGCCTATAGAAATATTTAATAATAATCCAGTTTAACGGATCTTGGTGAGCATTTCACCGAGGAGAGAGGGTTTTATATCGAATCCAATGGGGAGGATGGTGTGAGGTAACTAAGGAATATAACTAATCCCCCGAAAGCGTAAGTCAAGGAACCGAAGAAGATAAAGAGATAAGGAGATTTCTATGGTTGTCTAATTCTTATCCTTGTAAGCATATGTTGTTATTGTCTTAAAGGGAAGCACCCAAAGGAAAACATGGGCGAAACATGCAATCCTCCCAAGACTTACATGCCCAACTTGTCTTATAGACGGAGGGTGGATTCCAAAGGACTCAACAGATCTGTCACTCCCGCGATCTACCACACGACCCGGAATATAAGGTGTCATCACAAGCAACCCCAGTATAGGCACCACGCCTAAACCTAAGCTACCCCTCTAATCTATAGGGTCCTACAGATTCAAAGAAGAGTTGTGAACAATAAGAACATTCACTTACTCAAATAAGGAGTTGATCCAACATAGAAGTCTCGGAATCAAGTACCAGTGTTAACGGGACTTGATTCCGATGGAACAAGATGTAGAGGAGTCACCGACACGTCCGGTGCTTCCTCAGCAGCTATTTCCATCACCAACACTTTAACTCTAAGAACAAGATTAGTTCTAGTCTCTCTCATGAGGACCATGGCTCTAATCTCTTCTTGACTCTTACTCTTGATTAGATCTAATTAGATCTAATCTACTTCTAATTACATGTCTAATTATCCTTCACTAATCTCTTAGAGAGAGTTGATCCTTACAAGGGACCCCTCTACAATTAAGAGATAATGAGATAGAATGAGATAGTAATGAATTAGGGTTTAGCCCTGGGGTCAGGGGGTCTTCTTATATAGGCCTTGGCGATGAACGATGACCATTGATCAAACCGACCTTCAATAACGGTGTAGATACAACCTCAAGGTCGGTTACAAACCGACCTAGAAAGGAGAGGATGACAGGTGGGACCCACCTAGCGGCCGGCCTAAGTGGCTCTGGCGGCCGCCAGGGTCCAGAAGCTTCCTGGCTTCGTGTTTCTTCTGGTGTCCTCTGGTACCTTCTAGAATGTTTTAGTCCACTTTTTGGATTGAGTTACTTCACGGTCAAGTCTTGTCATCATATGTGATGTATATTCCGGAACTTTCTTCATTCTTCTCTGCATTTATCTGTTAAGTCCTTGAAAATATATAAATCACCAAAGCTTGTGGAATTATGTTAGTTAAACCCCTAGACTTAGGTTGATATTCAATTTAAGCCCTTATTTCATGTTAGTTAACTAGTAATTTTATGCTATAACAGGTGTCAACAAGCTCCCCCAAGCTTACCCTTTGCTAGTCCCTAGCAAAGCCAAACTTAGCAATGGATCAGGAGTTGCTACAACGCTTTCACGCCTCAACAGTACACATGCTTTCAAACAAAATTTCTCCTCCAGATAAGAATAAATTGTTCATTCTCCAACTTACCCATATTACCTTTAACCATGGAGCTTATAGCCTTTTCTTTAATCTTGGGTAATTGAAAGATAGAACAATCAAGTCAAGCATCATATCTCAAACTCTTTTGTTCAACTGTCCTTCTGGAGTTTTGCAAGTTTTCAAATAAAACTCAAAGTTCCTTGTGTGACTCTCTCAAGTCTCTCATTTTGGTATTTGTGGATCCTCACTAAGGCAACAAGGTTGTTTTGCCTTTCTCTCATGTTATGTGGTATTTTTGGACTAAGGCAGTAGGACACTATGCCTTCTTCTCTCTCACCCTATATCTAAGGCTTATATCTGGAGCTCTAGGTGGGAGAAAACTAATTCTACTTACTAAGTGTAAGTGCAATCAAGCTCTAAGTGGGTTTTGGCGTTGATGACCACCGAATTAGGGGACTAATGAGATTTACGAAGATGACATGTAGGAAATAAAATATGGAGTTGATGTATAGGTCCAAAGGTGTCCCATGAGCTAGATGGTGGTGTTTCCAGATCAAGGCGTTTAAATTATTTCATATTTTGAATCTTGAGTTTAGGAAATGCCGTACTATCAAGAGGGATCCTAGGATTCTTGGGTACCTGTGGACCAAGTGCTCTAAACTTCAAATCAGACACAAAACACAACTCCAAGCCCCGATCGGCCAAAGCAATTCTTCAAGTTTCACCCTTTTTTCTTCAGTCGGGCGCTGGGAAGCAGATTGGTGCGCACGCAGCGCCACGCAAGGCGATGTCGATCTTCCGCGATGCCACACTTAAGTTCGACCGTTGGGTCCGTGGGGTATAAATACCTATCCTACCCCTCTCACAACGGTCACCTGGCTTACTTCATCTTCTTCCTCGACCAGAACAGCCAGCTCTCACCTCTTGCTCTCTCTCTCACCTCCATTGAAGCACCTTGAGCTCCCCACTCAACCTCTCACTTCCCACCAGGGATTTTTGAGGGAAAAGGCAGCAAACTTCGATTGGAGACCGGATCTACTACTTCCCCCACTCAAAAGAGCATTTGGTTCACGTTTGGCCGGAACCCTAGGGTTCTTTACTCTTGGAGCTTCCTCCTAGACGGCTAGGGCGTCGCCCTTAAGCTTGCCCCCTTAGTGTGTGGCAGCCTTGGGAGGTTTGTAACCTCACACAAAATCAATTCATTACCCCACATCTCTAGGGTTAACTCCCTAGACTTGTGAACGAGGGAAAAAGCAAGCCGGTGGGCAAGCTAAGCCTTGTGTGGCAACCTCAACAACGTGGGACGTAACCCGACTTTGTGGTGGCTTACGGTGAACCACGGGATAAATCCTTGTGTCACTTGTGTTCTTTACTTTATTGCATATATTGTCTTGTGAGCTAGGGTTTCGTCCCGATCTACTTTGTTGCTGGTTTTCTGTCAAGTTTGTCTAGTTGTTGACACCTGTTATAGCATAATATTAATAGTCAACTAAACATGAGATAAGGGCTTAAAATGAATATCAACATAGACTAGGGGTCTAACTAACATAATTCCATGAGCTTTGGTGATTTGTGACTTTGAGGGGACTTAATGGATAAATACAGAGAAGAATGGAGAAAGTTCCGAGTTTACATCCCATACGATGACAAGACTTAACCGTGAAGTAACTCCAACCCTAAAAAGTGGATGAAACATTCTAGAAGGTACCAGAGGACACCGGAAGAAACGGGGAAGCCGAGGTGGCATGCCACCCCGGCGCCGCCGATTGCCAACTAGGCCGGCCGCCCGGTTGGGGGCCACATGTCAGCCTCACATTTGTAGGTCGGTTTGTAACCGACTTTGAGGTTGTATCTACACCGTTGCCAAGGTCGGTTTGATCCAATGGTCATCGTTCATCACCAAGGCCTATATAAGAAGACCCCCTGACCCCAGGGTTAAACCCTAATTCATTCTATCTCATTCTATTCATTATCTCTCAATTGTAGAGGTGTCCCAATGTAAGGATAACCTCTCTCTGGGATTAGTGAATTAGAAGTAGATTAGAAGAAGATTAGCCATGTAATTAGAAGTAGATTAGACATGAAATTAGAACTAGATTAGATCTAACTTAGATCTAATCAGAGTAAAGGAGAGAGGAGCTATGCTCCTGCTCGAGATGTCTTCTTGAGTATGGTATGTCTTTGTATCTTCTCTACAAGACTTATGATTTACCTATTTATCTTCTCTATTTACTTTCATGTTTTACATATATGGTTAAGTATAGTTGTTATGCTATTGCATGGGATCTCCGCTCGTATTGAGGACTCTAGTTATTCATGGTAGCTAGAGTAGTAATCGGTAGTATAGACATGGTGTCTAGGCTATTGATTACCTGAGATTGCACCCAACCCCACGGATAGTTTGTGGTAGCCCTGTGGTGGTGATGACCACGATGGCCGATGTATTCCATCACGTTCGGGTTGGTGATTGTAGGACCTTGCCAAACCTTCCTAGCCCCCTCCTCATCCCTTTCTGTGGCTAGTGCTTTGGTGTCCCGAAGTGTTATGGTATAATTGCTATCATAAAACCTAAGTAATAGAGAAGTACTCAGGAACCTTGATCTCTCCCTTTGACCTCTTGATTAGTTTAGTTACTCTTTGATATCTTAGGTAGGTTATTATTTTATGCATTGACATTTACTTATCCTTTAACAATTACCCCCTCACTATAGTTTAGTGGTTTACTGAGTTAGTGGATACATGATTGTGACTTATTGGAATGCTTTAGCCAAAGGTTCCCTGTGGATACGATACTCTAGAATACTCATCCTAGGAAAAAGCTACAATGGTAGGTGTTCTGTGTGCTTGCAGAATCCTTCATATTCTTTTAGCATTTAACAAATGCCAACAAGCTTTTTGGCGCCGTTGTCGGGAAGCAATTGGCCTAAAGATTCTAATGATGATCATGATGTCCGCTAATTTAGTGTATCACTAGCTTTAGTAGGATTATCCTTGTTCTATTGAATTGTGGAATAGATGGGACAAAAGATGTCGCTGCGATCTTCCGACAAGATTCCACAAGAAAAGAAAAGATTGAGGAACCCTGTGGTGCCCGATCATTCAAGATTCATCACACATTGGAACCCTGCCATCTCAAAGGTATGTATTTAAATATATATTATTCTAATCATTTGTAGATTGGAAAAAGAAGTCGCCGTCACAAGAATTCAATGCACACATCTCAAGTGACGTACATAGAAGCCGCACATCATGGTAAGTATGATCAATAAAGGTGAGAAAGTCTTGCTCATGGACTATAAATTGATTGAGTAGTTATCATTTAATTTGTTGCATTGCATTACATGTTGACTTGATCAACTCATGCATTCACTCCGCTTAGTTTGTTCTCTCATAGTAGATCCATTGCATGTTTAGTTCCTTGCATCCATCCATGTTTGCATAAAAAAAAAAAAAAATCCTCACCATGATCATGCTCTTTTCATCTCTAATTGGATAAATCTCTATGGTGCTATCATACTACCTTTGTTTGCTATAGAATGCTTTTGGTTTGGAAGTACTGTACATACTTCCAAAGGTTTTTAAATTAAAGCGTGGTGCTTAGGTTAAATAACCTTCCTTAATTGAATTAGACATGGAGTCTAGTTTGGTTATTGAACTAAAAATTTCCTGTGTAGACATTGGATATTTTGTTGGATTAACCCATGCAGAAAATTCTCAAATCCAATTCGGGTAAGTCAAGATATGAACTCAGATCAGAGATGAAGCAAGGCATATGATGAACTCTAACCTTGTGCAAAAGACACGGCTCATTCATCATTGATGGAAGAACTGTAAGTATCAAATATCATTCATTCTCGTCGCTTTTGCTACAAGTTACCTTTGCCTTGATCCACATGCTAGAGTCTTTGATCATATAAATAAAGTTTGCTATAAGACATGAGAAATAAAAAATCTGTGCTAAGAGTAATCAAAGAACCACCTTTTCTATTAGCATAGATGAAATCTTATGAACTTTGGACAACAACCCCCCGCTTCAACCATATATTGTATATTCCCCGGGTATGTGTCCACTAACATTTTATAGGAAAGGATCTCGTGCTATGTCTATTGAATGGAGAAGAGTGCCATATAACACGATCTAGAAAAGTAATCACTCACAAGAAGTGGATGGACAAAGATACAGGTCATAAGAACATCAAAGACAGGTAAATGAATATAAATCTCATATTTGTATCCAACTTCGTCTTATGTTCTAAAAATAATAATAATAATATATATCCGAGCATGAAAGCTCATGGTAAAAGAAACATGTTCCTAGGATAAGTTCCCTTTGGGTATTCTTGGTCACTAAACTTGCGGGAACAAAGGATGAACAACGTCTAAGGACATGGTGATTGCAATACACAATTAGGGAAGGTTCAAAGCATTCACACTTAAAGTGTCGAGTGACAGGAAGGCTCGAGCATGGGGGAGGAAGGCCGACTCCTCTAAAGATCATCCGACATTACTCTTCCTCCTCTCAAGCTCCCGTCACTTTGACATGCTGGTTTGCAATCTCCCTACTCATTGTTATTTTTTGTCTCTCTAAGTTTGAATAGTTAATAAATGACATACATTAAAATCAAACTTAAGGTGTAATAAAATTTCCCATTAGAGAAAAAGTAATAGTGAGCACTTGCTAATTAAAATTTCCAATCAAAACTTTTTCTCGGTATAAAAGCAATCTTTAGCTCGTGGCAATTCTACCCTTGTTTATAATTACTTGTATATTTCTTCGGGTATGTGTTGTCAACTAAAATTGCAGGACTAAAACCATCAGAGGAGATAAAAGGTTCTAGCACAATTTGAAGAACAAGAAAGAAATGACGATGTAATAAAAGAGACAAGTGAGGAGCAAGATACACAAGAGGCCAAAGAAGGAAAGCTTCGAAAGCGTAAGAAAAGGACCATCACAAGGTGTTACGATGTTTGTCACACTCCGATAATAAGGTAACATCTTGAGGTAAGTTGTCATTAATTAAGCTTTACCTTATGGCTTGTTCATAAATAAAGAATAAAACATGTTAGAGTAAGAACCTTATCGATCCAACTTCATTAGCTCAACATGTTTTGTTTCTTTAAATGTTCCTACCACCACTCTCTTGATCTCATAGTCCTAATCTTGTAAGTTTAAAGTTGTTTACCTTGCTTTGGAAGAATCATAATCATGCTTTTGATGTTTAGATAAGAAAACCCTTCCAAGAGTCAATGAGCTTGATTCGATCTGTCGAAAGTTTTAATCACAAACAATCATGCTAAATTTTTCTGATCTTGTCACCCAAGTTAGGTTTAAGAAAAGCATATAATAAATCAACTCTATCTTATTTGTTGTGCCTATGGTTAGAGAAGAATGAATGAAGTTTTGGTTCTGTTGGTGTTTTCCCACCAACAGAGCCCATGCACTTGATCTCTACCATGACTTTGCAAGCAGGACACACTTTGAGCAAAATAGCGGAGAAGCCTACCAATCTCTCCAGAATTCAACAAGTGAATGTCCTACAAGCATGCACACTAAACAAGAAGCTGCTTACGTTTCACTCCAACTCATAAGACCAGCTAAGAACATGGGTGACGTCGTCCTTCACCATCTCAAGGAGCATAACCGTTAAGATCAGATAATACACTCAAGGAAATGACAAGGTAAGAAGTCTCATTCAGTGGACTTAAACACTGAATCCTCACCGAAAAGGTAAGATCGGTAGTTATCCATATTTATTTCCTTGCATTGCATAATTAATTTCTTTTTAGCATATTTGCATTATAGCACTAACCTTGCATTAGAAAAGAAAATAAATATTTGTTTGTTGCATATACTTTGAAAAACTCTAAGCCCCATGTGAGTAATTTTGTGGTGTGTAACAACCCACAACGATATTTACTGTGGTGGCATAAAAATCAAATAAATATTCATGCATCGTCATCCTTATTTGCATAGAAAACCCCAAAAATATTTAATGCTGCTGGACTACTGTCTTGATGGAATTATCATCTTTGGCAACAAAAAGCTAAGTGGCTAAAGACCACTAATGCTTAACTAGTTCCACTAGCTTTGTTGTTTATTTGAGTTCAGCAGGATCCCAAGGAAGAGAGATATGACACACATGTTGTCTAGCGTTAAAGAAGATCAATCAGCCACCATCACTATCTACCTCTACTTCCAACCATCAAGAACATCGAAGACTATGTCAACATCCAAATTTTGGGGAGTGCAACCCTCATGTATCCGAGATAAGTATCCCTTTATCTTATTTACTACCAAAGCTAGATATGTTTGTTTTATTAGAAAGATATAAAAAGATGCATAACTAAGGAAACCAAATAAATAGAGTCTATATAATCTTTATTGAATAGTCTTTATTAGAGTGTGATAATAAAATAAACTCAAGACAATCTCTAGCCTTGGAGATGATGAATAGTTGTTCGTCGTAGTTCCTTTCAAGTACCTACCCTTTTTCTCTCGAGCTTTTAAATGCAACTCGCTTTGACTTGAGATTTGCTTTGAACCTAAAACTGTGGGTAGCAAATGCTTGCTCTAAAGTCTAGGTGATTGACGGATATGATATATGAGAGTCCTGAAATGCTATTTATCTTACTCCTAGTGATACTAGATTTGTGGAGATTTATCTTTGAAAATTAAAGTGCACATGATAAGTTTATGTGTGACAAGAGTGTTGAACCTCCTACCACAAGCCATATATACATGCTCCCTAGATTAGGAAAACCTTTTGACATATATATAGGCTGCTTGCTTTACATTGAGTTTGTTCAATCTTTGTCGACCCTTAGAAACTTGTCATACTGATCATATACACTCCACTTCATTCCACTCCACTTGATTCCATACACATACTATTTCCATCCTGGAAGTACGCATCCACCACATATACACCCACCATATATATACCACTATCATTTCACTCTAGCCAAAAAAAAAATGTTCTATTCCTATTCTAGGAGAGAGCAACCAAAAATATTCACTATACCCATCCACTCATTCATTGCTAGCCAACATCTTACAAAAACTCCATTGTATTTATTTATCTCTCAAAAGTTATTACAAAAGAGATCTGGGTTGTAGATTAAAAAAAAAGAGAAAGGGAGATGAAAAATGGACAAAAGTCCTACGGGCGAGTAGAGCCTACCTCCCTAAGAAAAAGAAAGAAGAAAGGGGAGATGAAAAATAGACAAGTGTCCTACGGGCGAGTAGAGCCTACCTCCCTAAACAGAAGAGATGAAAAATGAACAAGTGTTCGAGGGCGAGTAGAGCCCACATCTCTAAAATAATAAAAGAGAGAGAAAAATGGACACAAGTCCGAGGGTGAGTAGGACCCACCTCTCTAAAAAATAAAGAAAGAAAAAGATACAACCCAGGTTCTCTATAAAGTTTCCAAATTCAAAAGAGAGAAGATTCCTCAAAGAGCAAAAGTAAGATTTCCCATCATTTATTCTATTCACTTCACTATATATTTTACTATACCATTTACATTCTATCCATCATACACATGCACCACTTGATCAGTGTGACTTATAACTTTGGATCCATTGCTTGAATTTACAATATATGCTTAGTAAGTAAATAAATTATTTTCTCCTACCTATGAGCTCCAGATATTAAGCCTTAGAATATAGGGTGAGAGAGAAGAAGGCATAGTGTGCTACTGCCTTAAGCCAAAAATATTACATATCGAGAGAAAGGCAATACTACCTTATTGCCTTAGAGAGGATCCACAAATACTACAAATGAGAGATTAGAGAGAGTCATCTTGAGGAACTTTGAGTTTTATTTGAAAATCAAAAAAAAACTCCAGAAGGACAGTTGATCAAAAGAGTTTGAGATATAGTGTTCGACTTGACTGTTCTATCTTTCAATTACCCAAGATTAAAAAAATATATATAAGCCCCAAAAGGTAAGAGGTAATATGGGTAAGTTGAAGTTTTGAAAAGTTTATCTTTATCCGGAGAGAAATTTTGTTTGAAAGCATGTGTACTTTAAAGGTGTGAAAGCGTTGTAGCAACTCCCCGATCCATTGCTAAGTTTGGCTTTGCTAGGGACTAGCAAAGGGTAAGCTTGGGGGAACTTGTTGACACCTGTTATAGCATAATATTAATAGTCAACTAAACATGAGATAGAGGCTTAAAATGAATATCAATATAGACTAGGGGTCTAACTAACATAATTCCATGAGCTTTGGTGATTTGTGACTTTACAGGGACTTAACAAATAAATGCAGAGAAGAATGGAGAAAGTTCCAGAGTTTACATCCCATACGATGACAAGACTTAACCGTGAAGTAACTCAACCCGAAAAGTGGACTAAAACATTCTAGAAGGTACCAGAGGACACCAGAAGAAACAGGAAGCTAAGGTGGCATGCCACCCTGGCGGCCGCCAGTGCCAACTAGGCCGGCCGCCAGGCTGGGGCCACATGTCAGCCTCACATTTGAAGGTCGGTTTGTAACCGACTTTGAGGTTGTATCTACACCGTTGCCAAGGTCGGTTTGATCCAATGGTCATCGTTCATCGCCAAGGCCTATATAAGAAGACCCCCTGACCCCAGGGTTAAACCCTAATTCATTCTATCTCATTCTATTCATTATCTCTCAATTGTAGAGGTGTCCCAATGTAAGGATAACCTCTCTCTGGGATTAGTGAATTAGAAGTAGATTAGAAGAAGATTAGCCATGTATTTAGAAGTAGATTAGACATGAAATTAGAACTAGATTAGATCTAACTTAGATCTAATCAGGAGTAAAAGGAGAGAGGAGCTATGCTCCTGTTCTGGAGATGTCTTCAGAGTATGGTATGTCTTTGTATCTTCTTTACAAGACTTATGATTTACCTATTTATCTTCTCTATTTACTTCCATGTTTTACATATATGGTTAAGTATAGTTGTTATGCTATTGCATGGGATCTCCGCTCGTATTGAGGACTCTAGTTATTCATGGTAGCTAGAGTAGTAATCGGTAGTATAGACATGGTGTCTAGGCTATTGATTACCTGAGATTGCACCCAACCCCACGGATAGTTTGTGGTAGCCCCAGGTGGTGACAGCCCTGATGGCCGATGTATTCCACCACGTTCGGGTTGGTGATTGTAGGACCTTGCCAAACCTTCCTAGCCCCCTCCTCATCCCTTTCTGTGGCTAGTGCTTTGGTGTCCCGAAGTGTTATGGTATAATTGCTATCATAAAACCTAAGTAATAGAGAAGTACTCAGGAACCTTGATCTCTCCCTTTGACCTCTTGATTAGTTTAGTTACTCTTTGATATCTTAGGTAGGTTATTATTTTATGCATTGACATTTACTTATCCTTTAACAATTACCCCCTCACTATAGTTTAGTGGTTTACTGAGTTAGTGGATACATGATTGTGACTTATTGGAATGCTTTAGCCAAAGCTTCCCTGTGGATACGATACTCTAGAATACTCATCCTAGGGAAAAGCTACAATGGTAGGTGTTCTGTGCGCTTGCAGAATCCTTCATATTCTTTTAGCACTTAACAAATGCCAACACTAGTCCTCTGTGAAGTATTTGTGTGCAGGAACAAGTGTGAATCACGAGCATCAAGTTTCTAGCTCTCAGATTCACCTCGGAGTCATCTCTGTAAGGTGACTCGCGGCAGTGCCGCTTGAACGCGCGGCAGTGCCGCGCCTGCACTTCCCGACAGGCCTCGGTTTACTTCTCTGTCTCTGTCTGTCAATCTCACACGGCGGTCTTTGCGCCTATCTGTGGCGGCGTGTGCGCATATCTGGTCTGACAGTGTGCTAAAGTTTTAACAGGTCGATTTTAGGGGGTAAGCCTATTCACCCCCCCTCTAGGCTTCCATCAGATCCTACACTAAGCATATATTGTAAGTTCAAGCAATGGATACAAAGTCACGAGTCACACTGATCAAGTAGTGCATGTGTAGGGTGGATAGAATATAGTGGATAAGGGGTATAGAAAGGAATGAGGGGAAAGCTTACTTTTGCTCCTTGAAGAATCATCTCTCTTTTGAAATTTGGAAACTCTGTAGAGAACCTAGGTTGTATTTCTTTCTTTCTTTATTTTTATTTTATGGAGAGGCGAGCATCTAAGTACCCATTGTTTTTAGCGGACACTTGTCCATTTTTTTAACTCTCCTTTATTCTTTCTTTTTCTTAGGGAGGTAGGCTCTACTCGCCTGTAGGACACTTGTCCATTTTTCATCTCCCATTTTTTTTTAATCTACAACCCAAATCTCTTTTGCAATAACTCTTGAGAGATAAATAAATGCAATGGAGCTCTTGTAAGATATTGGCTAGCAATGAATGAGTGGATGAGTATAGGAAATATTTTTGGTTGCTCTCTCCTAGGATAGGAGTAGAACATTTTTGGTGGCTAGAGTGAAATGGATAGTAGTATGTATATGATGGGTGTATATGTGGTGGATGCGTACTTCCAGGGTGGAAATAGCATATAAATGAGTGGAGTCGAGTGGAGTGGAATGGTGATGGAGTGTACATGATCAGCATGACAAGTTTCTAAGGGTCGACAAAGATTGAACAAACTCAATGCAAAGCAAGCAGCCTATATATATGTTAAAAAGGTTTTACTAATCTAGGGAGCATGTATATATGGCTGTGGTAGGAGGTTCAACACTCTGTCACACAAGAACTTATCATGTGCACTTTTAAAGTTTCAAAAAAAATCTCCAGAAATCTAGCATCACTAGGAGTAAGATCAATAGCAGCTCAGACTCTCATATATCATATCCGTCAATTACCTAGACTTTAGAGCAAGCAATTTGCAACCCACAGGTTTCAGGTTTAGAGTAAATCTCAAATCAAAGCAGTTTTGCATTAAGGCTCAAGAGAAATTAAGCTTGAAAGCTAGGTACTGAAAAGGAGGAGCAACTATTCATCATCTCCATGCATGAGATTTAGCTTCAAAGATCATTTTATGTTGGTGGAAAAGAGAACCTCTAGTACACTCCTATTTATTTATTTATTTATTTATTTATTCTTACACTCTAAAGATCACACTTCTACTAAAGACTCTTTAAATGACTTTATGAACTAGACTCTTAACAAACTAAGCAAATCAAAATATTTAGCTAATATATATAGATAGTGGTAGGGATACTTATCGTGATAACTAGGGGTGCTCTCCCCCAAGCTGGATTGAAGTGTCGCGGGTTTGTTGATGTGGAAGTTGAGGTAGACAAAGTGACAAAAGTATCGCCCTATCATGTTTCTCTCCCTTGAAATCCTCTTTGAACTCAAATAGACAACAAAGCTAGTGGAACTTGATTAAGCGTTAGTGGTTTGCCACATAGGCTTCATGTGTCTAAAGATTCTCAAGATAGATCATGATTATTCCAGATAGAACTTGACAAGATTTCTCTTCTAAATGTTTTTGAAGTTTTATATTTTTATATGCATGCAAAGAACTATGACGCAAAAATGCAGCTAGATGAATGCATAATTATTTTTGTGCCACCACAAAGTGGATATCCTTATGGGTTGTTACACGCCACAAAATTATTCACATGGGGCTTGAGAATTTTTCAATGCGGTGCTAATGCGTAAATTTAAATATGCTAAAGGAAAATGATTATGCAATGCAAGAAAATCAATATGCTATGCATGATAATTACCGATCTTACCTTCCGGCGAGGGTTCAATATTTTAAGTCCTTTGAACAAGACTACTTACCTTACTCACTCCTCAAGTGTATCATCGATCTTGGTGATTGCGTCTCCGAGATAATGATCTCGAGGATGGCATCACCCATGTTGCTTGCTTGTCCCATCGTTGAAGTGCGGCTTTGGCGGTGGAAGCATGCAACATCTTGTTTAGTGTGCGTGCTTTGTGAGCTCGGGACATTTACTTGTAGAATGTTGGAGGAATGACATACTCCTCCACGTTGTGCCCGAAGTATGTCCTGTTTACAATGACAAAGTAGAGATCAAGTGCATGGGCTCTGTTGGTGGGAAAACACCAGCGAGTAACCAAAACTTTATTCGTTCTTCTCTACCCTTAAGCATATTAAATAAGGCAGAGTTAATGTTTAACTATTTCATTCATTTATGATGAGGGTGATAAGATCAAGAGATTAAGCATTAACGGTTTGATGATTGTAACTTTCTTCCGTTTAACGGGATGAGCAACATTTCGCTTTTACATGATTAGGGATTATGAGATCGAGAGAGAGCGGTGTTTAGGAACAAAGAACTAAACATGAGAAGCTAAGCAATATGGATATGGGTTAAGTTTTGACTCCAACATGTTTGATTCTTTATGAACATGCTATAATTAGGAAAAACTTAATTAATGATAGCTTACCTTAAGATGTTACCTTTTATTAGAGTATGACGGCACTGTAACACCTTGTGATGGTTCTTTCTCTTTGCTTGGAGCTTTCCTTAATCGGCCTTTTTGTATATCTTGCTCCTAACTTGTCTCCTTTATTGCATCATCCTTTCTTTCTTTTTCTTTGAATTGTGCTAGGACCTTTTTGCTCCTCTCATGGTTTTTATTCTGCATCATTAGTAGACAACACATACCCGAAGGAATATACAAGTAGTAACGAGGATAGTGTTGTTAGGGGCTAAAGATCACTTTTTATGCTACGTAAAAGTTTGGTTAAAGATTCTAACATAGATCTTTCATCTCATGTTTCACCTGCTTTTCTAAAGGAAATATTTTCGTAAACTTTAAGTTTGCTTTTAATGTATCAAAATCATTCGAACTTGTAGAAAAGAATAATGGTGAATAGAGAGATTGCAAACCAGCATGTGGAGTGATGGGAGCATGTGAGGAGGAAGAGCACGATTGGATTATCCTTGATGGAGTTGGTCTTCTTCTTCCATGTGCCAATCACTCTTGAGTTTATCCTTGAGCAAGTGCTTTTGTTTGTAGACTTTATTTGTGGCACTCCTCTTCTTTCTCTTGCTTCATCGAATAGATATAGCATAGATTCTTTTCTGCAAAATATTAGTGGACACACCCGGGGGACTATACAACATGGTTGATGTTGACGTTTCTTAACGCATCAAGACACGGATAAATCATAGCGCGCGAGAGGACAAAAACGGAATCGTCGTTGTAGCTTTCACCCGAAATATTCGTGGTATCGTATTTTCCACGTCCCTAAGGTATTGGAACGGATGTACTCTCTCCTAACTAGTTTGCCCAAGGACACACACGACCAAAGATGGGGAGGATTAGCGAGAAGGATCCCTACACCTTTAATGTCTATGGTTAGCCGGTCTCGAGCTACTTGTTCACTTCGGGCACCGCCCACGCCCATCCGCGGCGAGTCCGGCAATTAGCTCTACGACCATTTGCGGCCGAACGTGGGGATTTCAAGGGGACGGACAAGGCTTGTCACGACCAAGCCGCCTACCCCCTCAACCGTGGGATGCACCGCAAAAGATAGAAAACCGCTAGCCCAAACACCACGTCTACGCTAGTGATTATCACTCTAGTGTTTGCCGTGTTCCCCCGGTCAAAGGGTTCCACCACTAGAGTCCTCGACCGAAGGTCTGACTATCGATCCCGCAAACAAGTAGATAAATCGTGGATAAACAAAAGACAATAAAGATTATCAGGACCGTGGAAGCTTACTTAGCCAAGATCCCGTTAAGGAGCCAAGCACGAATCCACCAAGGTACAAGGTTGGGGAGACACCGACAAGTCCCTCCAAGGGCGCTTCCCCCCGCTCTGAGCCCCTTCACATCTCTCCTCCGCCAATCTCTCTACTACTAATGAGGGCCTAAAGCCCATTGGAGTGAAGGGGTAGAGTAGAGGGGAGAGCTCTCTTAGAGGAGAGGGAGAGACTCTTCCTTGGAATGGTGTGTGTCTTGAATGAGGGGAGAGAGCCTCCTTTTATAGGTAGAGGAGAGGGGGCTCTTTGGAAGATGGCCATCCCCACATGGAAGGAGCAAAACCGACCTAGGAATACCTTCTAAATCTGTCAAACCGACCATCCAACGTCGGTAGTGCCCGATTTTTGGAAGGTAATGAACCGCCTCCCCCCGGCCGGGCCCGAGCCGCCGCGGTGGTGTGGCCACACCTTGTAAGTTCTCTTCATTGTGGTGCGTGGCGCACCCCCGCTTTGGGGCGGCCTGGCTCGGGCTTCGGGCAGGGTGGCGTTGTTGGGCCCGAAAAGTTGTAGGGGGCGTTGGCTCGGCCCGATTCGCGTGTTTGGTCCATTTCTCCCTTGGGCTTGATGTTCTTCAGAATGCGCTTTCTGGGGAGGCTATTTTTGGTATATTTTCCACTTGTTTCTTTTTAGAAATCTGCACAATAATAATTTGGATACTACAAGTGGAAATATGTTAGTAATAAATGTATATGAGTATAAAAGGTATAGTTTTACTCCTTTTTATGGTAGTAAGTTGACGTTAGGGAAAAAATATGTCGTTGGTGACCGTCAACAAACTCCCCCAAGCTTACCCTTTGTGTGTCCTCGAGCAAAAGATAAGTACTTGGTTGTTGATCGCTAGCCCAAACAGGAGTTGCTACCATGCCGATTATGTTTTTCAAGTGCCGGGGTTATAATAAGATTTTCTACTAGAGTTTGAATAAAATGGCACATCTCTTTTTTTTTTTTCCCACCCTTTATTACCTTTCATCGTAGCGGGGCTTTCTAGCTTTTCTCAAAGTCTTGGGCGGTTGCCAAATAGAATGGTTATAAAGTAAATACTTATCATTCATCCTTTTGATCAACTTTCTATCCGGGATTTATTTATTTAGATATTTTTTTTCCCGAGAAAGTATGGGCTTTATTGCTATATATATTTTCTTTTTTTTTTTTTTTTTTTTTTTTTTTTTTTTTTTTTTGGAGAGGTGGGCTCTACTCGCCCCTAGACTTTTATTTCCTTTTATTTTTTTTTTTTAGAGATGTGGGCTCTACGCCCCTCGGACACTTGTCCATTTTTCATCTCATTTTTCCTTTCTTTCTTTTTTTTTTTAGCATAGCCCATATCTTTTTCTTTTTTTTTTTTCAAAGTAGGTTCCCGGATGTCAAGTCTCTCTTTTGGACGAAATCATAGCAAATCCATTTGTACCATATCATACTTGGTAACAACTTAGATTTGGATAGAGCCTATGCAACCCACATGAATCGGGTTTTTGAGGATGAGTTTTTAGAATTAGCCACTAAACCCAAACTTTAGAGAAATTCGAATTATAAACTAGGCACAGGTAAAGCATAAGACAGAGCAACTATTCATCATTTCAACAAGGGAATAAATCTAAACATTTTTATATCTCATATGTATAGGAATTTTTTTTAGCATAACTCATCATTTTGTAAGATAGAGAATATAATCAAAATGTGAGATACACGTTACCTTTCTTGGAGTCCTCCCCAAGCTAGCTCTTTACTTACCTTTCATGGTTGTGCTAGCTTGAGCGCGCAATGATTTGAGTTGTGATTGGTCGCGTGGTTGGAGGCTCCCCCCAAGCTTGTCTTTTGATATCATCACAAAAACAGGACAAAGAACTTGGGGTTGAAAGGTTTATCTCCTCTTCTCTCATTCCTCCTCATTCTTCTCTCCCCTTTCTTTTTATTATTGTTATGAAATGTGAGAGCGAGAGTTTTGCACAAACCACCGATTGAAGAGGAAGGAGTTAAATGGTAGTTGTTCGCCTCGTCCTTCCCCATCATGAATTGCTCGGTGTTCGTGCATTTATGTTGGGGAGATCTCGAATGGGTGTGCTTGTATGCCCGAGAGACCTCCCCACACTTATTCTTGTACTGTTTATTTTAAACAAAGAAAACAAAACAAAAACAACAACATGGCTCTATCGGCAAGAATACCGTGGAGCTTTTATTATGAGAACTTTATTTTATTTTATTTTATTTTATTTTATTTCTATTTTTATTTGTTCACCTCATCATGACTTCAAGCAAGGCTCATAAAAGAGGCAGTGTAAGCATAGCCTTGATTCATCTCCAACATAAAATACTTTCATAAATCATGACAACAAAGCTCTAAGTTCATTAACCAAACTCTAACACCATGTCAAGGTTTGATTAGAGGAGATCATTTTACCCTAAGCACCATGCTCAATGTAAAAAGACCTATGGATGTATTTCATATGTAAATGCACCCAAACTCAAAGCATATGCCATAACAAGGGAAGCATGGAGTTTTATATTCATGGAGACAAACATGAGTAAGAGTGTTGGTGAACATTTATTTCCCTTGCATACCTAGATATACTTACCGGCAAAGCATCTACGGATGAAGCATCGAAGTTGTTCTTTGCGGGTTGCGTGATGGCTTTGTCAGTGTACCATAAGACTAGGCCACACACACACAAATTTGTGTGTACGGGCCATGGGTCTTAATGGTAGCAGCAAGGGATGAGAGATAAACCCATCTTGCTTGTGGAAGCAATGATGAGTGGAGTCAAAGCACTTTGGTATGTACCTTGATCATGCGGGGCCAACCTACTCCTCTCTTCTTCTTGATTTTTTTTTTCTATTCTATTATATATATATATTTTTTTTCAACAACACTCTCTTTTTTTTTTTTTTTTCTTTTTTTTTTTTTCAATCCTTTTTTTTTTTCTCAATAATATATTTTTTTTTAGCAAGGCAGGGCCCGACATCATCTTTTATTCACCCTTTTTTTTTTTTGTATGACGCCTTGGTGTATGGAGCTTGAGAGTCTCACCATCTTTCCCCACACTAGGACTTCGTGCAAAAGTCAAGTGTGCAAAGTCCGGTCTCCTTTTGAGCGTGTTCCATCATCCATGAGCATCATTTTTTTTTTTGTGCTGATGTCGGCCCCATGTTTTCAAGCATCGCATGCCTCTCCACCTGAAATGGTTAGCGACAAGAATACCCGAAGGTGCATACTAACTTGATAACATGCTCTTGCTTTATTAATAAGAACAAAGGGAAAAACTTTTTTTTTTCAAGAGAGATTTATTCATCTTTTTTTTTTTTTTTTATGATCCGGGTTATCTCCGGCAGATTGCTTTGTTTATGGTCGTAAGCTTGACCATGGGAATTCATCTTGCAGCTATGAACGGTGGTGAAGTTCCCAGCTTCACCACTAAGAAGTTAGCGTTACGCTTAAGCTGCAAGGTTAAAGCCATCGTGCCACTACGATATCGACAAAACTTGTGATACACGAAGACATCCACAACCATCCTCTTGAAAAGTTTGTGAACGAGGATTAAGAGAAGGTTGGGGTCCTCGTAGGGGGCACGTGGTGAGAAGCAAGACAACCCTAGAGATCCAAAGAGGTGAGCATGTATCATGAGAAGTTTCAAATGAAAACTTCGACATGCTCACAAGCGGTGTTCATGCTTGGTCTCAAGAGTTGTTGCTTCGTGCATGTCCATGGCACTTGAGTTCTTATCCTTAAAAGATATGTCATGAAGAATGAACATTGAATCTCGACCATTGTCAAGAGCAACGCTTTTCTGGCCGAAGGACATGTCTTGCATTCGAGTGAGGGCGATGGGTGTTTCGTTTCACTAAGATGCGAAAGCAACTTAGGTGAATCAAATGGTGTTATGAACGCCTCCTCGAACGAGTTTTGGCTGGGAAGATGCTTCACCTTTGGGATTTCTAGGTGGGAGGCACAAGCATTCTTTCCCAACTTCTCATCATGGCTCTCCTCTATAGGTTTTTCATGAAAAATCTTTTCAAGAGGGTAGCCTATGAGAAGATCAAAGTCGAGGATGGGATAGATATAGAAATCTAAGTGAACCTTGATTCCATGAATTTTCATTGGCATGGCCCTAGCAATACCACAACATGCAAAGATGAGTCCGAATTGACCCTTGAAGAGTCTATCGGTCGAGGCTAGTAGCATATTACCCAAAAGGGTTTCCGCAAGATATTGTGACATGATATTCGCCTCTGTTGTGGGGTTGTGTAGGGCATCTAAGGAATTTCCTCGTAATGAACAAGGTATGGTCGTGGAAGGTGAAAGAATCTGAATTGCTTCAGAAGAACGTTTCACCTCCATTAACCATTCTTTTGAAGGTTTCATGTTAGAGGAAGATTCCTTAGCTGGAGCTGTGCTCCATTTGCTCCATTCGTGCCATAGAAGGTTCAAGGTTCTCCCATGATCCTCGAATTTGATCGGGAACTCCGAAGGATAAAGCATCCCTTCCTTCGGTGTTCGTGGTTCGGGTGAGGGCTCGGGCAATCGGTTCTATTGATGGTATAGGGAATGGTTCGACCGATGAGGGGCTCCTCAAAACTTGACATGCCCTTGTGATGGAGGGGGAGTAGGTTCTACAACGGGAGAAGCATGCTTTTCTAAGATGTTATCAAGGATTCTTCTCGTTCCGTTGTAGGTTTGCGTGAAAACGACCCTCCGACCCGGTCATGTCAAGGCATAGGGCAGCGTCTATGTCAAGACCTGAACAAAAGATATGCAAAAGCACACTATCGGGTAATGACAAGTCCGGGCTAGCATGTATTAACATTGTAAACCTAGCCCTGGGCTGCACTTATGGACTCCTTCTCGCCCCGCTTGAAATCGAGGATTGTCCTTGGTAGGGTGTTGATGGGGGAAAATGCTAGACAAAAATTGTCTTTCAGTTCTTTCCAATCCCCATTCAAACTTCCTACGACATTCGTGTACCATTGTTCTGCTCTCCCTAAGAGGGAAAACGGAAACAACGCCCACATGATATTTTCCTGTGTCATGCCAGGAATGCTTAGGCACGCACATATCTCCTCGAGAACTTGTAGGTGGCTACATGGGTTTTCGGTGTGGTAGCCAGAGAAGGGGTCTGCCCGAACAATGGATTTTAAATACGGATGGAGTTCATAGCCAGATGAAAGTTTTGGTGTTGAAAAAGATTTTGGCTCTGTGAACTCCTCGGTTGAAGCAGAAGGATTTTCAAAAGGTGTGGTTGGCTTCATTTTCGAAAAAAGAAAAGAAATAACTATTTTGATTTTTTTTTTAAATAGATAGATACGAGGACTCACTAAGTTCGAAGATAATAGCAACCGTCCCCGGCAACGGCGCCAGAAAGCTTGTTGACGTTTCTTAACGCACACAGATAAATCCGCAAGCGCACGGAATCGTCGTTGTAGCTTTCACCCGGAAATATTCAGGGTATCGTATTTTCCATGTGGAACGGATGTACTCTCTCCTAACTAGTTTGCCCAAGGACACACACGACCAAAGATGGGGAGGATTAGCGAGAAGGATCCCTACACCTTTAATGTCTATGGTTAGCCAGTCTCTAGAGCTACTTGTTCACTTCGGGCACCGGCCCACGCCCATCCAGGCAGAGTCCGGCAATTTAGCTCTACGACACAGCCCGAATGTGGGGGATTTCAAGGGACGGACAAGGCTTATCACGACCAAGCCGCCTACCCCCTCAACCGTGGGATGCACCGCAAAAGATAGAAAACCGCTAGCCCAAACACCACGTCTACGCTAGTGATTATCACTCTAGTGTTTGCCAGGTTCCCCGGTCAAAGGGTTCCACCACTAGAGTCCCCGACCAAGGTACAGCTATCGATCCCCGCAAACAAGTAGATAAATCATGGATAAACAAAAGACAATAAAGATTATCGGGACCGTGGAAGCTTACTTAGCCAAGATCCCGTTAAGGAGCCAAGCACGAATCCAACGAGGTACAAGGTTGGGGAGACACACCGACAAGTCCGGGCACTTCCCCGCTCTCAGCCCTTCACATCTCTCCTCCGCCAATCTTTCTACTACTAATGAGGGCCTAAGCCCATTGGAGTGAAGGGGTAGAGTAGAGGGAGAGCTCTCTTAGAGGAGAGGGAGAGACTCTTCCTTGGAATGGTGTGTGTCTTGAATGAGGGGAGAGAGCCTCCTTTTATAGGTAGAGGAGAGGGGGCTCTTTGGAAGATGGCCATCCCCACATGGAAGGAGCAAAACCGACCTAGGAATACCTTCTAAATTGCCAAACCGACCATCCAACGTCGGTAGTGCCCGTTTTGGAAGGTAATGAACCGCCTCCCGGGCTGGGCCCGAGCCACCTCGGCCAGGTGCGGCCGCACCAGGTGGTGCGCGCGCACCGCTGGGGGGGGCTTGGCTCGGCCGGCAGGGTGGCGTTGTTGGGCCTGAAAAGTTGTAGGGCGGCGTTGGCTCGGCCCGATTCTACGTGTTTGGTCCATTTCTCCCTTGGGCTTGATGTTCTTCAGAATGCGCTTTTCAGGAGAGGCGCTTTTTAGTATATTTTCCACTTGTTTCTTTTTAGAAATCTGCACAATAATAATTTGGATACTACAAGTGGAAATATGTTAGTAATAAATGTATATGAGTATAAAAGGTATAGTTTTACTCCCTTTATGGTAGTAAGTTGACGGGAAAAAATATGTCGTTGGTGACCGTCAACAGTTGACACAGAGGGTTGTTATCCAAAGTACATAAGATCTCACCTATGCTAATGAAAAGATGGTTCTTTGATTACTCTTAGCAAAGATTTTAATTATCATGTTTTAAAACACATTTTTGTTTGCTGTTGTATTTTAGCATAAGGATCAAGGCAAAGCTGAATTGTGGCAAAAGACTGAGTGAATGATTTGAGACTTCAAGTTCTTCTATTGATGATGAATGAACCGTGTCTTTTGCTCAAGATTGGAGTTCATCATATGCCTTGCTTCATCTCTGATCTGAGTTCATCTCTGGACTTCCCCCAAGCTTGTTTGAGAGCTTTCTTTCTGCAGGGGTTAGTCTAACAAAATATACCAATGTCTACACAAGTAATATTTAGTTCAATAACCAAACTAGACTCCATGTCTAATTTAATTAAGAAAGACATTTTAACCTAAGCACCACGCTTAATTTAAAAGCCTTTGGGAACACACTATCTGCAGAGTAGCAGCATTCCCAAACCAAAGCATACTATAGTAACATGGTAACATGAAAGCATTGTAGAGATTTACTCAAGTGAAGATGAAATAGTATAGCAACTTGAGCATGTTTTAAAGATAGCGCCAACTAAGATAAGATAGCAACATGGCAAGAATTATACGATTGATTCAATGTTGCATGATAATTGGTTGGACATACCTTACATTGTCATCCTTCGTTCTCTTTGTTCTAAACCTGAAATGGTTAGTAACAAAAATACCTGAAGGAATATTCACAATTTATATTTCTATGCTCACTACACAAGGGGGTGTTATAGCAAAAGATCTATACTTATATTACTTCCCCCTAGAGTGCTTGTTTTAGGACAAAAAGATCGTCCTTGGGAAACCTTCAAATATGATTCAAGATGATGAAGAAGTTTTCCCTTAAATCACCATTCTCAACTTTCAAGCCAATAAGATCAACAACCACCCTTTCTAAATCCTTATGAACAATTATCTCTAGGGGGTTTGAGATCTTGTAGGTGGCAAGATTAGAGATGGTAATTAATTCAAGAGTTTGCTCACATGGGCAAGGATTGGATAGAATATTTAGGATGTAACTCCTATGCTCATGGATGTTCTTCAACTATGGATAATGCTCTTCTTGGTCTTCCTTAGATCCTTCATGATGTCTATACTTGGGATTTCTAAGATTGTAGGTAGACTCAAGAAAAAGAACACTAGAGAATTCATTGGGGTCAAGAATTAGGTTAAATATGGTTTTGGATAAGTTATCTAATCTGGAATAGAAGGAGAAAAGACATAAATGGATTAGCTTCGCTCTCCTTCTATGGCATCATTAGATATGCCATCCTTGGGCTCCCAACGTCCTTTGTAAGAATAAGGATGCTTTCTAAGAGACTCTTCTCTAAGAGGATTTGGTTTATAGGCACTTAAAGGTCTCCTATGAAGCTAGAAGTTTGTCTCCCAACGTCATCACCATAAAAGATTCAAGGGTAGAATTACTTCTTCCCTTGGAGAGGTTTAGAGTATTGTTGATTTATGATTGGTAGCTAATCAAAGGATTGGAATGATTATGATCTGGCTATCAAAACTTCTTCTTTGATCTAGAGGATGATTCCTTCTATTCCTTTGGGTGTTCATGAAAAATTCTAAGAAAAGATCATACCCGCTGAGTTTGTTATGGACAAACCTTGCTTTAGAAACGGAAAGAAAAGTTTCTCCAGAAAACTGCATGATGGTCATGCCAACAACTTTTCTAGGATGAGATCCAAATACATTATCCTTTTTTAAAGGATAGGATTTGGCCTGAGGTTAACTTCAGAATTCTCTCCTATAATGGGTTGTTTCATGATCATTTAGACCAACCTTAGGCACAGCTCATAGCCAAGGGATAGGATAAGCTCTATAGATTCTAGTGGCCTGAACTTGTGCTTATGGGTGCAGCATAAGGATAGGTGTGGAATTCGAGGATCCCAAAAAGATATAAAAAGAAAAGAAAATATAAAAAGAAAGACTACACTAAGATATGATACAAGATTAGTTATATTCAATATTTTCTCAAAGAACCATTTCTCCCAAGCAACGGCGCCAGAAATGCTTGTTGGTATTTGTTAAGCCTACAAAAATATTGAATAATAATCCGCAAGCGAACGGATACTGGTGAGCATTTCACCCGGGAGAGGGTTTTATATCGAATCCACAGGGAGGATGGTGTGAGGTAACTAAGGAATATAACTAATCCCTGAGCAGAAGTCAAGGAACTGAAGAAGATAAAGAGATAAGGAGATTTCTATGGTTGTCTAATTCTTATCCTTGTAAGCATATGTTGTTATTGTCTTAAAGGGAAGCACCCAAAGGAAAACATGGGCGAAACATGCAATCCTCCGGCACTTACATGCCCAACTTGTCTTATAGACGGAGGGTGGATTCCAAAGGACTCAACAGGACTGTCACTCCCGCGATCTACCACACGACCCGGAATATAAGGTGTCATCACAAGCAACCCCAGTCTAGGCACCACGCCTAAACCTAAGCTACCCCTCCAATCTATAGGGTCCTACAGATTAAAGTACTTAAAGAAGAGTTGTGAACAATAAGAACATTCACTTACTCAAATAAGGAGTTGATCCACCATAGAAGTCTCGGAATCAAGTACCAGTGTTAATGGGACTTGATTCCGATGGAACAAGATGTAGAGGAGTCACCGACAGGTCCGGTGCTTCCTCAGCAGCTCTTTCCATCACCAACACTTTAACTCTAAGAACAAGATTAGTTCTAGTCTCTCTCATGAGGACCATGGCTCTAATCTCTTCTTGACTCTTACTCTTGATTAGATCTAATTAGATCTAATCTACTTCTAATTACATGTCTAATTATCCTTCACTAATCTCTTAGAGAGAGTTGATCCTTACAAGGGACCCCTCTACAACTAAGAGATAATGAGATAGAATAAGATAGTAATGAATTAGGGTTTAGCCCTGGGGTCAGGGGGTCTTCTTATATAGGCCTTGGCGATGAACGATGACCATTGGATCAAACCAACCTTCAATAACGGTGTAGATACAACCTCAAGGTCGGTTACAAACCGACCTAGAAAGGAGAGGATGACAGGTGGGACCCACCTGGCGGCCGGCCTAAGTGGCTCTGGCGGCCGCCAGGGTCCAGAAGCTTCCTGGCTTCGTGTTTCTTCTGGTGTCCTCTGGTACCTTCTAGAATGTTTTAGTCCACTTTTCGGATTGAGTTACTTCACGGTCAAGTCTTGTCATCATATGTGATGTATATTCCGGAACTTTCTCCATTCTTCTCTACCTTTATCTGTTAAGTCCCTGAAAATATATAAATCACCAAAGCTTGTGGAATTATGTTAGTTAAACCCCTAGACTTAGGTTGATATTCAATTTAAGCCCTTATTTCATGTTAGTTGACTAGTAATTTTATGCTATAACAGGTGTCAACAGGTAGCTTGACCTAGGTGAGTCTAATGATGTAGTGTGGTGCACACTTGTCAAACTTAGCACTAGGTAGCTGCAAAATGTTCCTGAGATTGGTTGTAGTTGAAGTTGTTCACAAAGTGTTTGAATCGGAAGTGGAATGGGCTTCAAAATGCTACGTCGGACGCCGGTCAGAAGTGCGTCGGATGCTGACGTCAGCGTCCGACCCGTTGTAGCGAGTGCAGCCCTGAAGACTGCGAGCGTCGGACGCCAGGCCTGACACCGACTGGTGCGTCCGACGCCGACTAGCGCGTCCGGCGTCGCCTCAGACGCTTTATAGAGAGGTCTGCAGCTGGCCAGAACACCAGACGCGTCCGACGGGTAGGCCTCAGACGCGTCCGTCGCCTGTAACGGCTATCTGCATATTTGAATCCTTCCTCGCATCGGACGCATCCGTCACCGTGCGTCTGGTGCGTTCGGCACTCACGAAAGTGCTGAGGTTGAGGCTAATGGTTATTTTTTTGGCTTGGGCTTATAATACAACCCCACCTCCTTCACTTCAGTTCTCTTGCCCATTTGTTCAGCTAAGGAAACACATTGGAGAGCAAGGGAGAGCAAGAGCTTAGTGAGGTGATAGAGATTTGATAATCGCAAGACTAAGGACCTCATTAGTGCTTAGGGAGTAGTAAGTGTGCTTGTTTCTCTTGGTGATCGCCATAACCTAGATAGCTTGGTGGTGATTCGGTGCTTGAATATCATTTGGTGGTGCTTGTGGATGACTGAAGCCATGGTGTGAGTGGTTGTGGGCGATTCACCACGACAGAGTGTCAAAGAATCAACCCGTAGAGAGCACTTGGTCCTTGTATGGATCAAGGGGGAGCAATATCCTTGCGAGAGTGCTCCAATGAGGACTAGTGGGGACTGACGACTCTCCGATACCTTAGGAAAACATCACCGCGTTCTTGTTCCTCTTTTTACTTTGAGCATTTGCTTTCAAGCAATTCAATTCATGTCTTTTACATTTCTAGAATTGTCGTGCTAGAGTAGGAATTGTAACCTAGCGTGCAAAACTTTGTGGGGTAGATTATAGAAACACTTCTAGCACAAGTGGGTGAATATGGGCTAGTAGGTTTATTTATTGCAATTTTAGATTAGCCTAATTCAACCCCCCCTCTTGGACATCTTGATCCTTTCAGTTGTCACAACAGTTTATTCTGTCTTAATGAGATTTAAATTTTTAGCTTATGTTTTTTTTATGCACTAGGGATGTTTTCGAGCTATGTTAGATGTTGTTGTATAATATTTTTTTATTTAGTTCACCATTTTAAGGTACTTTATTGTTAATCTTGTAGCCTACTCTTTTTGCGAGTGAAATACCAATATAACACAAGTGTAACCTGAATATTTGAAAAGTCTTGAGCTACAGATATGATAATGTGATTGTAGAGGCAAATTGTTATTGCCTTAAAATTTTTGTTCTAGACATGGCTAGGTGGCAATGAATTCCATAAATTCTACATTATAGTTAATATAACAGTTCATTCTTGTGCATAAATTGACCGTGTTTTGTTACTTGTATACATTAGGGCATTTTCTTTTGCTATGTTAGATGTCACTGTGTTTTTAAATTTTGGTTACACATAAATGATATATTATCATTTTTTCCCTGCTTGATAATATCTTAGAATCTTTTCTTAGAATAAGGGTAGAATCTTTAAGGCATGCTGGAAAAGATAGAATAGCAAATGCAGAGATACCCTAAAGATAACTGATTTTTTTTTTTTTGCTTTGTTTACACAATGGTTGGAAAATGTAATAATGCTATGTGTCTGCAATTAGTGTGTTGAAAATGCATTACAATATTGTTTTTTGTTTGTGTTTTACGGGATGGGGTGGAAACACTTTCCCTGGCCCAAAAATTAATGAATTGCTGATCCAAGGGACTAGTGTGGTGGGTGCTAAATTAATGTTGTTGCCGAAAACTGCTAGCTTGGTTAAGGATAAACTTTCGACGATCTTATATTGGTCACATTAGATTGATTATGTGCAATTTACTCATTATATTGTAATGTTTTGTTCTATTTGTTACCCCCGTTACAATGCACGAGCATGTTTCGTAGTGTTATACAAAAACACATGTATGGATGTCAACACCACAAATAGGCCACTAATGTTTAATTTGCTACAAGTTGTTGTTCGATGCTCTGATCACTTGGATTATTATTAGGGAATGTGAGAGAGCGAAGTGAGACGAAGGAAGAGAAACTAGTGAGTGATCAGCCAAGCCGCCTCCTCCACCGCCCCTTCCTTTTTATAAGGGAGGTGGGAGGGGAGGAGGTTTTCATTATTTCCTCCAAAGAGGTTCATTTGTACAAAAAAAAAAAATAAATACTAGGGGCTACAAATGTGATCTAAATATTATTGGCCTATAAGCTATGTAATTGGGCCCTAAACACAACAATATGGCTCAATAGTTGCCCTTAGCTATTTGGTTTTGATCGAAAGTATACAAGGCCTAATAACTAAATACAACTAAGGTGTGGCCCAATTATGCCTCAGAATCTGCATACAACTTTTTTTTCTTTGATACATACAAGGTCTAGGGACTACATTGTCTCGGCTAGTCTTCAGTGGCAACCTTCGCTTGAGCCTCCAAGACTCGGTCTTTGGCGGCTTGCTCCTTCGCATGACCTTAAGCCGCTTGATACCTTATTTTCATAATTGATCCTCGCGGAAAACATCAAAGTAGTGAAGTAAATTTAGATGATCACAACGTGTCGTTAAATTTTCACGGACAAGTGGTAGAGTGAAGGCTTTTGCCTTCGGACATATTGCTTGTCCAATGTGCCCCTCGATATCCCTTGTTGGTTGGTTCTTGTGAGAAATTCTTTTTTTATATCTTTATTAAACACAGTAGGCATGGTAGATGTCACAGATATGTGTGTGATAGATGGTAGAACTCTTTCACTTTTGTAAAAGAGGTATATTGGTACGTGAACTGCACAAACGTCCCTTGTTCTATGCGCAAACTAGATAGCGGCACCCTCCACTTTTGTTCCCTACACAAACTGGATAGTTTTCAGAAATACCAATAATGCACCTCTTTCACTTCACTGGGAGATGTCAGCCTCCCTCCACCATGATCTCATCGCTTCCCCTTGTGCCATTAATCGTCATTATTCATACTTCTCTTGTATCCCCTATCTTTTGCAGTATTTAGAGGGCTCTATCTATTTGTTTTTCTTAGTCGATGATTCATCCACTCCATGGAACAGATTGAAGGCACTCGGTGGCGAGTTGCTAGATCATTCGCATCCAGCCCTGCTGGCCCATGCAGATCCGTCTCATACAACAATGTATAATAGCGGAGCTATCACCCCTATGTCGAATCAACACAGCTCCATTTCCTCCCGTAGCGGCGTGCTGCACACAGCTCCATCTTCTTTGTCGCAACATGCTGCGATAGAGTATGAAGCAAACCTATGGCCTCGCACGACGCACAACCGCTGCCTGCTAAATCTCCACCTCAACTGTGTCAACACACTAAGCGACGGGACCAAGATCTTTCATGTGTGCGAAAGCGGAATGAGAGGATGCACTGAGCACTACGCCATATGTGATTTTTAAGGACGGCAGGTAAGGGCGGGTGGCCCAACCACCGTTACAGTGGCCTTTGTAAGGGAGGTTGGTGATCCGTTAATTAGGGTGGATTTTCAGATATCGTTTTTAAAAGTAAAAAATAGTATTTTTCTATTTAATCAGGGAGTCGCCCAACAACCAACCATCCATCATCCCTCGCTATTGCCATTTTTTTTTAGAGTCTTTGCAAATGTTGCAGTCATGGAGCTTTGAACCCACGACTTCCCGCTAACATGGAGCTTTTGAACCCACGTCTAGTTATCATTTCGAATCACCACATATCTTCTTAATCCAATCGAAAGTGAAAATTCACCATTTGAGGCCCCTGAATGAATAAAATAAAAAGTTGAGGCTCTAAATGAATAAAATATAAAATTTTATAACTTTTTCGAGCTATGCAGTTTTCATTTAGAAAATATTTTCCATCTGAGGTTATTCAAAAATTTTGAATTTCAAATTTGAGAGATTTTTCAACATAGTTTTCGCATTACAAGATCATTTGAAATGAAAACGTTCCCAACTACAAAGTTTCATAACTTTTCGAGATCTACAATTTGTATTTAAAAAGTTTTTCCATCTTAGGTCGTTTGAAAAATGCAAATTTTGAATTTTAGACATTCAAACCCTACATTTTGAGACATCAAATAAAAGTCAAATGAAAAAGGAAGTTATTAACAACGAAGATTCATAATTTTTTGAGATCTGTATTTTTTTTTATTTAGGTCATGTTCCCATCTGGAGATCATTTAAAAAATAAATTTCTAATGTCTCATTTTATTATTCGGTGTCTATTTCTAAGTGGGGCTCAATCACGGTCCCCTTACAAATACCACTGTAAGAGCAATTAGTGATCCAGCCCCCTACAAATTGGTCGCATTTGTAGGGGGGGGCTAGATCACCAACCGCCCTTAGAGTTGCCATTTATAAGGGCGGCCGGGTGATTGAGTCCCCTTCAAATAGCCGCCCCACGTAGGGCGGGTCCAATCACCAACCCCCTTATAGTGGAATGAGACTGACTCTTACAAATCAATTTCTACGTAGTGGAGGAGAGAGAAGCATGAAGGGTGTATTTGGAACTGCTTCGCTCCGTGTTTTTCAGCTCCGCGTCACATTTTTTTAGTCAAACGGTTTTAACTCCACGCACTCGGTTCGAGAAAAAAGAGTGGAGTTGTGAGAGAGCACCTAATAAAGAGGTGTTTCACAATCGTCAGGTTTTTATGAATCTGTTCTATGGTGAAGTTTATGGAGTCTGTTAACAACAAAATTTGCTAGAGCCCGGATGACAGATGGGCGGCACACGATGGTTCGGTAAAGAGTCATTCGGCTAGCAAGAAAAAGCAGCGCAGCAGCGTATTTGAGCATTCGGGAAGTATTTGTTATTCGGCTAAGGAGCCCGAGTCCGAGAAGGAGCTGAGCAGGAGATAGTTCGCAAGCGTGGAGCACCAAGGGAGATATCCAGGGACGAGGGCCCACATCACGTGCAATTCCCACGACTCCGAGAAGACTTGGAGGACAATGTATCTTAGCTAGATATTTTCGTTATATTATTATTCGTAATTAGTTAGGACTCGTCAAGCCCAGGGTATAAATATAAGACCCCGACAACTGTAAAAAACATATACCCAAATCAATACAAATAACCCGGCTCCGTGCCTTGGCTCCCGCCACCCTTTCGAGTCCGGGCCGTGTCGTCGATCTACTCGCAAGAGGATTCATCGACCCGTCGACCTCTGTAGTACCGCAACCTTGCACCATGTCTAGTATCGACAGCGGATTTAGATTATTGCAAGAAGTCTTGTTCATGCTTAGTATCGTCGGCGGATTTAAGCTATCAGGGGCAAGAGGGTTCTTTTTTGTCGATCATGAGCCATCCGGTGAGCTAAGGTCCGGCTAAGAGCTAGTTATATCGGCTTCATTAGATTTTGGCAAGATCTAATGAATTCATTAAGTTACCACGTAATACGCAATGCTTTCAATTAATTTATTTAATTATGTTTGCACACACTTTTTGCCCAATTTAGATTGAGACGTCTCGGCTTTATCTTATCATAGATCTAGTTGCTTTAGTACTTTAATTGTCCATCCTATCGTGCTACTAGATTTATCCTGTTCATCGTAGCCGAGCTAGATCAATCTAAGTTGTCACGTGTTGTGGGTTCGTATGCGTTTAGATCTTGACAGATTGTGTCATCCGGTGGATACTGATCTTTGGGTTACTCTAGAGCTAGTCATCCGGTGGACTAGAGATCGATTTAATCTCGATAGGTTTTTACGCAGGTAGTTCCTTCTTCATGGATCCCGATTCGGCAAGCTTGCCGAACACGGTTATGCTTCCAAGATATTACGTGTTGCGGGTTCGTGATACGTTTTTTACGTAGGGTAGTTCCTTCTTCAAGTGTCATGAATATCTATAACGATGTTTATGATTTATATTCTTTCATTTATCATGTTGTCAATTAATTCGATCTATGCAATAGAGCTTTACAATAGCACATCATGATGATTGACTTTATTTGTTCAAACATGTCTTTTATGATCATTCGGCACCTGTTTTTCTACATCATTTCTTCATAATTGCTTACCGAATGCATTTATTACTCATCGACAGATAGCTCTCATAGCTCTATGTCTTTACATCCGCCTTAGAGCCATACATGCGGAACTGTCTTGGTCTCACCAGGCATGTTCCAGATCTCACGATTACCTCCTTGTCAATTAACAGGTCAAATTGATCGCACGCCTTCGGATTCAAGACACTCCGGGCAGAGTAAAGCCAGCTATTCCGGCTTGTCAGTGTGTGCGGCGCAGTGAGTAGGATTTTTGTGCCTACAGGGGCAGTCCAAACACCCCCTACATCTGTCCCCAGAAAAGAAATGGATAAGCTCATGGAGTCATGATTGCCTACTACCTCATATACTCTTCTATATAATGCCTCATTCTACATTCAAAAGATTTGTAGCCGCAAACCCATCCTGTTTTATGTAAAGTTCTTTCTATAGCATCTTTGTTGTTCCTACAGCAACATGCGGAGAATTCACCAAGTTATACCAAAACCAAAAAAAAACTTTACTTATACTCCCTCCGTTCCATAATACTTGCAATTCTTTGACTCATATAAACTGAAAGCTCGACCTCTCGCCTTATTCAACTTTTTTTAATAAATATTACCACCGACGTTTTGTTTGTTTTATAATTTACATAAAAAATTTGAATAAGACGAGCGATCAAAAACATAGTTTATATGAGTCAAAGAATTGCAAGTATTGTGGAACGGAGGGAGTATAATCAAATTCCCGCGGGTTCGCGTATGTTCATGCAAAGGCATGGAACGAGGAGCAAAGGTTCCCGGTTTAAAAAAATCAGTCAAAGTCTGAAGTTAAAATATGGCACGCGGATAGATACGCATTTCATGGTCACAAATTTATTGGAAGCCGTGTTGAAACTCTTGGGAATATTGAACTTTGAATTAAATTTATTTGTTACTCTCTTATCATCTGCAGAAAACGAGGGGACTCGAACACACGGAATGCATGCGCACTGATACGAGGCGTCGCCATGCATGCCCGGCTTGATCGTTCGGCGCCGTGTGCTACACACCGCCATCCTCCGCTATAAAAGGCCTCACTACTACAGATTCGCTCATCACTACCGCCGGTATCACTTTGCGAAATTTAGTTCACGGGCAGCGATGAACCGCGCCCCGGCGATGATGATGAACCGTCCAGCGCGGGACAAATCAGAATCTCCACGGACTCGACCAATACCCGGCAGTGAAGATTTATATCTCTACCGGTTTGAATCATTCCCCGGCAAGGGTCTTGATGGACACAGATCAGCGGGCGGGTTTGAATTAGAACCGATAGCGATTCGACGATTGACACAACCGGGTTGATTGGAACCGATAGCGATTTGGGAGGGAAGCAAAGGAACATAAAACAAAAAAGAAAGCGAAGATTAACACGCATCGATTAACAAACGACCGATCCATTAACAAACGACACAAACCAAATTAAATCGTCATAGAAACAACCGATACAATAAATTAACATAAAAAGAAAGCGGCCGGGCCTAATTAAGCCGCCTTCTTGGCCTTCTTCTTGGCCTTCTTGGCCGCCCGCTGGCCTTCTTCCTGGCCTTCTTGGCCGCCATCTCCCTCGGTTTGGCCGCCGGTATCCCCTCGCCGAGGTTATCGGCCAAGTACTCGACCGGAGGGCGATGATGGACTTCTCCTTCAAGTGTTGATTCACCGTTGGCAGGCCAACTTTGGTCGGCCAGGCCGTTGAGCTTGTTGTGGGCGGCGCCGAGGCGATGCAGATGATCTTCTCCGCCCGGCCGGCAGCCATGTCGATGGACTTCTCCTCCAAGTGGTGATTCATCGCTGGAGGCCAACTTGGTCGGCTTTGGGCCGTTGAGCTTGTTGCGGGCGGCGCCGAGGCGTCGCGGGATGAACTTCTCCGCCCCGGTCGGAATCCCATGTCGGTCGTCGGCATGGGCGTCACCGACCCGGCCGGCTTACATCTTTGGAAAACGGGGTAGAGAGGAGAGGGAGTGTTGAGAGCGGACCGGAGACGAGGGGTTATGTAATGCGTATAAATAGGACTCACCGCGGTTTCACGAGGGAACGCTTGAACACAAATGATAGAAAATTAAGATTGACACGCATCATAATAAATAATAAACCGATTCAAGGAAACAATAGAACCCAAATTAACGAAAGATAAAGAGATTGCCATGCAACAGTTACCCAACAACTGAACCATTAGCAAATTAACCACACAGATCATTGTATCTTACACATCCCACAGATCCGACAAACGTAAATTAACATAAACAAATAAAAGAAGAGAACCTAGGCCGCCTTCTTGGCCTTCTTGGCTTGGCCGCGCTTGGCCGGCCCCGGCGGCGGGCGCCTTCCTGGCCTCCTCCTCCGTTTGGCCGAATCCCCTCGGCGAGGGTCTCGGCCAAAGAGTCGATCCGAGGGCGTAGAAGTTGGCCCTCTCCTCGAGGTGCAGATTCACCTTTGGCGTGCCAACGTCGTCGGCCAGGCCGTTCACCAGTGAGGGCGGCGCGGAGGAGGTCCGCAGCCGAACTTCATCTCCTCCGGGTGGGCGGCGGCCATGTCGACGATCGTGGGTAGCGAGTCCGCTTTCCCGTGAGAGGCACGAAAGAGAAGTTAGTGTTGGATAACGGGAGGGGGCGGGGGGGATGGGGTATAAATGTGGCGTTTCCAAAAGACGGTTCCTCGGAAAACGTAACCCGGCGATCGCTGCGCCCAATGGCCGCCTCTCCTCGGCACTCAACGCCGACCGTATTTTCCAAAGCACAACCGAAAGTAGTTAATTATTTTTCCAAAGAACAAGTTAAGATTCAAATCAAATTTTAATTTTAATCGCTCTTTGAACTGCAAACAAAACAGATTCGAGGGGACAGAGGGAGCAACACACAGCAATAATATATATAATTTTTATTTATTAATATATAAAAAAAAAAAAAAACAGAACATATAATATAAATGATAAAAACCAAAAAAAAGAGGAAGGCTGCCGGCCTAGTCCTCGTCCTCCTCCTCCTCCTCCGCTGGCCGGGCGTCGTCCTTCTTGGCCAAGGCCTTGAGGACGATCCCGGCCACCGCTCCACCTTGAGGGCGTAGTGGTTCATCTTCTCTTCGTGGCCGGATCCACCCTTGGAAGAAGACCATGGCCGTCCGCCCGCCTCCTTCGGCATCCGGGAAGGCGGGGGACGGAGACGATCGAGGGTGAAATCCCTCTCGATCACCTCCTGCATGCGGCGGCGACCAGCAAGGTCATCGGCCGCCGCCTCTAGCCGGGTGGCCAGAAGGTCCATGCGGCGGTCCCGCTTAGGAGAGGGCGGGACGTAGTCGGAGTCGGAGTCGGAGTCGGAGCCGGGGACGTCGGCCGCCGGCGCCTCCACCACCGGTTCCTTGCCCTTGTCCTCTGCCGCCTCCATCTCCTCCCTGGTGCGCTTGTTGGATCCT
This sequence comes from Hyparrhenia diplandra, assembly GCA_015847255.1. Classification (NCBI taxonomy): domain Eukaryota; kingdom Viridiplantae; phylum Streptophyta; class Magnoliopsida; order Poales; family Poaceae; genus Hyparrhenia; species Hyparrhenia diplandra. The sequence goes on from JADLZK010007851.1 coordinate 106,352, forward strand.
GAGCCTGAGGCAGCCATGGCGCTGAAGAATGCAAAGAGAATGTGGCTGGATGATCGAGAACTGGAATGGATGAACGCCATGATCAGAGGGTGTGCTTAAATAGAGAGTTAGCCGGCTGCTCCACTTCCCCATGATCGAACGCGGCGTCAAAGCAACCGCTTGGAATTCCCACGATCGCCGGTTGGAATTCGCACGATCTCTCTGCTGGCCGAGCGTTTCCCGCGCCGTACGGTTTTGCGCTTCGAATTCCTGGGCTGCGTTTCCAATGGCGCGCGGACGACAACAGAGTCTCCACCTTCATTGATCACTGTCGGGCCCACACATGAACCCGCAGTGCTTAACAAATCTGTGAAACAAATAGTTATATCTGTAAAAAATCGATTTATTGAAATCATTAATTTTATCTCAGCGTTAATGCATTGAGATTTCAACTAACCCCGTCTCGCCGCTACGTACACTCCGTATTATAAATTTTTCATTTTAATAGTACGTATATAGGCTTGCCGAGTAGGTCATGGCCTCGTGATACGTCACGGCCGCAGCCTTGAGAATCGTGTTGCTCTAGTCTTCACTACCGGTTCCGCTTTTAATTAAACCGGCGGTGTCTCTCGCTTCCCATGAGAAAAGGCCGAGCACCCCGCCGCTGCGTCGACGGGTTATATCAATGTCAGTAATAACACCGCCGGGTGCACTTTCAAAGACCGGCGGTGATCACATATATCATCGCCCGATTGTACCACTACGTGGCGTTGTTATGGATATCACCGCCGGGTTAAAACTAAGAACCGGCAGTATTTTGCATTGTCAGCTGCCGAACAAGATGCCGACGGGCCCGACCCCTGCACCATTGCAGGAAGGAGCACTGTTGCCTCGTTCTCCGTACCACGGCCACGGTGCTTGGTTTATGCCGGTGCCAATTATCCGGCAGTGAACTACCATATCACTGCCGGGGTTTAGGGTTGAAACCGGCAGTGATCAGTCCGTACCACGGCATCTGGCCTATAAAAACGGCTAGTGCGGCCCTTAGGTTTGCAATTCAGTTCTCTTCGTCCTCTTTCTTGATACTCGTGATTCAGTTGCCTGTTCTTCTTCCTCGATCTTCTTTGCTACTCTCCACATACATATCTATGGCCTCTCTATGGGAGAAAGCCCTCCACGTACAGATATCGTTCTTATGCATCTTAGGCCACCAAAATGGTTCACACACAAGAGGTGCTACAAGAGTCTTACTGAAGATTGAGCGGCGCGAAGGTTAGAACAACTGTGAGATTCACGAGCCATCCAGTTACGTGGTGCTTGAGAGGTCTGGGGTTTGGATTTACATGTCCATATAAGAGACATGGCATTCTCCGGATAAGATCATATCGATTTATGAAAATCTGCTTCAATGAAAATCTCCTTTGGTGATCAAAGCGATTTTCATAAATTAACATGATCTTCTCTTGCGAATGCCTATGCATCTTGTCATTGGACGCAACCACGGCTTGGCCATAACGGATAATTATCTCGTAAGGCATCCTTGCCGTGGATTCAATGTAAATCCAGTTATGCCCTCCTTTGTAAGATCGAGCACAAGAAACCTCACAGAGCACCGATGGGACCTCAACGGGCACCGATGGGCTTTCAAAATCCCATCGGAATTTCATCGGCAAGAATCACATTACCTTCGGTGTTTTTTTATTTTAAATGTGTTTGTACACTTTGATAATAACATTGATCTATTCGTGGAAAGGTCTTTGTTATCATATATGTAATTTTTTCAAGGTCTTTGTTATCATATATGTAATCGGATATTGTAATCGGTTTGCTCCTCTATATATATAATCGTGTGTTCCTTTTCAATGGATGTTTGCATTTATATATCATAATACGGGCGCAGTTCTTATTTTTTTCGACGCCCTTCTTATCTTTCATGGACGAACATAAATATATAAATGCTCTATGTACTAACCGAAAAGTTGGTAAACATCATTGAAACGCTCAACTCGGTGAAAAAAGAAAGGTCCAAGTAATCTCACGGCGGTGAAAGATAATCGTCGGTTTGAAATATATCACTGCTTAGGGTTTTAAAAGAGCACGGCGACAAAAAGAGACAACACTACCGGTTTGTAAATACGAAACCGATAGTGATCAGCCTTCTATCGTGTTTATCACGTAGGAAAATCTAATAATAAAAATATGGATCGAAAAGACCTAAGATCTTGTGTGGGGGCATAATTTGGGTGTACAAGGTTGTAAAAAAATTCAAGACATTTCTACATTGTGGGGAGTAGACATGCTTCACAAAGGTACATGATCCCTTTCATCGGAAGCATGACCGACAATTACATCCATAAGCTATGCCGGGTCATCTTTGTTCTGGTGTGGTCTCGGCCTCAAACTTTTTCTTAGACGTGCACATGCCACGTGTGAATGAAGCACGATGTTTGAGATTTTTCGGGACAAGGTTTGGTATTTTTTCAATTAAATTAAATTTCTACGCGACGACCCCGAGTAATTTACAGTTGAACTGGGGTTACCCACTAACAGAGCCAGTGGTGCCAAAATTTCTCACATGGTCTCATGTGTCCTAGGAGGCAATTCAAAGTGTGTAGGTTGGTGCAAAATTCATAAGTTTTCAAGCTTTAATTAACCTCCTTCTATCGTGTTTATCACGTAGGAAAATCTAATAATAAAAATATGGATCGAGAAAAGACCTAAGATCTTGTGTGGGGGCATAATTTGGGTGTACAAGGTTGTAAAAAAAATTCAAGACATTTCTACATTGTGAGAGTAGACATGCTTCACAAAGGTACATGACCCCTTTCATCGGAAGCATGACCGACAATTACATCCATAAGCTATCTTTGGGTCATCTTTGTTCCGGTGTGGTCTCGGCCTCAAACTTTTTTCTTAGACGTGCACATGCCACGTGTGAATGAAGCGCGATGTTTGAGATTTTTCGGACAAGGTTTGGTATTTTTTTCAATTAAATTGAATTTCTACGCGACGACCCGAGTAATTACAGGTTGAACTGGGGTTACCCACTACAGAGAGCAGTGGTGCCAAAATTTCTCACATGGTCTCATGTGTCCTAGGAGGCAATTCGAGTGTGTAGGTTGGTGCAAAATTCATAAGTTTTCAAGCTTTAATTAACCTCCTTCTATCGTGTTTATCACGTAGGAAAATCTAATAATAAAAATATGGATCGAGAAAAGACCTAAGATCTTGTGTGGGGGCATAATTTGGGTGTACAAGGTTGTAAAAAATTCAAGATATTTCTACATTGTGGGAGTAGACATGCTTCACAAAGGTACATGACCCCTTTCATCGGAAGCATGACCGACAATTACATCCATAAGCTATCTTTGGGTCATCTTTGTTCGGTGTGGTCTCGGCCTCAAACTTTTTCTTAGGCGTGCACATGCCACGTGTGAATGAAGCACGATGTTTGAGATTTTTCGGACAAGGTTTGGTATTTTTTTCAATTAAATTGAATTTCTACGCGACGACCCCGAGTAATTACAGGTTGAACTGGGATTATACATACTTCACAAAAGCATTACAATTAATTGATTACAATTGACACGGTACAATAATCAAAGTGTACAAACACATTAAGAAATAACCACCTCAAAAACACCCTTCTAGCACCTATGCCCGAGGTGGTTACAATGCTACACGTTATGCTTAGCGATCTAAGTAAGGCGGATGGGACCTCTGTGAAGAACCAATGTCTCTCCGTCGCGGCAAAGGCCCGACAGAGACGGGGCTCTCATCTCCGGCCGACGAAGCACAAGAATGCACGCTACTTGGCTCCCGCTTTCCGTCTTCCGGCCGATCCATACAACAATGGCGTTGCACGAGCATCACACCCGGCTTCTATAAGCAATGTTGTAGCTTAATCTTCAAAAACTCCTTCTAGTACTGCTGTATACTTTGTCTACCCATGATAAAATATTTATGTGGAGGGCTTTCTCCCAAATAGAGGCCATATATGTGGATAGGAGAATTGGCAAATAACGAGAAGAGGTCACCCGGCGCACGGTTCGCCATACATGGCTCTCTCTGGCGGGCTGTTTTTATAGGTGGTGGTAGGTGGGAATGAGCGGTGGTAGGTGGCAACGGTGTGATCTTATCACCGTGGCGGTGGTAGGTGGCAACGGTGTGATCTTATCACCGTGGCGGTGGTACCGTGTGGCGGTGGCAGCGATTGTCGATCACCTGTCGGGGTCGCCGACGTTTATACCCGGCAGTGAACCTATAATTTAACTTTGTCAGACTCTTTGTTAAACCGGCGGTGATTAACTATAGAAATGGGCGCGAGCGGTGAAAATTTCACGAGTCATTTGAACCGCGCCATTCGTTCCGGCCTCGACGATATATAATAGCCGGCGGCGAAGCTGAAATTTTCCCGAGCCATTTCAACCCCGCGCCCCAATCGTTCCCCACCGGCGTCGCCGACGGAGCACCACCACCACACACGCCGCGATCGTCCGTCGCCCTACTCTGACCCCCTCCATTCTCTTCTTCTCCGGCGTCCCTAACGCCGCGCCGGCGTCCTGCGCCTTCCACGGTGAGAACTAATTAGCCATTTAGTTCCTCGAGATTTTGCCTATGAGAATGAGATCTAATTCGCCGTTGTTCTCGCCTCGCCTCACCCGCTTGTTCTTCGTCCACGTCGACGGGGACCGCCGCTACACCGCACCGCCGTCTGCGACCTCCCGCCGTCCCGTCTACGCCCGACACCGTACTGCGCGACCTCGAGCTCGATTCCGCCGGAAGAACGCCCGTCCCGCCCCCTGCTTCCTTCTAGGGCGCTGCGTCTCGCACCGCCGAGACAAGACAGAGCGGGACGCACGGAAGCTTCGGTGAGTCGCGTCGGTCACCGCCTTTGAGTTGTTCGTTGAAATGCCCGTGTTGATAAATCCAACCTCGCTATTTCCTTTTTGTATTTAGATTTTGCTTTCAAACGAGTTCGGGATCCTAATATAGTGCCAAAAGTATTTTAATTGGTCTATGGTGAACAAATTAGATTTAAACATTGTGGTCATTTACAAAGCAATGATTGAAGACATGCTCGAATTGTGATTGAAATGAGATAGATGTTGAAATTCATGAGTTTCGTGGTGTTCAAAATCTTGTTGTACAACATTTCCGAATGACATAGCATTAACATCCTATTTTGGCTGCATGTATAGGCAAACCATGGCATGGTATGTAGTGCATGTTGGTCAAGTGCCGTGGATCTATCGAACACGGGAAGATTGCTCGCTCAAGTCTCGCTACCCCGGTAATTGTTACAAAAAAATACAAGACTGAATTTGAAGCTTTTAGGGCCTACTATGGTGAAAACTTTCACTATCAACCATCCCCTCGAGATCGATGAGAAGCCTCTCTCCATAGATATGAAGATTAGGAGAATTACGACTTGGCCTATGAAAGATGTTTTGATTTTGTCATGGCTATTATCATTGTTTTCCTTATTTGGAAGTTGATGTCCTAGGCTCAATTTCGTAGAACATTAGGTGCGATTAGTTGTATGTAACCTTTGAACCATGTAATGTATCTATGATGCTTTTATGGGTTTAAAAATAGCTGATTTTCAGGAAAAAAATTCATAAATTATAAAAATTTTTAAACAAAACGCCGGGTGGCATGGGCCCGAAAAGTGAATGACATACAAACCGGTAATGTAACTACACCAAACACTATCGGTTTGAATTACAAACCGCCATCGATGACAGAAACATCACCGCCGGGCTGCACTAACCAACCGATAGTCTTCACTCTAATACTTATTTGTCGGGTTGAAATCAGCCGACGGTGTTCACGTAAAGTTCAGCGACGGGTTCAAACTAAGCCGCCATTGTTAGCTCTTCGATACACCGTCGGCTCCGGTCTAACCCGATAGTGTTATCCCCCACGTTCTGTCGGTTCGTTAAAGCCCGACGGTGCTCCCAATATCAACTCTGCCGGCTGACTTCCGAACCCGCATTGCTTGGATCAAAAATGCTGCGGGTCGTGGAACACCGGCGGCGTTCGGTGACGATGGCGCTGCCGGTTCGATATCAAACCGGCAGTCTCTCCTCGCATCACCGCCGGTGTTTTGACCCGGTAGTGTTTCAAACCCCACATCACTACGCTATGGTTCTGCCGGTTCAGTTTTCGGCGGTGAAGGGGGTTGAAGCCCGGCAGTGATGGACAATTCTGTAGTAGTGCCTCCACACTGAGCCACCACCTCCATCGATCTTCTACCAGTTCTACCAAAACACTCATCGATAAGCAGGATAGCTATACTAGCAGCTCTCGTCAGAGAGAGATCGAGAGAGATGGGCGGTAAGGGAGGGCGGCGGTGGTGGCAAGGGCGGCGGAGGAGGCGGCGGTAAGGGTGGAGGCGGAGGTGGTGGTAGCAAGAGCGGCGGTGGTGGAGGAAAGGGAGGTGGCTCTTACTCCGGTGGCGGAGGCGGCGCGGGATCCGCCAAGTCAGGCGGGCGGCGGCGGGCATGGAGGTGGTGGTGCAGGAAGTCGGGCTCCGGCGGGATGGCATGATGAAGGCACCCGGCGGCGATGGCGCATACATCTCCCGCTCCGGCTTCGAGTCCAACCCGCAGGGCTACTTCCAGGGCCTCAACCAGGGAGGAGGCAACAAGTAGAGCCAGCGAACAATGCTGCTGGGTCGTGTGATGCATCTATATAGCTTCTAAATAATGTAATCCTGCTGTGTTGTCACTTGCCAGCAGCAGCTGCTGCAGGTCGTCGTTTATTGGCTGTTTGCTCGATCGCTTGTTTCAAAGAAGTTATTATTATTATCATCTTTCATGGATTGTGCAATGCGAATGACGATTGAGTGCAGTTTGACTAATTTCTAGATAAATGCAGCCTCTATATGCACACATTAGGGTGTCTTCCTCGTTGATGTTCATTAGTTTGTGGTGAAGCTTATCACTATTGTTCACTGAATACTGATAGGGAAAAAAAGATTTGTAGGTGATGTCTATCGCTTTATACACTGGAAGGAGAGGCTAGGAGCTGAGATGATGGGTTAGCTACAGGCCGGAGATCTCAGTTCCATAGCATTATTTGCGTGCCGTTGATGGATCTCCTTGCTAATATATACTTGTTGCATTGATCTTCTGCTTGCATTGGGGCCATATCTCTCGATCGAAACCGCGTGAGCGTGATGATCAGGAAGGGGTCAGGTCAGCCCAGGCAATGGCTCCTTGCCTGCGTGCATGTGCCAGGACCAGATGGCCATGCCATTTCTGTTTCACTGTTGGCGGTTCAGGGGTTTAGAGTCCTTGGCAGGCTCTGTTCGCCAGTACCAACCCAACCCAACGTCCGCTTTTGAGCAACGGAACACTACTTATGTTTGTCTTCTAGCTTGTTCAATCCATTGGCCCAGTTCGCGTAGCTCCAAAACACACACACACACCTCTTTGACGATGCCATTCGAGTGAGCGCTCGATGAGCTGGAGAAGGATATGGAGCCAGCACCGCCTCGATTTTATTTTCCTTGAAAACAGGAGGGGTTGCCCACTGAACTTTATTCGAATAAGTATAAACACATAGCCAGTGGATCGGAGTACAGTTCAGGAGACGAAGGAGACAGAAAATAAACAAGATTACACAAAGTTTTTTTTTTTTTTTTTTTTTGACACACAAAGCTGTCTAGTCATAAATCTAACATGTGTTTTAAAATCAGTCTTAGCTCTAAGCTTAACTTGAGCTAACTCCCGTCGATCGGGAGAAACCTTTGCAAGACGGCACAGAATGTTGAAGGTTTCTGAAGATGGTATCATTTGGAGCAGACCAATGCAAATAGCCCAGAAGATTGCTACTAAGTCTTGGACAAAGGAATTGTGTCCACGATGTTTCCTTGAATTAGATTTGCTAACCCCAACACACTCGAACATGACATGGCAAAAGAACAATGCAAAAAAAAGGTGATGCAGATATATTCATCTGTATCTAGATGACAAAGGACACAATTATAACTCTCTAACACCATATTTTTTTTCCTTTTCAGAAGCTCCCATGTACTTACATGGTCCTTTAATTTAAAGCTAATAAAAAAGAACACTTTCCTCTCCGTCTGACAATTGGAATCATGTGATTGGTTTAGAGTTTAGAGCTAGGTGCGCGACAGCAGTGAGCAAGAGAGTGTCGTCTGAATGGGAAGAAAGGTTCAAGGTAGCTTTAAGAGCAAGGTGGCATCCATCTCACCTTGCCAATCTCCAATGTAGGTACCTAGCGCTTTATTCTCTTGCACAAACAAAGGGAGAAACAAAATGCTCGCCATTCCTCGATTTGAGGATATAGATACTCCACTGAAGTAAACTGAACCCTGATGGGAAAAATAAAAGAAGGCAACGAACACGCTTGCTGACGGGTAAAGAGTGAACGGATCAAAGGAATGACAGGGAAAGCAAAACGGTTAACGGAGGCATGAGGTGTGTGCCGTGGGCCCCACACGCAAACAAGGGTGGCAAAGTAGCAGCTCGTGACTGGTGTTCCACTGTGTGCACATCACTCCCACTCACTCACTAGTCACTCTTGGCAACAGCTTCATTCGCCATTCCCCCACCGTACAAGAACAGAGGATCGAGGAGGCTGACTCTACGTCTCTACCCTACCTGACTTCCAAGCTAGTTGTCCCACCAAGAAGAAGCCATCCATCCATCCCATTTCCATGGCGTCGGACTGCGTGACCCGCGTGTGGGGCGCTAGCGATCGCCACGGCGGCGTGCATCGGCCTCCCGAGCGCGCTGGTCTACGCCATCGTCCGGATCGCGGCGACGCGGCGGTACGGCGCCACCTTCGCGATGTGCCTCGTCCTCGTCTTCTGGGTCACCATCAGCGCCGCCTACTACCCGCGCGTCTGCGCCGACCTCGTCCCGTGGCCCCGCTTCCTGCGCCTTGCCCGCCGCAGCCGCCGTGGCCGCGGCGACGGCGAGCCCTCGCTGTTGGTGCCTCAGCGGTCGTCTTTCGTGACCACCGACGTGTTTTCCAGGCCCCGGCAAGCACCGCCACCGGCAACGGCACCTGCCGCGCGCGGCAGAGCAGGAGCAGGAGCACGTGTCCGCGCCACCCATGACGTCGTCCTGCCGGCGCAGTCGACGTCGCCGTCGCCGTCGCCGTACCGGTTCGAGCACCAGCGCGTGCCGTTGGCCCAGAGGTACGGAGACCGTGGTGGTGGTGGTGGTGGTATGATCAGCGTGTTGTTTCCCTGGGAGGCAGCACCGGCCGCAGCGCGTGCCGGTGGCGACGTCGTCATCCGCGTCCCGCCGCCGCGGTACCCGCGGCCGCCGTTCGAGGAGCAGAGCGACGGCGCCGGCGGTACGCCCTGCCTGATCTGCTTGACCGACGTACACGAGGAGACGGCGACGCGGGTGCCGCTGTGCCTGCACGTGTTCCACCGGCAATGCATCGACCAGTGGCTGCAGCTGGGACACTCGACGTGCCCTATCTGCTGGTGCGTGCAAAGCCACGGAGACCGTCCTAGTACTAGCCACAGCGTGATGGCCGCGCTTCCCCGGGAGCCACCGGCGGCACGTGCCGGCGACGACGTCCCGCGGCGGCCGCCACCGTGCGAGGAGCAGAGCGATGGTGGCGAGCCGTCCAGTGTGTTGCGTGATCTGCTTGGCCGACGTGGACGACGAGGAGACGGCGAAGCGGCTGCCGCTCTGCCTACACGTATTCCACCGGCAATGCATCGACCAGTGGCTGCACCTCGGACACTCGACGTGCCCCACTTGCAGGTGCAGCGCCTTCCTGACTGACTCTTGGGTCCCACTTGACAGGCCGTGAAGTGAAGGACTAGTCTTCTGATCAGACGGCGGACACGGCGACGAGTACATTGGCGACTCATCATTTGTGATGATGCAAGTATGCAATTTTAAGGGGATAAAATTGCTGTTACTAGCTACTTACTGGTAATTCCAGCTTAATTATGCATGGACAGTGTATTTATATATAGCTATTAGCCAACTCTGATATACCTAACACTATCGAGGAAATTCCTTCGATAGCATGGTGATGACCTATAACCATCTTCCTTCTATATAAGCACCTCTTATATGCACCAGTACACATTATGAGTAGTTATTACATAATCCAGCGCTTCATACTAGAGCACTCATGCGAAAGAAGAGCTACAACTAACTTTACTCTAAAATCAGAAGGCTACAACTAGAGTAAAGTAATTGCACAAAGAAAATTACAGAAAATAATCATATTTAATGACTCAAAGTATTATGGAGAGGATGGTAAATAAGAGGTGTAAATAATCATAGCTTAGAGGGTAAAGTTAATTAAGCTTAGAGGGTAAAGTTATACTTTGAGTTTCAGAAGTAGTATATTTACAGCTATGATTATTTTCTATAACTTTACCCTCTAAGCTTAAATAAGAGGTGTAAATAATCATGCTTGACCGATTTTGAAGAACTCTAGTTCCCAACTACCCTATTCAAAAAAAAAAAAAAAAAAAAAACTGGGTGGGCACTTGTCTTTTTTTCTTTCTTCATCTAATATAAATCGCGACAAAGCTTTTGCCGTCCTTTCTAAAAAAAAAAATTGTCAACTACCCTATGCTGACTAATAAGCTACAAGTGCAATGGAACAAGAGTTTATTGATCTTTTAACTGCTAAGCCAATTACTAACAAGATGCTTACTTTTGTAACAAACTATGATTAGCAAAGAAGTTTATTCAGAGGTGGATGTTGTTGCCACCTCTAAGTGAAGGATCGGAATGACGACCAGAAGAGGGAATGATGAATGGTAGCCTTGGCAAGAACTTAGCTTATGCCCAAATATAATTCACAATCCCTTTGAGTAGCGCTGGTAGTATCACGTAGTCACAACGGTACTATGAGTAGCGCTGGTAGTATCATGTAGTCACAACCGTACTATGGACCTAAGAAATTAGCTAGAAAGATGTAGAAGAAATCGAGGCCAAAATGAGTAAGAAAGAGTGCTTTTAGGGAAAAGTCAAAAGACTGTAGGAATGAACGGAAACAATGTGTTCCAATTTATTTGAAGTAAGGACAACAAGGGGAAAAATAGCGTAGAAAGAAATGGAAGGACCAGATCATACAAAGAGCTCTTCGCCATATTGATTAGGAATCTCGATCAGAAACCATTAGGCCATGTCTCGATAAAAGATAATGCCCACAATGGATGGGAGGCCTTGGCTTCATAAAAATTTGATTGGATCACGCACTAGACAAATACAGATCAAACAAAAATAGGATGAATTTTCTTGAGGAGCTTATAACACTGCGATAAAACATGAAGCTCAGCTCAATAGAGAAAGTTGGAAAACCGCCTTGACAGGTTTCTAAACAGACCTCCAATGGAGAAAGTTGGAAAACCGCCTTGAACAGGTTTCTAAACAGACCTCAGAGGTGAAAACGTCAAACTCCAATCAAACAAATTTCAAAAAACGAACTTGAAACAAAATCCAATCGAACTAGCTAGGCTTTTAAAATTGTATATTGGTATATCCTATAGTGCTACATAGGGGATGGAGTAAGTAGCAGGGGTACAAGAAGGGTGATAATAAGGGTTGGCTCCCGGAAGGGTACGTGGTGATAGATTGGCTAAAACTAGAATCACTCAGCATGATCAACTAGCACCGGAGGTTACTCTATAGGTTTCTCAAAGAAGAGCCATCCTCAACTCTTAAATCAGATATCAATAGCAATTGCCTTCTAATGATGAATTAAAATTGCATGGTTTATTTATACTAGGAACATCCTTGGGTGTGAACACATAAGCATAAATAAAAGTAAGTGAAATATCAAGGTTAAAATAGCCGGCTATAGCTAGAGCTATGGCCGGCAATAGCTGCTAGGAAGCACAGGCGCTGTGGCATTTAGCCGGATATAGCCCAGTAAATGGTGGCTATAGCCCGCTATAGCTCGTAATGACAGCCTTGCCGCTAAACGCCTTTAGCCGGCGATTTAAAACTACGAGGAAATGCCATCTTAGTGGAGTATTTGAGGAGTTTATCAACACCCAACTACTTTAGTATTACCCCCTTCGAATTCATAATTGGTGTATATTTAGCATGTACTCCGTATATGAAAAACAAGTCGTTTTGGAAGAGGCTTGGATCAAACATTGGGGAATATAAATCATGAATAACTTTTGAGTTGTTGAGTTTGAAAATATAAAAAATCATATCAATAGATTCGTTTTGAAAATTACTTTCCTAAAATATACATATATGATTTTCTAATTAATATTTTTATAGAAAAGAGAGAAATTAAGGTGTGCTTTGGAGACCGTGTGGTTCCTAAACAGAAGGAGTAGTATTCAATTAATTAAAGCATTAGCCTGAGCTAGTATATGTAGATGACCTAACATTCTATTCGATGTGGCAATCGTTTTTCACGCATTCATTTACATGTGGTCTGCATGGTGATACGTAGCTAGACAGCATGCATTAATATTAAGGTTAAGAAAAGCATGCATTTATACTACCTTTAATTTCATTATTACAATTCTTCTACGTTATACTACAGATGAAAATGGGTAATTTAGGGGCATATGAGAAGTCGACACGTCCACACGCGCACTGGCGGCCGGGCTGGGCCTCTGCGTCGCGTCCAGTTTCCATACTTGTTGAGCATGAAGAATCAATACTGTCTTTTTGCTTGCGCTTGCGACGGTGTAAAACCACGCACGCACCCTGAACGTTAGTGCTCCGCCTTTAATTGCTCGACCGCTTGCATGCTCGCGTCGGCCACCGAGCCGCCGTCGATTCGGGCTCCGCCGCCGCCGGATAGACCTCACCGTCGTCGATTCGACCTCCGCCGCCGCTGATTGGACATCTCCCACCGCAGGATTCGACTTCCGCCGCTGCCGATTTGAGGTCCGCCACCATGGATCAGAGGGCGGACGGGGATGCGGGCACGGAAGCTGCTGTGCACCTGACACGAGCTGTTGCTCCGGCGGCCCAAGGTGAGTAGCAGCTTCGACGTTCGCTGCACCGATACTTCATCGGAGGAGCTTTCACAAGTATCGAAATTAATTGTTTTTTTTGTTAGCTCCCGACGATGGTGCCCGTGAGCCGCTGCAGGACCGCGTCGCCGCCGTACTCCCTCTGTTAGGTGGTCTACTCGGCCGTCAGCCGCGCCTCGGGCAACTGGCGCTCGCGGTGCTGGCGCTGGCCATCATGTGCAGCGGCGACACCGGCATCTTCGCCAGGTATTGCATTATCCGGTCCTTTTTTGTTTATAAAACCCTTGCAAAGGAGACTAGCTCCCACAGGTACAGTCCCATCCGAGACCGGCATTGATCGATATTAATGGGTCGTTGGTATTTGATTTTGTCGTCTGTTGGTCGCTCCTAGAGGTGCTCCATCTAATGGGTTTCTAAAAGTGCCGGAGGGATTGGATTGGATCATCACCAAAGTAGTGATCGTCAATGGAGGGCGACCCGCCGGTTTCGTCCATGCTAGCTGTTTCTATTTGTCCTTGTAATGGAGCTTGTTATTAACTCGCTGATCGCTCAAGCCCATGGAATTCTCACCCTACTACCTTGGAGTGCCATGAAGCACCTTTTCTGATGTTTCGTGGTCCAAAGCAAAAGCAGTATATATGGCCACTTTACCTCGTCGTCGTGGGGGCTTCAGGGTCGTCACTACCCAGCTTCGATATGTGCTTTCAATAAAGCACAGTATGTGCAGGGGCTCCAACCCCTCCTGTGGTCGATCGGTTTCATTCTCTGAGGACCTTTGATCGATGCTGTGGCCGTCAGAACTCAAAACCCCAACCAGGAAATTGGTTTAGATCATCTCGCTGCTTACAAATGTCATGTGATGCTTTCGTCCATTCCAGTTCACATCTCCATCACCTATATATGGGCGCAAATAGCTAGAGTTGATCTGTTCTGGCCATCAACCCTCTTGTTATGCTGGTTGGGCCTGCCCGGTCTCCTCTTCTCAGCTGGTCCACTACTCTGCTTGTCTCTTGACGACGTTGTTGCTAAGTACTCTAGAAACAATTTATGCATTTTTCTATTTTGTTTCCTTTTTTAATCGAGAAATTTTCTGTTAAATCTGCTGGATCGTACACACGTTTATCGTTGTAACCCGTCTCTCTTTTTGTCGATAATAACAACGTCAATGAATAACCCTGCTCCTGGCCTTGATCGGTGTTGTAGGTTCCTGGTGCCCGCGGCGGCGCTGCAGTGCGCGTGGAGCGCTGTGGCGGCCATCGTGAACGCGGACTGGAACTGGAACCAGCGGCGTACACGAGTCGTTAGCTGCACGCTCTGGGATTACCTCGTCCTCGACATGGTCATTAACCAACTGTCAATGAATTAAATCAAATACACTTACGGCTGGTTCTCAGTCTCTGTTGCTTGCAGGTGACCTGTTTGGTGACGTTCAGTGCGGCGTCGATGGCGACAGGCCTCGGGTACCACATCACCGTGGATATCTGCGCCTTAGAGCCCGTGCGCTGCCCGGTGATCAAGCGTGTGGCCCAAGGCCCTACTGGCCTGGCTGGCGCTGCAGCCGGCGGAGATCTACTTCGCCTTCGTCGAGTTTTTGCTTGCGCAGCTTTTACCGAGACTATGCCAGCAGTAAGCCAGTAACTTCTAGTTAGTTTCGGTCCAGCAACAAAACGCTTATAGCTAGCTTGGTTGCAATTGATAATGCTCGTGTGTATGTATCTGGTGAATGGTGATGTATACAGCAGGGCACTCGTCGGAATCGGCATGTAGCTTAGTAAACAGACGTGATATCTATCTGACGCTATCTGGCTATTCTAACACTATTATATATGCGAGAGTAACTGGCACATCAGTACTTGATCGATCAGTATTTGTGGATTCAAATGTTGTCCAATAATGTCGGGTAAGTACTTTGGATACATATCTCACAAGCATCAGATGAAATACCGGGGCCAACGAAGTTAGTAAGTGCTAGTTTCGAAGTGGGGAAGAACCGAAGAACACCTCTTGAACTTTTAGAATTAGCCGGTGCTTTTGTAAAAATCTGATGTCGTTGCTTGGAGTTTCATGTTTTCTTGTAATTAATAGAGACAATGTATACACAATAGATCGAGTAACATGAACGTAATGAACCGAAGAAGAACACTCGAAACAATAGTTAGTTACCCTCCTTATCAAGAAGGGTAATGACCACTCTAAGAATCTTTGGGCTCTAGTGTGAGCAAGCTCCCAAAGACTACCAGCCACCAAGACAACGAAGACACAAGCCATGACACCGGCCCAGCAAGCGTTACGATTCAAGTATTTGGGCCCAGTAGGCGCTTGCACGTGCGTATGAGACAAGAGTCTGTGTAATACTTAAAGAGGAGCCGGGAGAGAGGAGAGGGTATCGATTTGAAAACTGAATTCGTGAACCATTCGTAATCATTCATCCTAGCTTATTCTGTGCTTCTTCTTCTTCTTCACGTCTTCTGTCCAGCTATTCCCCTCTCTTCCCCAATTTCCCACGAGCCACGGCTCACATCTAGCACACTAAATCAGAACTCAAGTGGTCCAAGAACCTACCCATTTATGCACTAAATCTGACCTGACGCTCTTATCATTATTCTGCACATCTGTAAGACATTAATAGAATAATAGGAGTATCTCTAATTTGGAGATATACTCTGTCGAACCATTTATCGGTTAGAGGTTTGCCAATTATGCGTGAACTTTATGAAACGTTCCTCTAAATTCAATACAAGAATGTCACAACAATAGTATGAAATCAATCACAAGCGCTACAAAAGTAAATCGTCATTTATATGAATCTAATCCAAAAATTACAGCATGCATGCACTTTTATTAACCCCTATGAAAAGAGCATTTCTTTGAAACCTTATTGCTAATAATTCCACTTATATAAGGGTCAGTTTTCTTCTATAAATATGTGAGCAACTGAGTGTTGAGATCAAATAAGCATTTCATCCGTCTCTACACAAGCACACAAACTCACCGGCCGGCTGACCAAATTGCATTCCAACATGGAGAATAAGTACACCAAGCGACATGGCTGTCCCATTGCTGCTATTGATGCTTTTTCTCAGCAACCTTGCAGGAACAGTGCAATGTAAGTAAATATTACTGAAAATAAATTTATTGTTGATGGCCTCTTTTTAGATTGTGTGAAAAGAATAATGGTGAAGTCCTTTTTTTGTTTCTCTTTGATAATCAGGCAGAGGCATGGTTGAATCAAGTGATCTGAAACTCATTATTCCACTGCCATAAGCATTGCCCAAAATAACTTTTAGTTATTGGAGCATTGTTGTAATATGATCGGCGTGATGCGCTGCTATATATATGAATAATAGTGTAACTTGATTCCAATGGAAAGCACACATGAATATTGAAGATGTTTTTGAAGTTTCATGATAAGGCATGAGGTGACGGGGACTAGCTAGCGAGCAGACAGTGGCGATGATGCCTAGGCTACGTGATCCAGCGTGCTAGCGATCGAGAGTGCAACGGTAGACAGGGAAAAATAATCGCTAGTCGTGAAGTGAGTTTTTCTGAGCCCTGGGGAACGACGAGGATGGGACTCCAAGGCCAGTGTACATATAGGTGGAAGTTGTATGTCCATGGATGTCTAATGGACATCCTCTAGTTCAAAAAATAAACTAGGAAGAGATGGTCCTCCACCAAAATTTGAATTTGTAGTTCATTTGCTAAAATCTATGGATATCCAAATTAAATTAACCTTCCACCTCTAAGTGTACGTTAGTTTCATTGTGTTGTTTCCAAGATAATAAAACTTGTGCAAAGTTTCATTTAAGAGTTTCATAGTATTTAATTTCATGACTCATAGATAGTTGATAATCGTGTCAAGAAAGTTTCATCTAGATGATACTTATTTTTTTCTCCTATTAAATACACTATCATGTCATAAAAAATGGCTATGTAGCAGCCTATTTAATGCAAATGAAACTTAGATGAAACTCTCATTGAAACCTCACCATGTACGTAGCCCATGTGATGGCTAGGAGATATGAAACTTTAAAAAAAGTATTTAATATTATTCATGCTTTCCATTCTACTCAAGTTACATTACTGTTCAGTGCCGCGCTTCACTCTCAGATTACTACAATGCTAAAATAATAACTAAAAGTTATTTTGGGCAATTCTTTTGGCACTCATGCTGCGTATGATAACAGCCAGGATGCTGATAACAGCACCAGCACTTTGGCCCTGTGCATGCTGGCCATTTGTAATGGGAGCACCATCCGGGTGGGATATAGATTTTCAGATCACTTAATTCAACCATGCCTCTGCCTGTTTATCAAAATGAACAAAAGGAAATTAGGCCATCGCCCATCGCCATTATTAATTTCACAATCTAAAAGAGGCCTTCAGTAATATATAAAAATAAATATATATGCATGGAGTAATGTTCACTTACAATACATTGCACCGTTCCTGCAAGATTGCAGAGAAAAAGCAATGATAGCAGCAATGGGACAGCCATGTGCTTGGTGTACTTCTCCATGTTGGAATGCAATTCGATGCTTGTTGCGGGCATGGGCCGGTGAGTTTGTGTGCTAGTAGAATACTAGCAGACGATGAAATGGTTATTTGATCTCAACACTCTCAGCTGCTCACATATATATAGCAGAAAACCAAATGTTATAAATTTCAAAATAAAAATGTTCTTTCTATAGGCGCGTCAGTAAAAGTGCAGGAATGCTTTCCATGCATGTAATGAGTTTCCAAGCTAAGTGAACTTTCTGTAGCTGTAACTTTTGACATAAGTACTCCCTCCGGGTTGGTATTAGAAGTCGTTTTGGACAAGGTTTGATCAAACATCGGGAATATAAATCATCAATAACTTTTAAGTTATTGAGTTTGTAAATGTAAAAATTATATGAGTAGATTTGTTTTAAAAAATACTTTGATAAAAGTATACATATACTACATCTTCATAAATATTTTTATAATAATAAGAGGTCAAAGTTGTGTTTTGGAGACCGTGTCGCTGTCCTAAACGACTTCTAATACCATCCCGAGAGAGTATATGTTTCCAATTCATGTAGTTAATTTTGACGAACGTTTCATACAGTCCACGCGCGCATGACATGCAAACCCCACTCTATAGCTTATCATGTGGCGAGACACAACTAGGATTTTGTGCTCATTATTTCCCGGGGACGGCCGAGTTTAATGGACGGGGTGCCCAATTGCATGGCTTAGTGGGCTTGGCCTGTTGGGGTGCCTTGTTGTGGGGTCGTGGGGGTGCCTAAAGGGCCAAAATTTGTTGAACTCTCGAAATTAGGGAATTCGAGGGTGCCCGGGCACCCACACCGCCCAACATGGCTTCGCCCCTTGATTTCCCTTGAACTATAAATGCATGGTTGGTGTGAGTAGATCTCTACCACAATTTAGATACTACTAGTGGCTTACAGCTATGCAGAAGATGATTTAGATCTTTGTTCCCAATATCACACATGCTCTCATTTTGATTTTCTTGAATGATTCTAAGGCTTGGTCTTTGCTTCTCAACATCTCCCTCCACATGATTCTACTATAGTCATCAAACTAATAGCAAAAATATGAGCAACCCCCTTGACTCTTTGGAGTAATGTGACCACACAAATCTGCATGAACTAAGCCCTTTCTCGCTCTAGCTGGGTTCAATCGACATATGTCAAAACTTAACTCTCTTCCTCACGGGCAAGCGCTGCCTCGCCCAAGACATGGGCCTCGCCATATTGGACTCACACCCACTCCGGTCCGGTGTACTTTGTATTGGGCCACGCCTTTCCGCCTTCCCTGCGCCCCCCTTCCATCCATTAGGTTCAGGTTCGGTGAGTGGATTCTTCGGTGGCGCCGGCGCAAAGACATCGCAGTTCTGAATGGTGACATCCCTATTGTTGTTTGTCATTGCAATGGATGTGCTCAATCATCGATTCTTGCTGCTGATCGGCGGGGACTTGTATCACCGCTTCGACCATGCAATTCTTCACCATGCATACTTCTATGCGGATGATCCGGTTACGCTTTTGAACAGTTGAACCCGTGTCAATAGGAGTCTGGGGCCTGTGGTGTTTGGCTACTATTCTCCACTTTACGCGGTGCTTTTTTGGGCTTGTCTCCAACATCGAAAATGCATCACGACACCAATCCACTGGTTCCGTCGACCGCCTTCTCTTGCCAATTGTTGCCTCTACCATGCAAATATCATGTTTGCAACTTGCAAGTCCTCAACTCTTTCTCCTCTTCTTATTATTGCCTCCACAAGCACCGAACCTGATCAATCAATGTTCAGGACTTCTTCTATATTGCAATAAATGCCTAAACATTTCCAGACTTCTTTAGCTTTGTCACAAGGGAGCATGTGCCTTTATCTTTGCATCCTGAAGCACATATAGGGCAACTACCATTGTTACCAAGGTATGAAACCACACACCGGCGAAAGATTTTTTTTTTATCTTCCCTTTTCGTACATCTAGCTTCCATAGGTTATCCCATACCATTCTCCATTGCAGCTTGTTATCCCGGTTTGCTTTCTACAAAATTTATACTCCCATTGAGAGTGGTATGCCGGTTTAACTATGAACATCCCATTCAGTATGATGTCGGGGCAACAAAATCTTCTTTTCCAATTGTTAAACAGATCTGAAGAATTCGATGTACATCCACCGTCCAAAAAAAAGGAGTTGGTCGAGTTCCTCGTCCCAACAACCTTTAAATAGTGTTAATAAGCTCATCAAGAGTTGTGACAATATTGTTGCATCATGGTGTTTGGATTTTCAGATTATAGCACAAGGGAATCCAATTAGCATCCCATATATTTATCTCGAGTTCCATCTCCCACGCAAGGGAATCAAATTATCATCCCATATATTTATCTATGTTCCATTTCCCGGACGCCAATCTTTTGAAACATTCTAACCTCGCAAGGATACTTTGCCAAGAGCTACAAGATTAAGAAAGATTCAAGCCCTGGTCTGTTTTTTCACCTAGGTTTTGATCTTCTTCTCATCATTTTTCAAAGCATAAAAAGCTTATTTTTCTCAGAAATAGTGTTGGCACAAAATCGACTCTTGCGCCGCACACAATCGACAAGCCGGAATAGGCGGCTTTACTCGACCGCCCGAAAGTGTCTTGATCCAGAAGGCGTGTGCCGATCAATTTGACCTGTTAATTGACAAGGAGGTAAGCGTGAGATGCGGAACATGTTTGGTGAGACCAAGACAGTTCGCATGTATGGCCCTAAGGCAGATGTAATGACATATAGCTATGAGAGCTATCTCGTCAAGCATATAATGAACGATTCGGTAAGCATGTATAAAGGTGTAACGTAATAATGATTGCCGAATGATCATAAAAAGACATGTTTGAACAAGTAAAGTCAATCACTGTTGGCATTTGTTAAGTGCTAAAAGAATATGAAGGATTCGTAAGCGCACGTAACAACTACCATTGTAGCTTTTCCCTAGGATGAGTATTCTAGAGTATCGTATCCACTGGGGAAGCTTTGGCTAAAGAATTCTAATAGGTCACAATCATGTATCCACTAACTTAGCAAACCACTAGACTAAAATGAGGGGTAATTGATAAAGGGTAAGTTAAACATAAAATAATAACATACCTAAAATAATAAAGAATAACTAAACTAATCAAGAGGTCAAAGGGAGAGATCAAGGTTCCTGGATACTTCTCTATTACTTAGGTTCTATGATAGCAATTACACTAATGTACTTTGGAGCAACAGTTCCTTTCCAACTCTCGAGAAAGACGGGAAGAAGGTAGTTGGGAGAAGGCTGCCTAAAGCTCTACGAAACACCAACCCATACGTGGTGGACTACAAAGGCCCCGATTGTTTGTCACCCCCCGGGGCTACCACAACTATCCGTAGGTTTGGGCGCAACCTCGGGTAACCTATAGCCTAGACACCAAGTCTACACTATCGATTACTACTCTAGCTACCATGAATAACTAGAGTCCTCAATACGAGCGGAGATCCCATGCAATAGTACAACAACTATACTTAACCATATATGAAAAGCATGGAAGTGAATAGAGAAGATAAATATATGAATCTAAGTCTTGTAGAGAAGATACAAAAGACATACCATACTACGAAGACATCTCGGAACGGGGAGCATAGCTCCACTCTCCTTTACTCTTGATTAGATCTAAGTTAGATCTAATCTAGTTCTAATTACATGTCTAATCTACTTCTAATTACATGGCTAATCTATTTCTAATCTACTTCTAATTCACTAATCCCAGAGAGAGGTTATCCTTATATTGGGACACCTCTACAACTGAGAGATAATGAATAGAATGAGATAGAATGAATTAGGGTTTAGCCCTGGGGTCAGGGGGTCTTCTTATATAGGCCTTGGAGATGAACGATGACCATTGGATCAAACCGACCTTCAATAACGGTGTAGATACAACCTCAAGGTCGGTTACAATCCGACCTACGAAGATGGGCTGGTTTGGGCTTAGGACACTAGCGGCCGGCCTAAATGGCCCTGGCGGCCGCCAGGCCCATGTGTCCCCTCGGTCTCTCGTTTCTTCTGGTGTCTTTGGTATCTTCTAGAGTGTTTTAGTCCACATTTTGGGTCAAGTTACTTCACGGTTAAGTCTTGTCATCGTATGTGAGATATATTCTGGAACTTTCTCCATTCTTCTCTGCATTTATCTGTTAAGTCCCTGAAAAGATATAAATCACCAAAGCTCGTGAAATTATGTTAGTTAGACCCCTAGTCTATGTTGATATTCATTTTAAGCTCTTATCCATGTTTAGTTGACTAGTAATATTATGCTATAACAGGTGTCAACAATCACCAAGATGTGCTATCATAAAGCCCTACTGCATAGATCGAATTAACTGACAACATGGAGACATAAGCAGGTAACTCATAAATATAAACCTAATCTAAATGACACATGCATAGGTTTCATCCAACTAGTCCGCCGCACGTCTAGCCTTCCTAAACCCGTCAAGCTTAAACCCTTGCAAGCTATTCCACCGCATGGTACCACTTGCTACAGATCTAAACCACTCACCACAACTAGATCAATCCACCGCATGATACAATCTAACCATGATAAGCTAAAAGCACGCATACATCTAAATAGATCTATAAATACTCATTACTCGTTGAGGCGTGTATGCATAGACAAGTAAAATACACATGCAAACCTAATCTAAAGCAAAGACAGAGATTTATCCCTGTTAATCCTAACAGCAATCCACCGCATGATACACTGCAACAAGCTAATCCACCGCATAATACGACTTGCCAGACTAACCGTTCTAAACCCTTTTCGTCCTAACAGCTATCCACCGCATGATACACTGTAACAAGCTAATCCACCGCATGATACGGCTTGCCAGACTAGACTCTAACGATACGTAGACTCACACACGCAAGATTCAAGTAGATGCATAACTGTATTCGGCAAGCTTGCCGAATCAGGGTCCATGAAGAAGGAACTCACACGCAAAACCTTAGCCTGCCGCACGACTCATGACTAAACGTGTACGAACCCACAACATGTGACAACTTAGATTGATCTAAGCCCGGCTATGATGAACAAATAGATCTAGTGACATGATAAGATGAATATTGAAAGCATTGATGATATCTAGATCTAACAAAAGATAAAGCCGAACCGTATCAATCTAAATTGGGCAAAAAGTGTATGCAATCATAATAAAGATAATAAATAAGAGAAAGCATGCACCACTTGGTAACTTAATGAATTCACTAGATTGCCAAATCTAATGAAGCCGATAACTAGCTCCAAGCTAGACCTTAGCCTGCCGCACGACTCATAATCTAACAAAGAACCCTCTTGCCCCATGGCCTAAATCCGCCAGACGATACTAAGCATGGTAACAAGACTACTTGCAACATAATCTAAATCCGCCGCACGATACTAGACATGGTACAAGGTTGCCGGGTACTTACGGAGGTCGACGGATCGATGTATCCCCTCGCAGTAGATCGGCGACACGACCGGACTCGAAGGGTGGCACGGGGCCGGTGGCACGGAGCGGGTTGGTTGTATTTGATTTGGTAGATCGTTTTTACGATTCTTAGGGGGTCTCATATTTATACCCCGAGCTTTGACGAGTCCTAACTAATTGCGAATAAACATAACAAAAATATCTAGCTAAGATACATTGTCCTCCAAGTCTTCTCGAGTCTTGAAGCCGCACGTGACACGAGCACTCCTCTGGATATTCTCCTTCGCAGGTTTCCACGCTTGCCGAATCATCTCACCTTCAATCTTCTTCCGGACTTGGGCTTCCTTAGCCGAATAGTAGCGGCTTCCGAATGCCACGGTACCATAGATGCGGTACCGCTAGCCGAATGACCTTTTACCGAATCACTATATCTTTGGTGCACTCGTCATTCAAGCTTTACCAAATTTCGGTGTTAACAAATAGCAAACAGTAAACTTTACCAAACAACATTAGCATGGATCATAGCACTGTTGTGTTCAACATTCACTTTGATCGACAGATAGGAAAGAATTGATTCCATTGACTTCGATAGGAGAACGAGGAACTATATACAATTTGTATATCTTTTGAGATAGCATTGTATTTTTGGTTACCGTAAGATCTTCTGAACAAGCAATGTCCCCAGTAGCTGTTGAAAACAAGGTAACGTCAGTGCATATGAAGTAATCAATAATTTCAACCGACTGTTCACAAAAATCAGGGCAACTGCAACACAACTTGAAAGCAAGTTATATTTAAAAAAAAAGTACAGTAGGGGCTCATGCCCCTCCTGTTTCCCTAAAAAAAAACTTGAAAGCAAGTCCAGCTAATGAACTGCTACTAATTCGTCAGCATTACATCTCCTTTGTTATATATACAATATACAAGGTTTAGGAGTCGGTGCGTAGAAAACAGTTCCAAGCATTTTACATACAGGAAATTGGTACAGATACTCTGTACAACTTCAACTTATTTCAATTCTAATACTATTAGTATTAGCTGGCAAGTCTGTTTAGCTGTCTCTACAGTTAGACGTGAATAGATGCGAATGAATAGAAGTTCAAGAGTAGGGACAGTGATAGAGAAAACAAGCAGCAAAATGCAACGTCGCCATGCCTTGAAGCGGCCGCAATGGTTATGCTTGTTGGAGCATATCATCATATCGTAGTCTATGAAGTGGATGATACGTGTCGCAGCGCTTTCTCCTGTGAAGGTCACTAGCCAAGTGATTTGCATGAAACAAAACTGTGATCACTAAACAGGGTAGAGGAAATCAAAGGCAAATGCACTCTTATCTTCCCTAAGAAATCTACGGCTCATGTGAAGTGATTACTAATTACCCCGTCTCTGATGGAGAAGATAGCAACAAGCCAATGGTTTCGATACGAGCGCCTAACAAGCATTGCATAGACGCCCAGAACATTTATGCAAATACTCCACGTAAAACTCAAAAGATTTGATGCAACAAGGTACCTTCACAAAATGGAACTCATTAGTTGGAATCATGTCGGTACGGTGCTCTATGGAATCATGCCAATAGGGGTAATTAGTAATCACTTCTCCATTGGAATCATGCCAATAAGGGTGCTCATGCCACCCACCCCACCCCCGATGAATCCTCCATTGTGCCCAAGGTTGTTGCTACCCGTTTGGGGCTTGTGGTCTGATTGTTTCATGTGTTGATCGGTTACGTGGGCGCCCACCAGCTTCCCTCAAGATCTTGAATTCAGGTAATTTCCCATGCAACCAAAATCAAATTAAAAGTGCAAAAATGTATTGCATAGAAGCTGAATCTTTACCTTTCTGTGCAAATTACATTGTGTAGCGACCTAATTAAAGTAGTATCTTCAACTTTTTTGCACAGGTGTCTTGTACTAGCGGCTAGCGGTGCAGTTTATTTGGAGCTTGTTGATGTGGTGTATAGATGTATATGCGGCTGTCGTCACAAGGTCACTTCGGAACCATTGGCTATTGTTTCTATATACCATCAGTGATGATGTTCATTCCATGAGTATGTGTTACAATAATATTCCATCAATTTGAACACCGGGAGAGCAAGGGGGCGAGCACGGGCCATGACCCCTGACCCCCAATGCTGCTTAATTTTTTTAACGACTATGCTCTAGTTGGGTCTAAGTCTAAACTCATACTATTTGGTCGTGCATCTCCGCTTCTCCCACCATCTGCCATGTACATGTACCGTTTTTTTAAAATCAAATTTTCCCCTGTACTAGTTATGCCAATTACAGAGTAGCACGCTGAATTTTTAAATGATTGACAAGACCTCGACCGCCAACGAACAAGATTGAGTACATGGTCAAGTTAATTTTGCTTTCGCTAAAAAATAGCACGCTTTTGCCAAGCTATGACTGTGTCCTCTGCACTTACTGTATTGTTGAATCGTCGATGCATCTTTTCTTTAGTTACCCCTTTGCAAAAGCTTGTTGGAACACCCTGAGTTTGGTGATTCCAGATAATCTCCTGGTTACTGAAATTATTGAAATCCTCAGACTGCAGCTTCATTTGTCTTTCTTCATGGAGATTATCATGACCATGTGTTGGTCGATTTGAATTTCGGCCACGGTACAGCAGTGCAAGTCAACCTTTAAGTCTAAATTTGCCTTAGTTATTCTAAGAGCAAAAGATTCCTATCACCCAGAGATTGATTCATGGCTAGAAGCTTATGTATAATTCTTCTTATTTTCTTTGTAACTTTTTTTTTGTTTCGTGAGGTCTGCTGTAAAAGACTTTGTACTATTAAGTTTTTAATAAAAGCATAGTAGGGGCTTGCACCCCTCCTGTTTTCATAAAAAAAAAAGCAGGCTATAGCAGCTAGAAGCAGCGGTCGCTAAATTCATTAGTTATTTGTAACGCCAAATAGTGTTAAAATAGCTGCTATGGCGTTATAGCCAAGCTCCCGCTAAATTCTATATCCTGTGATTTTAAAAGTGTTGAAGTGACCTATCATGTTTTATGATATTCCAGAAACCCTAGTAAAATTATATACAAAATGATCTATCAAGCTCGAGGGATGGATATGTTTCATTTGGAAGATGGAATCCTTTACCTCGGCTTCATTTTGTGTGAGGTCTTTTGTGATTGAGGGATGCCATCTATACGAGCCTTGTCTATTGTCACAAGAGGGCAAGGAGATATAACCTTTTCTTGATTAAAATCACCATTGACAATACCCTCCTTTGTTCCAATTTTTTTTAAAAAAAGTGTATAAGCTTTCGTTCCTATGCTACCCATTAGAAACTAGCTTATTGGAAAATTTTTATATTTGCACTCCTTCCTATATTCAAGGAAAGCAAAGAAGAGAATATGAACTATTTTTCTCCATTCTCCCATGAAGCTCCACATATTGAAATGATGAAACACTGACACGTGGCAGATGGCATAATTGTGAGGAAGCAATCGAATTCGGCACTTGGCTGCTGTGCTGCTGTCATCGATTGATATATCGATGTGGCAGCGACAAACGAAGTGGCTACAGCGTAGCCTGGCATCGACCGAGGCCGAGGATGCACACCCGAAGCAGGCCAAGGATTTTTTTTTTGAGGGGTAGCAGGCCAAGGATTTGCCGTAGTGAAAGTGGCGTTTGGGCTTTGGGCTAGCGCAGCACTCCCTGGCTTGGATAGAGGGAATGGGCCGGGGCTGGGCGACCCCCGATGAGCGGAGCGGAGGTAGCGAAGGGAGCTTGAAGGGGCCAGATGGATGCAAGCGGAGTGAGATGCAGCTGCCCAAATAAGATTGGGCGTGAGTGTGCTGGGCGCTTAGCGGGCCAAATGGAAATAGGGTTAGAACAGATCCAGTTCTCCACTAATTCATTTTCTCTATTTCCTTGTGAATTTGCTATATGGGATTAGAACAAATATATGACGTGATTTTAGTAGAGTGTTGCTATAGCAGATTTAGAAATCAATTTATATAGATACTCCGTAGGAGAAAGGACTATCGCCTGTCTATGGAACAAAGCTCCTTTTCTACCCTCACTCTCCGCACTTGTGGTGCCCTGTGCAGTGGGTGGGGGCGTAAACTGCGACGGAGCCAAAAATTGGGGTTGGGTATGCCAAATGCACAAGAACCACCCTGTCAAGCTTCAAAATTTCCTGCAAGCCAATTTAAAAGCTCAAGAAAATTTCCTTTGTTCAGTGACTCTTCACTCTCATCATTCTCTCTAAATGCAATTTCTTCAACAATTGGAGTTGGGGAGCTCCACCATTTGCTTCATCATCATTATGAGGTGGCACAAGTTGGGGAGCTTCACCATCGTTCTGTACTAGCACCAGTGCTAACTGTATATTGCTCTCATTACTCTCAATCTCAACAGAATGAGCATTTGGTGTGGATGTAGAGTTTTTTTTTTTTTTTTTTTTTTTTTTTTTTTTTTTTTTTTGGCCTTTGCAGTTTTCTCCCACAATGCAAATATGCACACACTCTTCTTCTTCCTCATCTACATTAAAAGAATACAATCGAAAGATTAGAAAAAGAAAAATTAGTTTGTTCACAATCACTGAAAGTGGATTAGGGTGTTTTGCTCAGTGCTCACCTTGTTGTTGTTGCCTGGACAAATCAGTGTGTGGGGGCAAGCGCTGCGGGCGAGGGCAACGCCGTCACGTAGGCAGCCAGGCTGCAGAGCGTGGAGAAGGGGAGGTGTCCGGTGGGCGGCGGCTGGTGGTGTCGGGATAGCGGATAGCCAACTGACGGGAGATGGGGAGGGAAGTAGCGACCTGATGGAGGATAATTTCATTAGCTTAAGTGTGTTTAAAATTCCTAGAATTTGTAATAAGTGTGCTCATTAACTTGCTCATATGAGCTCGAGTTGGGACCAGTCACTTCCATGTTTGGGTTAATTCCCTCCTAGAGTTTGTAACTGATTGGATGACTCGTGATTTGGCTGAGCATCGTCATTATAATGCAAGGCGGTAAGCTGTTTGGACGATAAAAAAAGGTAGCGAACTGACGGAGCCAGGCAGGGTGGTTCCCATCCTAGCATCGTTGGCTGCCAGGAAGCAGGATTTGGCCCATTAGCCATATTGGAAACAGGGTACACATATAAAATACTAAAAATTGTATAAATACATGTATACATATTAAAAAAAAATTTTGGCCAAAATCTTGGGCCCCTGGCGCCGAGCGGAGGCGGGGTCGCTGGTGGCCATGACGGGGGTTGGGGAGCGGGGCGTGGGTTCGGTTAATTCGCACGATTGTCGGGGTGAAGCGAAGGAAGCCGGGCAGACGATGACATTCACACACACCACCACCCACCCCACCCACTCGCCTGGTCCAGCTCCTGTCCCTCAGCTCGAGCGCCGGCCGCCTCCGAGCCGCATCTCTGCGTCCGCCGCCGACCCACACCCCAGCGCACGCTGCCGGAGGACAAGGGCGTCGAACGACCCGCACCCCAGTATATGGCTTCCACCGGAATCGAGCCCCCGTTGCAAAAGGAAACATGCGCCTCTCGAGTCTCGTCCGATCCTAGCTAGGAATAGAAGATATATCCTCTACGGAAGACGGATCGGAGTCGGATTGGTTTTGCGGTGGGATCTTTCTAGTATATGTAGTCTGCATAGGAGGACAAGCGGGAGACGAAAACGAGCAAAAGAACCAATGGCGGTGGCGGCACTTCGTTGCGCGGCGAGAAGGCTCGGCGGCCGCGAGCTCCAGCGCCACCAGCGAACTTATGCGGCGGGCCTTGAAGGTATCCATGGCAACCGGGCTGTATGGCCCACGTCTTCTCTCCGGTCTAGATCTTCTGCTTGCTCTGGCGCTGCCAACAGGAGCACAATGGTATGCCCCTCGATTCCTTCCTTCCCCATGCTTATGTTGCCAATTGATCCAACCCATGCCCTAAAGAATTTAGATCCCATATACTTATGTTGCCAATTGAACCCAATCCATGCTCTAAAGAATTTAGTTTTCCGTCCAGTATTAGGGTATCTTTTTTTCTTATGCATATTTTAATGCTTGACTTGCTCCCCTAAAAAGAAGCATACTACAATATTCTTCTCTCTTGGAAACAAGAACATGAGCCATAAACATGATTTTGAGGTGCGCGCGTATATAGATCCATAGTCTAGTAGCGCGTGTTTGGATTTACGACACAGTTTGCCAAGCTGCCTGTGCGCTGCAGCCACAGAACTTGGCTAGTGATTGGTTCTTGCCTTCTATGCAACTTTTAGCTGCCACATGAAAACTCAGTTCATTTTCGGTGTGGCTCTCGGTACTGTGGTGCCATTTACCTGCGCCACAACTGCGGCCACAACGCTAGTGGCTTGCAGGCTGTGTGGCCTGCATCCATGTAGCCCCTAGTATCTTTACCTTTCTTTAAGTGGGCATTGTGTAAATTTCATCCATGTATATTGATACTGATTTAAGCATACCTCAACTTGCTTGGGACAAAATGCTATGTTGTTGTCTATTGATACTGTTTTAAGTGCCCCACTGAAAATCAGAAAATTCGGTTGCATTCATGATCATAACAGTAGTTGCTATTATGCTCTATCATAATATTTTTGTTTACTTAAAATTATTCTTAAATAATAACAAATTCATCTCCTGTTGCCAGCATCCTTGCAAGAAATCTACTGCAGATCCAAATGATCAGAAAAATGAACTCCTGAACGAGATACAGTATAAGAAAGAAGAGTTGTTCAATATGATTGCCAAGGCGGATAAACTCCCTTCTAGATACACAAGGGACAACATACAGCTACTCATGTATCTTTCTGAACAGATACAACCTAGACCCAATGACCCCCAATGGTATAACAATATCAATAAATGCTTAATCCCTTTTCCCCTATTTCTGGCATTAGTTTATGATAACTTTTGTCTCATGTGACCTGTAGGTGCTTTTATCGAAGAGCAATAAGATTGAATAAATACTTCTAATATGGGTCGATGCTGTTACTTGGTTATATGGCCACCTCAGATGAGATCTCGCAGGTTTATGCTGCAATTGTCGGCTAATTTTAAAATGAGTTCTAGCACAGTACATCTGAAGTTGGCCTTGCCATTTGGGATCTTGAAGGAAAGAGAAGTTCTCACAGTACATCTCAAGTTCTCACTGCTGTATATTGTTGATGAAGCTAGCATTCTGATGATGGTTCCAAATTTAATGTTTGAATGGTATCATTAATGTTTCATGGAACTGATTGCTTGATTTTTTCTTTCCAGTAATAGAAGTTGCCTTTCCCTGATGGGGGCATATATGTCAGTAAATGTAGTTGCATACATACACTCTTTCATGCTTGATGTTTTTGTGCACTCTCTCCGCCCCAAATTACTTGTCGTTTTGGCTTTTCTAGATATATTCCTTTTGTTATGTATCTCGACATAAATATCTATCTAGATGCGTGATAAATTAAGGAATGTATCTAGAAAAAGTCAAAATGAGGGAGCAGTTGATGGCGGTGACCTTGTTTCAACTGGCGGCCACATCGGGTTTGTCTACCAACCTAGTTTGAAACTGGGTTTGGTCTTCAATACCACCTCGTGGTTCTTGTCCCCTTCTGGGTTCTTCGTTGCGGTTGATTGGAGCTTCGGTGTTCTTGGGGCGTCAAGCTCCTCATGGCTTGACGATGTGATGGTCGTCGACCATCTTCACGGCCGGATCATTCAACGCCTACAAAGCACGTCGGATGATGTCTTTGCTCAAGACGACGCCTTCAATCTTCGTCTCTTCGCCGAGGAGGTGGCCGACCTTAGGATGTGAGCTTTGGTCATCGGTGGCGAGGCGCTTAGGGATTTCATTACAAGGACTGTGTTGTAATTCCTTTTTCTTTCAAGGGTGTCTTTGTAACTTTGATTGACCCCAAAATTTGGGTGCAAAATTCTGTAGTTGTCACATCGCACACTGTAAGACGTTTCGTTTGTTAGTGGTAAATATTATCCTACCATGGCGTAACTAGGCTCAAAAGAATCGATCTCGCAATGTATATCTTAACTGTGCAATAAGTTTTTTTAATTACCTAAATTTTGTAGTGGCCGTGGCGTTTTTGGATCGTTGAATGTTTCGATGTGATGAGAATTTTGGGAACTTTTGGTTTTTTTGATTGATGTGGACTAGGAACTAAACACACCATCAATGAGTTGGGACCGCCAAGCCTTCCCATGAGAGTTGGGACCGCCAAGCCTTAAGCCATTGGCGGGCCGAGCACCCGGTCCGGCGGCATCACTTCCCGAGATCGAAGCCCACCGAGGATGACCACCCGCGACGAGGGCCCCCAGCCCATCGGGGGGTGTTGCAATGGACGCCCGGCATGGGGAGCACCCAGGACGACACACCACGGCGACGGCGGCCTCCAGCCCACGGGGGGGTGGTGCGAAGGGTGCCAGTGCCCGACGGCGATGGAGGTTAGCGGTGGCAGTTGAAACGGATGGTCTACAGTATTGAATCGGTAACCGTCAGGTTCTTTTGTCTATGGCAATCGTTCCTAAGAAAGAGATTGTTATTTATTTATTTATTTTACCAAAGAAGAGATTGTTATTCTAACCTAATGCGATCGAGTGGATTTGACTTCAGATGAAAAAACTCGATTTGTGGAGGTGGAGAGGTAGAGACCATTGGGACAGCTGTCCGTACGTACAAATCATTTTATTGAGCTGTATGTTTTTTTCTATATATATGATGAAATAAAAATGTCAGCTTCCGCATGTTGCATACTTCCGCATGTCACCACTGTATATGGATCTCACCCAATTGTCCTATATGTGTCTATATACTCCCGCTGTCCTGTTCGAATAGGGTCACCCTGCACATCCGCACATCCATGACCTCCTCCCTCAGGCTTGGTTCCCCACTAAGTACTGAACAAGCTTACATTTGCAACAATTTATAACTAACCTTGCTTTATCTTTCATGTGACCAAGAATGAAGAAACTTATGTGTATATATGTCTCAACTCTAGTTTCTAGGTACACCCTACTGATTCGATACATCAATTACTGAAATGATAGATTTTTTTTATTTATTTATGTATGTGTATATAAGAAGTAATCTCCATCTTGCTGCTAAATATCTCTAATGTTTTTACATCTAGCCATTTTCGTACTTAGGAGTCTTTCCTCACATAACTTAATGTTCTCATCAGGTGAGACACCTAATAATGCCTCTACAATGTCGAAGCATTTTAAATTAACCTTTGCCGTCAATCTGTATCAGAACTAGACTGTACTGGCCCTGTTCTGCTGTGAAGATGGAACCATGAGCATGAATGGATCCAAAATCTCAAATCGTTTGCTCATTTATTTATTTTTACTGCCATATGCTTTTATTGTTGTTTCGGATAACTTATTTTAGTGCTCAGATTCTCGGTGTTTTATATCTGCCTCTTATGTGAGCTTGTCTAAATAGCATCAGATTGCTCATTTTGTGAGTTAACATCATGATGCGTTTTGTTTTGCTTCCTTGACCTTTTATTGAATTTATTGAATTAATTAGGATCTTTGTTTGTAGGGTAGGATTGTAGAAGAGAAGCTGATCTAGTTTGTCACCTCTTAAGAGGAATTATGCATGCCTTTTATAGCTTCAATTTCAGTAGCATGTGGGAACCAAATGTTAGAAATCACGTTCTTTACACACATGTAGCACACAAACAAAAAAACACACAAGAGCGTATAGAGAGACACAGAGTGTTGGAGAGGAAGAGGGACTGCTGTATCTTTATTGATTTTCGATGTATCTTTACAACCGAAGGAGCCTCGTATATGTAGAGCAAGTAGCCTAGGATTCCTCTGCTTGCTACAGTGTATGACAACTTGAATTCGTCCCCATCTTAATTGGCCACCAGACCAAGTCAGTGTTCACGTGCCTGTCTGACTTGGTTTTACATCACTCCCCCTTGGCCAATTATATGTGATGTGTATGCCTCGTTAAAACTCGCTCAAAAACCCCGGTGGGAAAAAAATGGTAGGAGAAAAGAGTACATAACATGCATTTCTCTTATATTGCACTTGTTGCCTCGTTAAAAACCTTACATGAGAAAACCCAGTGGGAAAAACGCATCAAGGGAAAAAGAGTACAACAATTTGGTCTTTAGGATTAGATCTTCAGGATCAACCAATTATTTGGACCAGTTCATGCGCATTAAGTCTTCAGGACCTATCAGTCTTTAGGACTGACTCGTGATCTCCAGGATCATGATTATGGGCTATCTCATCAGAGGATGTCTCCCCCTAAACCTTGCAACCTTCTCCCGGCTCTTCTGGAGCTCATAGGGTAAGGGAATTGTGAGTAATACACCTTAGTGAGATTTCTTATCTCATAGCCCATATGTATTTGTGCAACACAAGCAACGTTATCTCAAAGGATAACGATAGGGGAATTGATAGTACACCACATAACTACCATATGTGGTTAATCATTTGTCATAGCCAATCACATTTTGTGTGGCTTTAAATTTCACGATTCTTCTTGTGAATTTTGTTGATTAATTCAACCATGATCTGTCTCATAGACCGCCAAAAATGGCTCGACCACCATAGAGAAGTATAAGCATTCCGTCTAGGACCTAGCAACATGCAGGTCAAAACACACAACTATTATGCTCATATCCCCCCATGATTGGGAGTTGGTTCTTCGGGAACCATAGACCAAGGTTTTGGTTACCTTGTAGGTACATGAGGATAGTTTGAGTGCTAACCCAAAATCTTCTGGTTGGGTAGCATTCTACTTTATCACCCACAACAATGGGACTTGTGCAGTCTGCTGGGTACAATAATGCCCAATTGGGAAACTTTAGGTTCCAACACTCCCTCATTATCCTTGGGTCCAAATGGGACTTTCCCATTTCATAGGATCAACCCAAACATGGGAAATTTTATAGAGTGGTGCATAATCTCTCCTTCAGGGAGGTGCCTGAGCTACTGGCTCAAGTGGGACTTGGTCTCACCAAAGTCCTCTATCTTGAATTGATTCTTAGTTAACTCATTGCTTCCTCGATGCCCTTTGAGGTGCCAATGACATAATTCAAGATAATGCGGAAATCCTTCAAGGATTTCAAATAGGGTCAATCAGCATTGCCCATGTAACCCTCTTCAGGAGGAAGTTACTTGATTAGTTGAATCATATAAATCCGGGTTGTTTCAACTAATACATTGGTCGCTGCAAGCGGACGCTTAACATGTTGCTATTTTGATTCAGTCTAGGGATCTTGAGTCCTTGGGGTATCTCAAATCGATTCCGAATCCAGTGACCCATACAATTATGCGATCATAATATCCATTAGTTGCATTTTAGATTCAAGTTATTAGCTGCCATAAATATCGAATGTCTTTACCACTCATAACAGGGGTATATTTCGTCTTAATTGATGATGGGTCTCTGCGAGAACCCATATGCCACTAGCATCGCTTTGTGTCAAATTTATTTCTCTTCTGGAGGAGACAAATGCACATCCTTCAGGGATGACCTTTGGAGGTTGGGTCTCCAAACCCAATAACCTCTCTTTCATAAAGCGAGCACCTGCTCCGCCTTGATTGTTGCTACCCTTTTTGTCCCAATCTGAGTGCTTCTAGCACTTTACCATGGGCTTTTATTATGGATCCAGATTAATTGAGCTAGCAATTCTTATGGCGTAATGTATGTCGACAATGGTGGTCTTTCAATCATGCAAATCTTCCGATTCCACATTTTTAGTGGCGATCAACTCATGATCATCCTCTAGCTCATCATGATTTCCCATAACGATTGAGCGAGGGCATTCCAATCTTCCAATGCGATAATATGCGCGCGCGACGCATTGGGATTTCCATCTCCAGGATGGCATCCTTCTGGGACCTCAACTCCAGGTTGAGTTGCCTCTTCGAGGGCATTCTTAACTTCGGGTTAAGCTTCTTCAATAGAATTCTTAAGTGATGCAAGTGGCATAGGGACTTGTCTAAGTGGACGTCTCCGCAGAACCTTGTCCCGAGCACCTGGAGGTCTCCCCCTCAACCTAGGATCGGAGGAAATAATAGAGTTTGGTAACCATCCGGGATACCTATGCTCTCTCGCACACGTTTACTCCAAGTAAACATGACATTGTCACTTTTATGATCAATGAAGGTAATCGGACGACTCATTTGCAAGACTTGCAAATGCTTAATCCTCCGAACTTCGGTTCAGATTTACTAGTGCGTGAGTTTGGGGAATGCAACTTGCACTCCATGCAATTTCCTGGCATTCCTCTAGATGCCTATCTCCCCCTAATGCTGGGAAATGCATTCAGCGTATTGAGCCTTATGAAGATCCCAATCATAGGCTCTCAATATTTGATTATGGACATCCTCCCAACTTCTGGTGGGTTTCTTTGATATACGCTGAGGTGGCGATCTTGGCACATATACCGCATAATTTAATATACGCAGATGGGAAATACTTAATCCTTAGGTGTAACAGGGTATTATTTTCGTATGCAGTTGTCCTGAGTTGGTTAGTATTGCAGCTTGCAAAACTATGTAGCCTCAACTTCTGGTTGGTAGGCCATATTTCTGCAACAACCATGTAATCTACTTGATATTCTTGATCAAAGATTTAGCTAGACTATTTTGTATGCGGGCATGTGGTACTAAATGCTCTACCTTGATGCCAGTAATTAGCTTTCAACCTGATTTCACCAGCAATATGTGATTATCAGGGAAATGAAGCTTGGAGGAAACATTGTTTCCAGTGGACAACAAGTCCACATAGCTCCATTAGGTAGAGGCATCACCAAGTACCATCAAAATCTAACCAGCCCAACGGGGGTTGAACATGTCCACAAGTGACTTATCCCTAAGCTTCGGGAGGGATGGTCTAGTTACGAGCTTTCCCTTTGCACATGCAAAGGCATTTTAAATCATCGGGATTTTGGGAAGCTCTCCAATATCATGGGTTTGCAGAATTGCCGATTATCATTATCAACATTCCCAACTCAAGGAGACCTAGTCAGTCATGCCAACTTGGGAGGGTGTCGTAAGTCAATAGGGGTTACTTGGAGGTTATCAATAGTTCTTCCGAAAGCGTTGAGAAGCATCAGGTTGACACGGTTATTATTTTTGTCCTGGACTTGTATCAAGTTGAAATCTCCCGTGAGTAACCAACCCGGGGGCATAAATTGTTTTATGTTGGTAATCTCCCGCTTGAATGCCCGCTTCTTTGCATCGGACCGAGGGCTATAGACAACGGTGATCGACCATGTTTGATTATGAGCTAGCATTACAACATCTTAGCAGATATCGTATTTGTTGTGGTCGCAAGTCCTCTAATATGAAGAAGCGTCCCGATGCAGCCACACCAGAATTCCCACGCCTATAGATCGAGGGAAGAGCGACAATTTTTCGGTGAGATAAGGTCTCACTTGTTTCTAAAATGAGATTAGTATTCCAAACCGCAATCTTAATTTCACGGAGACACACTACTACGAAGGTCATTATAAGTACGTCTCATTTTTTGAGTAGGGGCGGTTTTTGTTTTAAACCGTCCCTATAGTGGTATTTTTTTTCCTAAAATAAGATCAACCGCCACTACTTTGTGGACACGGTAAGGGATGGTTGGTGTTACAAAGTCGCCCCTACTATTAGCGAGGGGCGGTTCAATATGCAGACCACCCCTACTAATGTTTATAGTAGAGACGACTCTATATTAAGGCGCCTCTACAGTGGGTTGCCGAATTTTAAAATAAGATACTAAAAATAAAATTTTTTAAAATCATCACGGATGAGAAAATGACCTAAATAAAAGATGTAGATTTCGATAAGTTATGATTTTTTGTTGTTGACCATTTTTTCAATTGACTTTATTTGATGTCTTAAAATGTGGGGTTTGAATGTCTAAATTTTGAAATTTGAATTTTTAAACGACATCAGATCGAAAAACTTAGTGAATAAGAACTGTATATCTTAAAAGTTAAGAGACTTTGTTGTTGACCACTTTTTAATTTGAAATCATCTTGTCATGCAAAAACTACGTTCAAATGTCTCAAATTTGAAATTCAAATTTCATAAACGACCTCGGATAGAGAAACAACCTAAATGAAAAATGGTAGATCTTGGAAAGTCAAGAAACTTTATAGTTGACCACTTTTTAATTTGAATCCATTTAGGGCCTCAAATAGTCAACTTTCACTCGATTGTGTATAATATGTGTGGATCCAAAACCCAATATGGTCACATACATAGTGGGAGAGGAGGGTTTTGCACGAGCTTGAGATCGCTAGTTCAAATCCTTAGCACTTGAGACTAAATAAAAATGTTTTACTATTTTTTTAAAAAAAATATTTTACTATTTTTTTTTTTTTACAAAAGAACCACTTAGGAACGGAAGGCTAGGGGCGGTGACAAAACCGCCCATATAGAGCATGACCAGCCGCCCCTATAGTATGCGCGTGACAAACTACTGTCGCACTGGAGGAGATGATTTTTTTTTTTTTTTGACAACAGAGGAGATGATTAAATTGTGAACACTTAAAGCAAGTATACAGTGTGTTTGTTTGAGCTGCAACTTGAGCTGTGGAAAAGCAGTGGTGAAAAAATAACTCTGGAAAAAAAGCAAAAAACCATTTGGTTAGAGTTGCTGAAGAAATACCTATAATGCCCCTAAAGGCCTACAACACTAGTAAAAACCTAATATGTTGTCTATTCTTTATTTAAATGGCTAATTTGGAATGAACCACCGAAGTGATATGGTTCACATAAATTAGAACAAAAACATAAGTTGGTTCGTTGGCGGCTCATAGTTTCTGCCTTCTTCGGCTCATAAGCGGGCTAATGTTGTTTTGTTGTGAGATAAAAACATTATATCATGATTGATAAAGCTAGGCTGGTAAATTCAAGCGAGCATTTCGTTTTAAAAAACAAGTACAGGGCAAAGTGGCCTGTAGACGTATAAAATCGTGCAAAACCTTTTCGTTCGCTTTACCAGTGCTCAATTTGCGGGGAGGGTAGAGCAAAACCATGTGTCACAACCAGCAATAGCAATACTTGAATCTAGCGCGCTAATTCCAACAGGACTTGTTACAACATTAAGATTTGGTACACGATAGTACATGCACACAACTG
This sequence comes from Hyparrhenia diplandra, assembly GCA_015847255.1. Classification (NCBI taxonomy): domain Eukaryota; kingdom Viridiplantae; phylum Streptophyta; class Magnoliopsida; order Poales; family Poaceae; genus Hyparrhenia; species Hyparrhenia diplandra. Next base: position 144,319 of record JADLZK010007851.1, read on the forward strand.
AAACCATGCTTGTGCTAAGTTTGTCTCGTCAGACCGGTAACAAAGATGTACACCAATTACCCAACTGGTACTAGTCTCAACTAATAATGCACTAGTTTAAACTTTTCTAAACCCACACACTAATATGTCCCCCACAGTAAATACTTGAATCTGGTGCGCTAATTCCATCAGGACTTGTTGCAAACATCAAGATTTGACACGATATTACATCAAAGGAAGTGCTACGTTTGTCCCGTCAGACCGGTAACAACGATGCACACCAATCACCCAACTGTCAACTAGTACTAGTTCAGCATCGAGATGGTGCTCAGGCAGCGGCCACCACTCCAAAGACCCTCATGAACCACCACAGGTTTAGAAGAAAACAGGGCAAGGCAGCAATGGAGTTAATGAACCCCATTACTGTTGCCCATGTGTAAGTGGAACAGTCATTCTGACTGCATACCCTGAGATCGACAGCAATCAGAATCACTATCCCGGCTGAGGCCCATGCTGTAAGACATGCTAGACAGCTTATGATCTGCAGTTAAACAAACAAAGAAACAAGCAAACATTGGCATTTTAAGTTCAAATTGATGGAATATTATTGCAACATATTGATGGAACAAACATCATTAGAAAAAGTGCCGATATGAGTTACTCACACCATCGCCGATGGTATATACAAGCAGCAGCCAGCGGTTCCGAAGTGACCTTGTGACGACGGCTGCGTATACATCTACACACCACAGTGACAAACTCCAGAAAAACTGCACTAGAGCAGCTAGCACAAGCCACCTGTGCAAAAAATGAAGATACTGCTTTAATTAGGTCGCTACACAATATATATAATTTGCACAGAAAGGTAAAGGTCCAGCTTAATTTTTATAATTTTGCACTGTTTGATTTGCTTTTGGTTGCATCGGAACTTGCCTGAACTCAGGGTCTGGAGGGAAGCCGCTGGGCGCCCAAAGAAAGGGGGCCAACACAGCGGCAGCAATCAGTGCCTGAAATAACCGGATGACAAGCCCGAAGCGGGTAGCGGCAACCTCGGGCACATCAGGTGGCGCTACTCCAGCCCCTGGCCCTTGCACCCCCATGGGCATGGGGTGGATTGCATGCATGATCTTGCTGCAGCAAGGTTTCATTATCAGTCAGCAAAATTCATTAGAAGTGACTGATCAGCACTTAACAGGATGAACTTGATATCACTAGATAGTAGATACACACATATATACATATATTGAAAATGAGCTTGGTATCACTATAAATTATCCCAACTCGATCGAACATCACTAGCTAATTGCATGTAACAACACAAGAATGAAACAATATATCAGCACATAAAGCTTAGGACATACTCCCTCCGTTTCAATTATAGTTTGTTTAACTTTTTGACCTAAGTTTGACCACTTGTTTTATTCAAAAAAAAATTCACAAAAATAATCAAATTTAAGTCATTCTTAAAGACCATTCGTTAATAAAGCAAACCACAATAAAAGAAGTGATATTTTGTACAAAAATTTTGAATAAGATAAGTGGTCAAAGTTAAGGTTGAAAAAGTCAAACGAACTACAACTTGGAACGGATTAAGTACTATACTACATAGATAGTATATAGCACCGAACATAATAAAAGTGTCACAGATGTAAAAGTAAAAACAATATGAACTTTACAAATTAAAGTTCATAGCTAAGGTTTCATTTATTCTAGGTGTGAGAGAGTAACTAAACTTTCACGCCATAACTCATTTATGTGAAATTCCTCTAGTAAAAGTGGACGTTCCAATGAATGAATTTGCAAGCATGCATATAATCTAGCAAATCAGAACAAATTAAACAAGTCATTCGATACTGAAGAAGCATACTATAGAATATACCACCATTGCTCTGAAGTGGAAGTAACAACTCAAATCGATACTGAAGAAGCATACTATAGAATATACCACCATTGCTCTGAAGTGGAAGTAACAACTCAAATCATTGACAAGTAAATGAAAATCTTGTCGACCACCTATTGTACACAAACCCATCCAGATTATACTGAACCTAATACTCTTACTTTAGAACATGATGTTGAGAAAAAACAGAACCAACTCCTAAAATTAAGCTGGTTATGGATACTGTCGGATGCCATGCATCATTAGTTCATGGCACAGGCATCACACCTGCAAGTTCCATTCAAATGAACCATTGATCATGGTTCAATTACGAGTAAAATCGAAGAGACCAATAATTAGTTAACTATGCTTTGCTAGTACAAAGTTAAGCTAAGCCACGGACTTCCCTTCCCGTGAGGTCGCGTACTCCAATTTGTAAATGAATCGAGCTAACCAGTTGAGAGATGTGGTAACAACCTTGCATTGGGGCCGGGGAGGGGAGGACTCACCGGTTCCGCGCGTCACTCGACGTCAAGCAGGCTGGGGCGTCGCGTCGTGATCCTCGGCGCTGATCGGCGTCGTGTTCGCGGCCTGCCTCAGATCTGGGCGGGGCGACCGGCCGTTAATTCGGCGAGGCGCGGGCCGTGAGGACCGGCGTCGTCGGCCGCGGCAGCTGCGAGTCGTGGCGTAGGCGTTCGCCGATGAGGGGCCGCTGCCGTCCGCCTGCTAACGGGAAAGAGGCTGTAGCGAGTGGAAAGGGAGAGGAACGGGACTGGAGCTAGTTCGTTCGGAGAAGACGAGGAAGCAACACTAGGACGACGGGACGGTCTACGCTGGGCGTCTCCACGTGTCGATGTGAGCTGACGGCCGGCGCTAGCTGGGCCAATGCCATCCGGGCCACAGTGCCATGCAGGTCGTAGGTGGGCTGGTCGATCCGGGCCTCATCACACGACGCGCCGTTTGCCCGTTGCCGTATGGGCCACAGTGCGTATACTATATGCAGAGGACGTGCGGGACCGGTTATTTCGCGTTCCCTTCTAACTTACCTACTGCTGTACCGGAGTGGATATGATCTCCTCCCGACATACGCAATGCTTTAGCTAATACACGGAAATGGATACCATGATTTTTCTGTTGGGTTTAGGAGTAGCAAATTAGTTGCATGACTTACGTGGCGAAATCCATGCCTAGAATATGTTATCTACCATTACCCTTAATCCTATACAACATTTACTGACCCCTCCTTCGTCCACGTCACCCTATATTCTTACCCATCGGATTTAGCATCACCGGTCACAGATGGCCACCTCTTCAGCTTCTAGAAATCTCTGTACCTTTCTTCGAACAAAAAAAAACGCCGCCGGCCTTATCCTTTGCGTCGTACAGGTACCTGCCCCTGGCATCTCCGCCGCCGGTATCTCCTGTGCGCCGCCACCACCACCACCTGCCACGCCGCAGCACTAGACGCTCACCACTCCTGCTAGCGCTGCCCTCTGTGCCGTGACCTCCGAGCATGCCGGCGTTCGCGCCGCTTCCCGCCCCTGCCAGCGACAGCATCGCTCCATCTGCCCGCCGCCGCATCACAGCGCCGTCTATCTCCATTGTCGGCTCCCTCCCCTTCTCTACCTCCTGTCCTTTACAGGATTAAAACACCGCGGCCTTCGCGTCCACTTGCAGATGCCGCCGGCTGCTAACGCCCCCAACGGACACCAAGAGATGGACGACGTCGCCTATGACGATGACGACAACAATGCCAAGTTAGCTATGTCCGCAGATGGCGACTGACAGCAGTTTCTGCTCCACGTTCTCTCATCATCAACGCTAGAATGTCAAGGTTCTGCATGACGGTATTCATAATTTGGATGCTGTATATAGCTTGCCAAAGCGCATTCTATTCCTGCTGTTCTCTTCTTCCAGTATCAAGATTCAGGCAGAGGTGAGTGTATGTATCATATATATCAAACAATTCAGTCCGTGTTCTTTACAACAGGGACTTGATTCTCTTCAGCACAAAACATTACTACTGTTCTTTACAACAGGGACTTGATTCTCTTCTTCGTTAATACTATATTTCCATGCTCACTATGATTCAGAGCTTCCTAGCCCGTGCATGCGCGGGGTTCAGGCTAGTTATATAAAGATTTTCGGAAGCCAGCAGATCTAAAAACACAGGCCGGGGCTCTAGAACACCACCCAAGCCGTGTGTCACCTGAGACTGATTTTGCTAAATTCTGAGCTACTCTATTACAAGATCTCTAGGAGCATACGTAAATTGCTGCGAGAAGTTGGGTCACTACTACAAAATCTTACTAAGAGAACGCCCCCTTTTGCATTAGGGGCGGTTCATTTTTTCGAGCCGCCCTACACAGTGAAATACCAAACGAGCCGCTCCTATAGTGACTACATTAGGGGCGGCTGATGTTCTGAGCCGCCCTTACTATTATTAGGGGCGGTTCAATCCGCCCCTAATGTAGTCCGCAGTAGGGGCGGCTCTATATTGAGGCGCCCTACAAGTAAGATCCCGAATTTTGAAACTTGACACTAAAAATTAAAAATTAAGTAAACGACCTCGGATGGAAAAACTTTCTACATATGAAATGTAGATCTTGAAAAGTTATGAAATTTTGTAGTTGACGACTTTTTAGTTTGAAATCATCTAGGCATTCAAAAGTTGTGTTGAAATGTCTCAAATTTGAAATTCGAAATTTGTAAACGATCTCGGATGGAAAAACTTTCTACATATGAAATGTAGATCTCGAAAAGTTATGAAATGTTGTAGTTGACGACTTTTTAGTTTGAAATCATCTAGGCATTCAAAAGTTGTGTTGAAATGTCTCAAATTTGAAATTCAAATTTCGTAAACGACCTCGGATGAAAAAACTTTGTACATATGAAATGTAGATCTCGAAAAGTTATGAAACTTTGTAGTTGAACACTTTTTAGTTTGAATCCATTTAGGGCCTCAAATAGTCAATTTACACTTGGATTTGTATAATATGTGGGGACGCGGAATGGGATATGAACACATATGAGTGTGTAGTGCGAGTGGTGGGGGAGGGGGCATGAAAGCACGAGGTCGCGGGTTCGAATCTTGGGTACCGCAACATTTGCAAAAAGCCTGAAAAAATCACCATATGTAGGGGATGTGAGTGGATGGCGGTGGGGTCTGCCCCGATTAAATAAAAATGTTTTTTTTTTTTGAATTTTGAAAACACTATTTCGAAAAATAACAGTAGGGCGACTCATACAAGAGGGGCGGATCACCAACCGCCCTATTGCAAAAAGCTGTTGTAGGAACGGAAGAGGGGCGAATTTGGCAAAACCGCCTCTACAGAGAAAAACCAGCCGCCCCTATAGAAAGGATATGTAGTAGTGGGTGGCCGCCGGATACACGGATGGGTGCAGGCGCAGGTAAACGGTGGGCCGAATCCGCCTTGGCCCTCGCCAGGAAGCAGTTCGCTGGGAGGTCACCTAGCACTAGAGAGATAGAAAGGGCCAACGAGATTCGGGCGTGCGTCGTTGGTGCGGGTAGGGGCGGGCGTTGCTTCAGCAGTTCAGGCGACTGATATATAGGACATGTGCAAAAAAAAATATATATTACAAGGTTCGGTCGGGTGAAACTTTCTTAAATCTAATAATTTAACTAGATTTATAAAAAATACTAACAATATTTATATCTATAAATAGTTTTATTATAGAACATATTTAGCGATTCTTCTAATGTACTGTAATAGTTATATAATATGTATAAGTATTGATGTTTTATTATATACTAGCAAAATTGCCCGTGCGTTCAGGATTTTCGTTATGCATTAAGTGGTAGCGGCGTCCCGTCGGCGACGATGTGCCTACGGTGACTTCGAGAATCTCAGGATCTGCCGGCCGCCCGTCGCCAGAGGTGCTTTCATAGGGGGTAGGGTTTGCGTGCGTGTGTTCATAGGGGTGAGTGTGCGTGCGTGTTGTGAGTGTCTGCGTTATCTTGTGTCATACTCAAAAAAAAAAAAAAAACTTCTCGAGCTACTAATCTAGCATGTGGTTAAATGATTTTTTTGTTGGTATTAATAGGTATTGATTAAAGTGCTTTGTCGGTTCCAATTTTCAAACAACAGTTTAAGAAATAAAAAACTAATCCTCAATAAAGGGCAGTTTAACAATTAGAAAGTATAGGTTTTTAAGAGAGTTTGGCAAAATCTATTTCACGAATCTTGTGATTTGTTAACTCGTTAAAATATATGGCAAATAAAAAAATAGCCTCTCTCAAAAAAATTTGGCATAATTCACTCCCCAAAATCAAATTAATACAAAAATATATTAGACAGATATTAGATGAAAAGAAAACACATTTGCATTGGGAACCCTGATGATCTTAGAAATTAATGATGCCCATATATGTAAACATATGTGTCTAGCTATTACGCAAAGTGAACACAGTAAACAATTTCTATTTATAAACGGGTCCTTCTTCTTCCATTAGTCCGAGCAGAGACGGAGAGGGAGGTCGGGTTCTGGCTGGAGTCGCGCTAGGGAGGGCAGAGGAGTCACGGCGGCCATCAGTGGCAGGGCCGGGGCACAACGGAGGTGGATGTGTTTGCACACATGAACAACACGAACAACACCTCGTAGGGGCTGTATCGTTGGATGCAGAAGGGGGCACGTGGTGTGCTGGGCCGTCGCCGTTGGCCTCGCACTTGCGGCGGTCGCGGCAACGCGCTCCACCGGAAGTCGCACATCCTGATCCCTGCCGGGCAGCAACAGTTGGCAGACAGAAACTGTTTCAGTTCTAATCAGATTCGCTTTCGTGGCCACTGCGATCAGAGTCAGGGCCGGCTTCTTTCGCACGACAGACCTGGCAGACAGAAAGGAGAGCGGATACCAGACCTTGCATGCAAGGGGAGCGGACAGAAAAGAGCGGATGAAAAAAAAGGCAGATTGGCAGAAATTTTCTCTTTTATTATTAGGTATAGATATGTAATCGAGTTAAGATTGTTCGAGTGGGTATATATATATGTAAATGATAGCAACTTTGAACAATAGTATAAAATAGGTTTTCTGATCAGAGGCTACTTGTTAGCTTTTTTTTTTTTAGATAATGGGCTACTTGTTAGCTAGCATCACAGCACCGCGACAATGATCGATATACAAGATAAAGTTGTTTTGAAGGTTAATGCTATTGAAGCTAGGACTACTCTTTTTGTATTTGACATATTTTTGTAGTAGTTACTAAGAAGGGAGTATTTGTCAACAACGATACGAAGGGCCCATATTTTGATTTGTACTTCTGCGACATGTACTTCGATCTTGTTCGAAAATGTTATGAGTATGTTTACCCAAGAAACGTCGACGTCTCTGGGTCCTAGACTACAGCTGGTCCAATGGGTCCTGTGGGTACTACTCTGAGTGCGTAGACAAAAGGTTACTTCCACCTGCTATAAACCACTGCGCCATCACAGGTACCACTCCAAGGAAGTAAGACCTCAGCTCGTCGCTCGTCGATCGATCCAGTACTCATCTGCACCCAGCATAGTGGCAGCAGCGTACAGGTGTGAGGATGAGGTGCCCCGTCACATGTATGCAACCGACGCCATCCCTCTCAGCTGTTACATTTCGCAAATCAGAAATTCAAGCACCAACAGGTGCCTTCAAATCAAAATTAGAAAAAGAAAAACTAAGTGAACATGCAGCACTCATATGGCCAGGGGCACTGCTCATGGCCAGGGTGTGGGCGATGGTCCCAACTGCATGTGTGTTTGCCCCAAAAGCGAACTGAGCAAACGGGTAGAGGAGAGGCTGACATCCGAGGAGATGAAGTCACTGTCAAGTTCAAATTTCATGCAAGTAGAACATGTAATGAAGCCGCCCATGAGCTGGCTACTGGGTTACCATTGTCAAGAGGGTGAGATCATATCAATCTCAATCCCTGCTCATATATATCACTAATTGTTGCTAACCATCTATTAGCAAATGAGTAATGAGATCGAATGAGTTCAAGTTTCAAAAGATTAGAAAATAGGGCATCGGCGTTACCGCCAATGGTGTGATTACATTGGGGCATTTGGTTATTAATAATCATATCCCTGTATATAAAGACTTTTAATTTTGTATTGAAATATTATTATATTTTATGTGATGCCCATATTTAGATTTAGAAGGCTTTTAAAAATAAAACAATAACTTAAAAAGAAACTCCTTAAATGGGTTTATTCACTTGTCACATGTACTTATGTTGTTTAAAATTTTTAGAATGCACGGTATTACGGAGGGAGTAAACAGCTGGTAATATAAAATGGCATTTTTTTTTTAGATAATAGATAAACATATCCGGCCTCTACATTCAAGGATGTACACGTACCAATTATTACACAAACTTTCAATAAAAAAAAAAAGAAAGTCATGGTCTTATAGATCGACCAGGGAAGCTAGTTCAAACAATATAAGTGATTCCATCCTTTATTGGAAATCTCTAAAGCAATAATTTCTAATTTCTTGCTCGTCGCTTGATTGCTTCCTTGGCTGTCTCTGTCACGCAGCAGGGCCCAAGAGCGTAACCAATACGCTCCTCGAAAAATTATCTTCAAAATAGAGTTAGATTTGATTTCATTAAAAATAAAATTATTACGACATCTCCAGATAGCCCAGCACAAGGCAGCCACCCCCACCCAAATCAAATTTCTAATCTTTTTATTTTGATTAGCTAGCCAATTTCGAACATATGGCTGATTGATCGAGGTTCGATTAGACTAGTAGTATAAAAGATAATCCTCCGGATCATTTTGGTAAGGGGTCAGTCTAGGAATAAATGTTGGATAGTTTCATTCCTATTACAACATATGCGCCGACTCCCTTTCTAATTTTTCTTGGCGAGGTTGTCTTTGGTCAAGACTACCCCTCTCTCTAAAACCAAAGAAAGATTACAAAGAAAGATCTTAATTTTTAGAGGAACTTTTATCTTCCAAATCTTCTTATGACTAAAAGGTATCTCGTGCATTCATAAGGTCGAGGTACATCGAGCGGACAGAGAATAACCCAGATTTGGTTAGACTCCATCTAAAATAGTCTCGACCCATCCACCAATTCGACATTTGAGATCATTGTTACTAGATTTAGCCATTCCAATATAAAATGGCATGTCAGAAGAATAGATATTTTTTTTTGTTTCAAGTTGTAAGTTTTCTGGCTTTCTAGACGTGTAGTGGTTGTGGCACCTTGATACACATTAACTTCAAGCACAGTCTTTAAAAAAAAAAAAAAAAAAAACTTTACATACGTATACTAGATCGAAGAGAAGATATTTTGGTCAAGGTCATGATTCCTTTTCTACGTACTAGGGCTGCAGAGCTACCCCCGATGTCCTATACGAAGAAGAGGAAATAAGAATAAAGTGAGTGACAAACTGACAGGACCCGATAATAGTAGTTGTATTCCCACAAGATGATGAACAGTAAATATCAGCACAACCGGCACCTGTTGTGTAAAGATTAGAGTCTTTACTGTGATCCCTTTCGGTCCCTTCGACTAGCAGTGGATGGGCCTCGTGCGCTGCGCGATCCTCATTGTATAGAGCAGAAAAATATGAGCGAACAGAACTGATGTGCCTGCTAACTAGCGTCACGGCACTTGCCACTTGGCCAAATCGACCAGATTCAAACATCATCCTTCTCTTGGTTCAAAAAAAAAAAAAAAAATCATCCTTCTCTAAAATATTCATTCATTCATAAAGATGTAGTGATATACTACAGTAGATTATAGATAAAAGGAGGAGAGAACATTTATTTATTATTTATATATGCAGTACCGATTTAGCATTATGACAATTGTTTTGAAAAATGCTAACTTCTGAGCCCGCAGGATCTGGTCTTGGCGTGCGCACACCGTATCCATTGTCCGATGCACCCAGCGTGCCTGCGCCCGAGCCGACCAAGAAAGAGGACAACGACGGTTAGGGTTCCGACGACGGCGGTGGCGGCGTCCTCCATCTCTTGTACCCGAACTGCGACGGGTTCAACGAAGTGGCTCAAGGCAGGCAGTCCGTCAAGTGGAGGGCGGGGGATGAAGGGGGCGCCCATGTCCATGATGGCGATGGGGAGGTGAAATCTCATGTTTGGTTTTGGAAATTGATGACGACACTTGTGGACTAATCCTTTGCTCTAAGTGTGTATCTTAAGAAAGGATTAGGAGGATGGCAAGGAGCATGATGATCATGAACATGGACAAAGTCGGTGGACTTGATGGATCGTCAAGCTCGGTGATCGGGCTTGGGAGGAACCGGGAGATCGAGGCAAAGGTATCTTGATAGGTTTTTCCTTTTGGTGATCAAGACACGATAGAGCGTATGATCACATTATAGGATAGATAGCCGACTATCAAGAGGGAATGCCGCGACAATCCTTGCATGAAGTGCTTCTAGGTCCATATCGTCTTGCATATTGCATTTAGGACTTGAGAGCACTAACTTCGATCTTGCCTAACTTAACGACGAGCTAACATTGGTGATAACGTGGTCATCTTGACGTGTTGGCAACACTTGGCAAGAGGCGAAACAAGTTTGAAGCAAAGAGCAAAAGAAATGATGAAGAAAGCTGGCGTCCGAGGCGCACCGGACGCCGACGGCGACCGGACGCACTAAACCGGTGGCTCCGGTCGGGTGGCTCGGGCGAGAGCTCTGCAGTAAATAAAAACACCGGACGCGATGGATCGGACGCTGGGACCGAAGCTTCCGGTGTCGACCGGATCCGCTGATCGGACGACGAGGAAGGGTGCTACTGTGGGCCCAACCCTTGTCGGTTGTGACCGAAGCGATGACCGGACTCGCGATCGACCTACCGGGTGGTTCCGGGTCGGTGCGTCCCGGCCACCCCGCTAGAGAACAAATTTTTTTAGAGTAACGGCTCCATTTCTCGAGAGGAGCCATATATATACTCTTGTGGCTGGTTCATTTGTTTCTCTCTTGCACATTTGAACACTCTAACTTGCTTGTGAGCATTTGAGACTCCTCTCCACTCATCTCTCCATCCATAATTCGTATTCTTGGTGAGATTGAGAGTGATAGAAGTGCATTGCATTGGTGATTGCATTTAGAAGCACTTCATCCTTGGAGAAGCCGCGGGATTCTTGTTATCTTGGGAATTTGCCCGGTTCCCTAGCGGCTTGGAGCAAGAGGCGGTGTTGAGCTCGATTGGAGATTGTTCGAGGCCACACCGGTGGTGATTGTGAGGGGTCGTTCCTTACCCCGCGGGAGATCGCGAAAGGAGCACTAGTGGATTGCTCGTGGCTTGTTGGACCCTCTCTTGTGTTCGTTGCTTGAGCTCCCATACGGGATTTGGCACCGGCCATTAAGCTTGGCAACGTCAAGTGAGTGTGTCGCCACAACGAGGACTTAGCGTGCCGGCAAGCACGTTAACCTCGGTAAAAAATCATCGTGTCTATTGTCTTGAGCTCGTTGGAGATTTCTCATTGCACACGGTGATTGGGTTCATCCTCTACACTCCGCGGTGGTATTGTATTCTAGCACCTCTTTGCATTACTTTGGTAGTATACTTGTTAGGGTGCTTAGTTGAGTAGATAGCATAGCCTTGTTAGCTCCTAGTGGTAGAATTAGATAGAATTACTTGTCCACCTAGGAGTAACTTAGCAACCTAGCCTTTGCTTGTGATTAGAGATATTAGAATCGCTAGATTTGCTAGGAGGCTTGGCGTAATTAGCTTGAAGCTTTTGCATTGGTGGTGCTACTGCCTTATTTACTAACCGCCTTGCTTAGTGTTGTTTGTAGATTTTTTAATAGGCTATTCACCCCCCTCTAGCCATTAGGACCGCTCGGGGAGGGGAGGAGTGAATGAGACCATTGCGGGCACGCTAGGGTTCGGCCGTGTCGGGAGCTCCGCGGCGGGGCCCCAAAGCTTGAGAAAAACCCTAGAGCCAGGTGTGGGGTGGTGGACGGAGCTCCAAGCCGATAGAAAAAATAATTATAGTAAAATAGAAACAAAAGGGGAAATAAAAATTGAAAGAAAGTACTATGAAACATATGGACAAATAAAATAAATGGCTAAAAAGAAAAAACGAAATAAGTAAAGACATGCAAAACAAAAGGAAAAACAAAAAATAATAGAAAATATAAAAATCCACATATAGTAGGGAAGTAAAAAGAACATCACACGAGTCATTCAATGGCGGAGTTTGAACAATATCTTAAGAGCAAGTATTATCGATTTCGCCGGTTGCGCAATGGTGGTGGACCCAACTGCTATTTAAAGCATATCAAGGAACACCACCAATAGCATCTGCATGCACGCTTCGCCGGCTCAAGCAGTGCCTCGCTTGTCGCCCACTCCTTCTATTTTTGCTTTCTCTTTCATCCACGTAGTATCCCAGCCAGCTCTCAGCCCCTTATAATACTTGCTCTAAGGGGGCTAGCAATAAATTAGGGGGCCTTAATGAAGCCGGAATCAAATTAGCCATGGATTATTGTTGCTTATATTTTTAAAAAAATGAATATCCTAGGGGTGGTCATGGTCCATGTTTTTTTAGCATATACTATGGCCCATGTTGGTCTCACCTATCCTCCACCCCCTACTAACATTATTCTTGTATAAACATTAATTCTAGAATACAACATGGAACATCTCATGTATACAATGCAAATAAGCAAAAAAATATAATAATAGACTATCACGTGTATGCTACATGCTACATAAACATGGTGTATATATATATTTTGAAATAATGAAAAGTACAAAACTTAAACATTAATTTAAAGATAAAAAAGGAAGAAGATTAATTAGAGTAAAATACAAAATAATACTAAGAAAGGTGGTAGAGGTCTCCCATCCAGGTGCTAGAGGTGGGTGACAACGATTACGGCCCATCTAGGAGTGAAGCTACACGACCCTAGAGAAAGAGTATTTGCGTACATTTATTCGTAGAGATTCGTGTGCATATCGTTATGCGTCTGCGCTAGCAAGAAGAACATTTCAAGTGCCTAATGCGCACATGCATGCATAAAAATGTTAAAACTTATCTCTAGTGACAATTGAGTATGGGCAACCGTCAATGAATGAATGATGTTGTTGATAATGGTAAAATTCTCAAAATGTAAAAGGCACAGTCTCCCTCCGGAATTGGAAGCCCTTCTGCCCTCGGGGCGGTACAGGAACGTGTGGCCTGTCCTGTGCCTCCGTCCGTCCCCGGCGGCCAGCAGCACTAAAGCACCGCTCCTCTCCTTTTCCCCTCGCTCCTCTTTCACGATCTCACTGAAGTCTCTCACCGCGACAGACGCCTCAAGCACCAGATCGACCCCGGCGGCGCCAACCGGCAACTGCGACCACGACCACACCAGTGACGCCCTTCAATTTGGTACTGAACTGGCCGCGAGCTCGACCGTCGACAAGCGCACGCGGAACCGCCGGAGCTGTGGCTGTTCCTGTCCACCGAGCGCTTGGACGACGGCGTCGACACGGCAGCTGCAGAGTGCAGCGAGGCATCTCCCTCACACGGACTCCCACGTACGCTACCGGTGAGTCCTTCTGGTCTTCCTTCCTTTCGCCATTCCGCCACTCGCTGTTGCCGCTTGTCGGCTGAGTCGTCTTCGATCTTGTCGCGCGAAATTAGGCAGCCGCTGCGTGCGTGTGGACGCGGAGGCCTGGCCCTAGCGACTTTCGCGCCGGCGACCTCGCCACGCACCCAAGGCCGATCACTGGCACACGATCAGACGCCGCATGACACACTGCACGACCGGCGCCCCAGCCGTGCTTTCCCCGCCCTCGGGCGCGGGGGCGCTTGTGTCATAGCCTTAGCCTAGAGCCGCACCCGAACCACGTAGAACGCCGCGCGACGGTCCGAGCGACGTCGCAGCAGCGGAGCCCGCCTGGCCTCGCCGTCTCCGCCCCACGCACGCGCCTAGTGCGCCGACGGGGCACACACAGGAACAGGCCTCCGTTTTGCACGGCTGCACCGTGCCTAGCCACGCATGAGCACGGGCACGGCGAGCCCCTGAGGCATTTTCCCAAGCACCCTAGAGGCGTGGACACATCCAGCCGTCTCCCCTGCCCTGCCGTTGAGGCCGAGATGGGCCGGTGGCAGCCTACCAACTCTTCCGTCCCCATCGGCGAGCCCACCCTGAGCCGAGTGCTAGAAGCCGCCTGCGCAGACCTCTCGTGTACCGTCCCGAGTAGGGAAAATCCGCTATAGACCGTCCTAGACCAGGATCAATGGCAAAATGCCCGTGCTAACGCTACGATGGCATTTGATAATACAAATCAAACAAAAAATGATTTACCTAATTACCATCATAATACTTAGTTTCAAAAGATTTGGATCCAATATTAGTACATGCGGATTTATATAACAAAACAAGAACCTTGACACAAAAACTCAAACTTTTTAATTCTTAAGCTTTGCAGCTACCTTTCCTCTAAGCTCATGGGCAATCGATGCCAACAGGGAGCAACCAGCTCGAAGATCAAAAGGCCACATCACTGTCCCCCTCTATTTCCATTTGGCAGCTTCTTGTCACCTAGCAAGTTTTTGTGGATATCTAAAGTAAGCAAGGTTGAAAAAATAGCTAAAGATTGCAGATATATATATAACCAAGGGAAGTGATTTGATTGAAAAATATTGTTTTCCTTGTTCCCCTTCTGGAGAGTCAGCTTCGACAAATATTCAGCAGCTGCATATAACCAAGGTTACATATATTATTACCATATAAGATGGGAAAGGTTCATTTCTTAACAGGGTTACTTGCTGATAATTGTTTATATTGTATAACCAAAGGCATATATATTGTATAACCAAAAGCAGCTTTAGGGTTTAGACTAAATCATACCTATGAATTAGACCATGAAGAAATTGTTGCAGACATCATCAGATAGGAAACATAGATCCTTTGTAACCTTAACCATACAATAAATGCATTGAAAATAGGAAACAACTTTAGCAGCATTGGATGGACCATGGGGATATGCATAACAACCAGGATAATGACTGCGATCCAGTGAACAAACTAACATGTACGCCATCCATTAATCATTCTTGTCAACTTTAGAGGTGACCAAAACCTTATGCGCATCAGACAACTGACCATTCTTGTGCGCCTAGATGTTTCAATAACTGAACATCTGTCTCAGGCTAATCGGACTGAATAAAAATCATGGTTGGCAGTTCTGAAAGGGCATATGTTAAGATAAATGTTGAACTACAAACCTGCGTGCCCTGCTCAGCAGTGCGGCTTTGTCGTCCGGTGTGCAGCAGCAGCTTGACGCACTCGATCCATCAGCGCCACCATGGTGTGCACGGTGCCCCCATGGCATCAATTTACGATACACAATGTCCACTGAACCTACGGACCAATGCCCAAAGCATCTCAATCAAACTTTTGCACATCAAGAGTTCGGTAACTAATTAAAGTCAGGTCAAAAGGCTTAAAAAAATGGATGATGCATCTCATATGTTCCCATTAAAAATTCAGTTCAGTAAAACAAAGAAGCCAACCTATGAATTATAACAGAGCAGAGAAAATAAAATTACCTCATACCTTACTCATCTCTGGTTTTAGTTGTAAAGGTTGATAATCCACCGCAAAGGGATCAAAGTGACAGTTTACAATGTTCAGGTGCTTGCCATGCAGAGCTTCCTGGTGATGATATGTAGCGCCTTGGTAGGCATCTGCACTCGGCCATTGATTCTCCAGTTCAACTCTCAACCTTTGGCACCTCTCCCCTGGTTGCTGCAGACTGCTCAAAAAATACAAAATGAACACGAGTTAGCTGGATTCAATCTAATGCCACAAGAACAAAAGGACATGCAATCCATCGTCACGTAACAAAACATGGCTGGCAGGCGATATTGATTGTACCTTTGACCTTTCTCAATGTTCTTGAAAATCCTTGATTGAGATCGGCGTCGCCGTTCAAACTGGAGAACGCCTGGCCGCCTTGTACACGTCCACTACCCTGAGATCGGCGTCGCCGTTCGCCGCCCCGAGAGCCCGTCTGCCGCGAGTGCCAATCGCGCCGTATCTCAGCGATCCCGTCAGCGGCCATGATCACGTCAAGAGCCGGGAGGCCGCGATCACGGGCCTGCCGCCGCCCACGACAAACCCTATCCCTCGCCCTTGCGGGGTCACGGACTGATGGGATTTTGGCGTGGAAAAAAAAGTATCGCCGTGGAGGTTTCGAACCGTGGTCGTGAGACGAAATCTAAGGGGAGGCGCGGGAGGTGAGGTGTAAGACCCTCGGACAAACTTTCGATCTGAGCCTTCCGTTCGTGGATCCATTGGTCGGTGATCGTCGGTCTAAAAATAGAAAGAAGTGGTGCCTTATAGTAGTATAGTGCCCGTGCTAACGCCACGGCTTTAATTTCAGAGATGCAATTAGAAACAACCAAACGACGATATTCTTTACATAGTTTATATAATTCGAAAAAACACTTATACATACCAAGGCCAAGGCCTAATATAGTTACATCTTGCTTATAACCATCTAATTTACAATCTACCTATGACCTTAATTAAGTCGAGCTTCGAGATTTGTAGGGAAGCTGTCAAAACTTTCATTTGCACAACTCTTAAAAAATATTTACCAAGAATTTTATCCTCCGTACAGATAATGAGTTAAATCTTATTACTGTGCTCGAGGTACTATATTGGAAATCCCCCTCTTGTTCCGCTTCTGCTTGGCTCTCTCCATTGTCCACATATGCAATGCCATGCTGGCCCTCTCCATTGTCCACATATGCAATGCCATGCAAGCACCACTCGGCTGAAAAAGTAGCTAGCTAGCCATTTATTGATGAGTAGAATAACATTTATTCAATCACATCTTTTCAAGGATGGTGGCTGAGCATAGACCTCGTCTATCCATCAGGTGTGCATCAGGCTCAGCAATGCTCTATCAGTGGTGATTTGCTACTGCTTACTCCTCATCCTTCTTCCTTCTTCCTTCTTCCTATGGTACAGGTGGTATATTCAGTTTATAATTAGCTACTCTTAGCACCACAGTAACTGGACTAAAGAACAATGCATTTGACGACCTGGAAGAAACAAGAGAGTAAGGGGAATCCATTTGCATGTGTACTCGAGCTAACTCTTCGTAGCAAAAGAACACAGTAAGCTAAATAAGTGCTATATGGCATGCAACAGATGAATTGCTCCAAACAATAGTACCTGAATTTCGGTTTCCTTCAACACTCCAAATTCTTCCATATCATAAAGTTATGCGCTAAATCATTCATGAAACACTTCATTGCAAAATCATCAATTAGAATTATTAAGGAGAAAACATATATAGTTAAGAAAAGAAAAGCTTTGCGCACCTCAGATACATGCATCGTGATAAACAGGTTCATTCTCTGATACAGTGGGCAACTCATCTATCGCCCTTGCTGCAATTCCACCAGCACCTGCAGCCTATATGTAATTTTGTAACACATCAAACGGCCACAAATTAAGAAAAAAAACTTAAGCCACCATGTAGATACCCTATCTAATCCTAAAAATCAAAAACAACTTTTAGGAAGCATAGTGATACACTAACTCCGGGATTTCAAAAGAAGCCACTCTTACATTTTCGAGTTGCATGTATTCCCCAACACATAGGGTGTCAATGTCGGCATCTGGGCCATGTGTACCTGTACAAATTCAGAGCAATTCCTTTAAGCCATTGTGATAAACAGCATGATAGAAGTAATGATCAAATATTTGTACCTAACTGGAAACTTTAAGATCGTGCATGGGAAACGTGTTGTGAAACTTGTCGTCAGCGGTTAGTACCTTCCTCTCTCCGTCTCTCATGATCACGTAGTAGATGAAAGAAGTAGAACAAGTAGACACAAGATAGGGAGACTATTCTTTATTCATCTGAATATTGGTAATTACAACATAGAGCTCCCACGTATATATAGTCTTGCCAAGACCTAAGAGTTTCGGTAAGAGCCCACATACAAACGGACTAGGATTAGGATTCCTCCTTTTTTTTTTTTTTTTTTTTTTTTTTGGAGACAATCCGCTATAGACCGTCCTAGACCAGGATCAATGGCAAATGACCGAAGCTGCGACCTGAGTCTAAGGAGGCGCCATGTCCACCGTAGTCACTCAGTCTCTGTCACTGATGATGGTGGTGGTTGGGTTGGGTTGGGTGCACTGCGTCGCTGCCCATGATTTCAGTCTGTGGCATGGCCTTGAAAGAACACCAAGGCCAAATATTTGTGTTCATGCTATTAATAAGAGAGAATCTTACATTGCACCCTAATTTGCCTGGTCTCACGATTTCCCAACCTCGCTCAAATCTGTTCCTTCCTCTGCCATGCACTGAGTCCTTGTCTTCTAAGTTGCAGCTCACCTACATTCTAGACACAAATTTGCATGACATGAGGAACACATGATAGCGTCAGTCACCTTTGAACCTAACCTGGCAGGGTTTAAGCCGTCAGATTGTTTGTTTTAGGAGATATTGCCATATGGGACATCATGACTTGGATGTTTGGGCTAATAGAGCCATAACCACTGTCCAGAAGGACTTGGATGTTGTGGGGCATTGCCCATCAATCTTGTCATGCTTGATCATACCAACTCTGCCCTTACTGATCTTGTTACCTTTAGTATGGACTTTATGATCACTACACAGCCCAGTTCCATAGTTAATCATTCAAGTAGTTGCTATAGTTATTTTCCTATTAAATTGATCGATGGAATTTGATTATCTGAAAATGATTGTGCAGGATATATATTGTACCAAATATCGTGCTGGTCTCAAAAATAATTGGGAAGGCCGTCTGTGTGTCCTCTCAGTGTTTGGTGCTGTTCGATCAGGATCTACTTCACTCTGCTGTCATCTTAAATCACAAGGTTCAAACATTTACTCTCTTAATTTATTTAAAAAGGTCTCATGCCCAAAGTTTTCAAACTTTCACATGCCGCATTGTATTCTAATCTTTGCAGGATTCTTTAGAGATCTTTCAAGTGTTTGGGTCCATTTTGACACCTGATAGCCCTTGATTTGGGTGCTTATCTGTGACCCTTTTGCTGATTGCTCTGTTGCGGTGGCAGACCTCACATAGCTGCGACACCTGTACAGGTACATTCAAATGTTTCAGAGTTTTGAGTTATTCAGTACTTAAGTGCTGATAATTTGTACACTGCTCCATAAGTATAGTATATCTACTGAATAGTTTAGTGGTTGCTCTACCATTGATTTCTAGTTGCAGAAAGGACTGGGTACTTTCTTTCAGCTATTATGGTCTCTTTGAATCGTAGGAATTTCATATGCAGTTAGGAAGAACACAGGAAACATGCATATTTTCTGAATTCAAAGGAAGCCTTAATTGGTTCATCAGATTTTTCTAGTAATTTTTGAAACTGGATTGACATCTTCTTCTTTTTTTTTTGGCAGTGACCACTATGGTTTCAATTAAGACGTTGATTTGCACTGTAAGGATTGGCTGCCTGCTGTCTGCCTTGGTGTCAGTTTTTATTTACCCTGTAGATGAAGGAACCAGTGACATCAGTGTCACTATCTACGGGTAAAAACTTTACTTCTTTTGTTCATCCTTTTATAGCTTTGTACTGGTAGTTTACTTCATCCTGTTTATATTTTCATGTATCAGGTTGTCATGGATGATGTCGGCTTTGGAAGCGGTACTGTCCTTCGGCTTTCTGCTGACTCTGAGGACAGCAAACCCGTTGCCCCACGACCACATTTTAGCCTGTTCCCTGATAATCCTTTTCGAATGGGTATAAAACTCTTGCTCGATTATGAATTCTTGATATTTCCACTATACACACATATACACCAACACAATTGCTTAATAATAATACTTGCCTTTGTTTTTGGATTTGGCAGCTAATTGCTTTCCACACAATGGGCGCTGCCACCTCTACGATTTCAGTCACCATGGCTGCAAGGCGCTACCGCATTCAATCTGAGAACAGAAAGGAAACTGTGTATGGTGTCTTTGTTTTGGTTGCCGGCGCCCTTGCTTCGTGTGGGGCGTTCCTAAACACCGTTCTTGCGAAGAATTTGCGCCATCCGCCCGCTGCCAACAATCAGCATTGAATACGTCCTTATGCAGGTAAGCCGCCGCCTGCTAATTAAGTTCACTGGCTCAGAATGTTTATTCTCTTCGCTATCCAATACATTGTATGGCTTTAAACAGTGGTTGGTATTTTGCAATACACATGTTCTTCTATGTCTCCGACTCTAGTTGTCTCCTGGCTGGACTCTAGTTGTCTCGTAGCTAGCAGATCCATCCTTCCATATCCTTATATAGTCATTAGCACCAGGATAACGAATGATTGTTTATTAAACAAATGGATTTGGAAAAATCACTTGGAACCGGAGTCTTTGTGGTTTCAGAAGTCAGAGGGCTTTTTTGTTTCAAAAGTAGGCAGGGTCCTCTCAATTTTGGAAGGGCTTGCACAAGGTCAAACACCTGTTCAAATGGGGAGCCAAGATTGGAAATGAGTTTTGGCAAGACTGCTGGGTGTTGAGTGTTCCTCTGAAACTAGCTTTTAGTGAGCTTTACAATCTGGCCAGGGATCTTTAGTGTACAGTAGCAGAGTGCAGGGAGGATGACGAATGGTTCATTGACTTTAAAAGAACATTATCAGTTTAGGAATTATGATAGATGGTTGGAGCTTAAAGAACTTTTATCTAATATCACTTTAAACAATGATAGGGATTCTGTAATCTGGGAACTTGAGAAAAACAAGAGGTTTACCTCCAAGTCACTGTACCGTTTCATACTGAAAGGAGGGTCCCAGTAAAAGTGACAAATATATCTGGAAGTGCAAGGTTCCAATGAAAATAAAAATCTTTCTTTGGCAAATCTTCAATAATAAACTGCCTTGAAGGGGTCTGAGAAATGTTGTTTATGTGGTTGTTTGGAAGATGAGGATCACCTCTTTTTAAGATGTCACATTGCTAAGTTCATTTGGGCTACGGTTTGGGAGATCTGGCAGTTAGGGACTGCCCCCAGATCTTTGATGGACTTCACTAGGGAGTGGTAGGGAGGCAGGGGTTTGATGTCTGGGAGGGTTCTTATGTTTGCGTTCTCATGCTTGGCCTGAGCAATTTGGATTTACAGGAATAAGAAGATTGAATTTTTTTTTCCCCAAATAACCAACTGATGTTGTGTACTTGGCAATTACGTTCACGCAGAAATAGAGTATTCTACTTAATGAAGAAGACAAAAAAGTCGTCATGCAAGCGAAGGACAAGATACTGAAATGGATGAAGCAGATCCTAGTTTCATCGGATGTGGTTGAAATGTAATCTTTGTTTTTTTACAGAGTCTAGTAAACCTTGTCTTTCATAGTTCTGTTGACTTTATTGTAAGCTGGTATCCCAGCAACTCTGTTAATCTTCACGCTGGCTTTCTGAGAAGCCGAGTTTATAAAACTCCTTTTAAAAATAGATATTGTAAACCTTAAGGTCTGTTTCTCAGAATAATATAATTGGGCAACTTTAATACATCTTTTTTTGGAGAGAGGTCAATAATACATCTGGCCTCAGCTTGGTGAAATCTTTTTCCAGCCCTTGATATGTTTGGGGAGTATATAAGGCCAACATGAGGTATATTTGCTCAGTATACAGGGAGCCGTAACAGGCTAGACCAATGTGTTTTGTGGTGATTTATTTTGTCATGGTTTTCAGCCGAGCCTTCAGCTTAGCTATGTGAATGCATCTTGGCAAGCCTATAATTTTCTATAGGTGTTTCCGGGGGAATTCTGTTGGCTGCATCACAGCGCTTCTTCATGTTAGAGCACCTGCAGACCACAACAAAATCAAACATGGTCAATCACTTGTGTCTATGGACTATGGCCCTCAATCCAATGCAAAGAAGCAGGCATTCGGATTACCAACATAAAACAATTTATGTGCTGTGGATGCGGTTCGATTTACCAAAGAAGACAACGAAAAACAGGCTACGGTGAGTTCTATTGTAATCATCAGGATAGAACTTAGTCAGATCTATGTAGGGATTAGTAGTTCGAGTCCTCAGACAACCCTCTTTGTATATGACTTGGACTATAGTTAGCCCTCGGTCCCTTCCTTTATATAAAAGGCGACCTAGGGATACCTCAAAGACAACCAACTTGTACACCACACAACAGAACCGAGGTTGTAAGCTCTCTTGTTGACCCAATCAATCAAAAATAGGCTAATGCCAACTGGACACGTAAAGGTCTTTATTCGATCTCTGATCGAGAGCCCGAACCGGTATAAAAACCCGCTCTCTCATCGACTGTGCAACGAACCGTTGGGTTCCAAGTTCTAGCTTCGAAGACCGAACAATTGCCCGGGTCACCACATGGCAGGTTCTCGGTTGTAAAACATCAACATTCACCCAGCTTGGTTACTCCTGGGGATTTCGACTTGATATCGAGTCGAGAACAAAAATAATAACCGCGGTCAACCTGATGCTTCTCAACACTTCAAAAAAACTATTGATGACCTCCAAGTAACCCTTATTGTCCTATTGATTTACAAGGCAAAAAATTACCTGGTGCAATGGCTAACAGATTCCAACGATTCCAACCTGATCACACTGGAATGGCTTGATTTCTTTCCTAGAACTTATCTTCACGACATCAAAATAAATAAGAAATTTCTTTGGTTCTCACATGCTACTGAAACTGAAGCTATAAAAAGGCATGCATAATTCCTCTTATAAACTAACAGGTGACAAACTAGATCAGGTTCTCTTCTCCTACAATCCTACCCTACAAACAAAGATCCTAATTAACTCAATAAAAGGTCAAGGAAGCAACACAAAACACACCATGATGTTAACTCACAAATGAGCAATCTGATGCTATTCTGACAAGCTCACATAAGAGGCAGATATAAAACACCGAGAATTTGACCACTAAAATAAGTTATTCAAAACAACAATGAAAAATTATATAGCAGTAAAAAAATAATGAGCAAACGATTTGAGATTTTGGATTCATTCATGCTCATGGTTCCAGCTTCATAGCACAACATGGCCAGTCTAGTTCTGAAACAGATTGACGGGGAAGGTTCATTTAAAATGCTCCGACATTGTAGAGGCATCATTTGGTCTAACCTCATGAGAATATGTGAGAAAAACCTCCTAATAAGTATGAAAAATGGGAAGATGTAAAAACATTAGAACTATTTAGCAGCAAGATGGAGATTACTGCTTATATACATTAACATTTCAGTAATGCTCTGAAATAACCTTAATGCATCGAATCAGTAGGGTGTGTACCTATAAAGTTTCTTCATTCTTGGGCACATGAAAGATCAAGCAAGGTGAGTTATAAATTGTTGCAAATTCATTCGGCACATAGGAACACGGTTCAAGCTTGTTCACTTAGCTTAGGGGAAACCAAGCCTGAGGAAGGCGGCCGTCTGTGGAGGGTGACCCTATTCGAACAGGACGGCAGGAGTATATAGGACAAGAGGGTGAGATCCAGATACAATGGTGACATGCGGAAGCTGACATTTTTATTTCATCATATATATATATAGAAAAAAACATACAGCTCAATAAAATGATATATGACGACGGAGAGAGAGATGATCGATCATTCTCGTGAACCGCAAAGCAAACGACGGAGAGATCAAACTGGACTGAGCGCTTGGTTTTATATTTTGTGGCAGACACGTTTGCAGTCATCCTCGGTAGTGTAGCAATCCCTGGTGTCCCAGCAGCACCAGCAATTTTGTGAACTAGGCATGGATTGCTTATCCACACGGAATGGTAGCACCTCCCTGGTGGAATGTTCACTCGAATCTCACCTATATCATCAATCTGCCGGCCTGTTATCCAAGATTTAAAATTAAGTCATGAAAATGTGTCATACTATTAGAGAGCTTGTCAATTGAATTAGCTATAGGCATATACAAAATTCTACAAACTAAATTAGATAAAGAATTGAAACATAAGATTTACTGTGTATATATTACTTACATTGCGCAAGATCTGAAACGCACCCGAGGAGGAGGAGGAGAGAAAGCAAAACTATCGTGTGCTTCTCCATGGCGCTGAGAGCCTACTGATATGAGTCAGTTCTTTGGGGCAAGAGAGAGTTTTTTTCTTCTCTGGTGGAGTTGTGCGCTCTGTTGCTGTACAACGTTGACATATATATATATATATAGGGGAAACCAGGTCTAAATTAGGGAGCACTTAATGATAGCAAATTCAGTGGGCCAAATAAAAAAAGGAGTAGATCAAATCAGGGCTAAATAAGAGGATGAGCTGTTGCTGCTAATTTCAAACAAAAAAACTGACATGTTATTTTTCTACCTAACTTTTTATATATTGAGATGCAAAAAAAAAAACTTTTTTATATTTCGCTTTCCATCACATTACTTGATTTGGAACATGATCATCTCAGGGACAATTTTTTTACTTTTTACAACTGACATATTACATTTCTACTTCACTTTTTATATTTGCTCTTTATCTAAAAAACATTTTATATTTGCTTTTTTCATCACAATATGCAACTTCCAGCACGATGGTCGAGATACAACTACACAAACGATTTGTACAGACAGCTGTCTGA
This sequence comes from Hyparrhenia diplandra, assembly GCA_015847255.1. Lineage (NCBI taxonomy): Eukaryota > Viridiplantae > Streptophyta > Magnoliopsida > Poales > Poaceae > Hyparrhenia > Hyparrhenia diplandra. The sequence continues at coordinate 168,699 of JADLZK010007851.1, forward strand.
ACGGTATCTACCTGTTCGTCTCTACAAATCGAGTCACAAAATAGCAACAAAGAATTCTTTTAATCTCCCACAGTTTGGCAAATGAGGTTGATATCCTCGATTTTTGACAAATGAGGTTGGCATCCTTAATTTTTGACAAAAACGCTGAAATTACCACTTCAATAGTTTGGCAAAGAATTAGCAAAATTTAACAACTGACATCTGCTGGCAGGTTTCTGTGCTGATCCGACACAAGCTGATGCTGCCAGGTTGCTGTACTCGATAGTCAATACAGATTGAATGATTGCTTTGGCTGGCAAAAAGTAAAATGGCTGGCAGATGTGACTTGTTGCTGCGCTCAAATCGATTTGACAGAGACAATTTTGTGCTCTCAAGCAGCCTGACAAAATATACTACTGTAATCGATACAAAAAATACATATGTGAGTCCACTAATTTAGGTTTTGCCAAGTAAAAAGAGCCAAACTAGTGGAGATAAGCATTTATTTAACTTGGCAAACATTTAAGGAGTTGACAAATTGTAATTTTTGTCAAATGAAAATTACCAAACTATTGGATGCTCTACCTCTCCTAACCATTCCATCCCAAAATCACTTGTGATCAAAGGTATATATATGATCAGTGCGCTTGGTAGACTGTAAGGATTCATACAGGAAGCAGCTGTCTCTATTATTATTTTTTTCGAAAGATTCGTTACCGGCTTTCATTGATAAGCAAGAGCAAAGTATTTACAAGGTTTGGTGCAAGGTGCACCCATTTTGCCTGGCAAGCAGAGTTTGCCGAGCCACCCCTAACTACAAGCAAGAGCTAATTTACATATAAACTATGATTAACAACTATCTGGTTCGAGAGCCTAGCTAATAGGGAATCTAAACCTTTCCTGCTCTTGACCACAACCTGGCTTCCTCCTGAATTGTTCTGAAGACTTGCTTAGTCGATTTTGAGGCCCTATTGAAAATTCTATTGTTTCTTTCCTTCCATAGCTCCCAAACAGTTAGCATTACCAGTGGCACGTCTAGAGAGCCAGAAAAATTACAATTTGAAACCAAGAAAATATCTATTCTGACATGATATTTTATACTACCTGTTTACTCCCTCCATAATACCGTGCATTCTAAAAATTTTAAACATCATAAGTAAATGTGAGAAGTGATTAAACCCATTTAAGGAGTTTCTTTTTAAGTTATTGTTTTATTTTTAAAAAGCCTTCTAAATCTAAATATGGGCATCACATAAAATATAATAATATTTCAATACAAAATTAAAAGTCTTTATATACAAGTATATGATTATTGATAACCAAATGCCCCAATGTAATCACACCATTGGCGGTAACGCCCATGCCCTGTTTTCTAATCTTTTGAAACTTGAGCTCATTCGATCTCATTACTCATTTGCTAATAGATGGTTTAGCAACAATTAGTGATATATATGAGCAGGGATTGAGATTGATATGATCTCACCCTCCTGACAATGTTAACCCAGTAGCCAGCTCATGGGCGGCTTCATTACATGTTCTACTTGCATGAAATTTGAATTTGACAGTGACTTGATCTCCTCGGATGTCAGCCTCTCCTCTACCCGTTTGCTCAGTTCGCTTTTGGGGCAAACACACATGCAGTTGGGACCATCGCCCACACCCTGGCCATGAGCAGTGCCCTTTGCCATATGAGTGCTGCATGCTCACAGGTTCGGCCGTCCATTTAGTTTTTCTTTTTTCTAATTTTGATTTGAAGGCACCTGTTGCTGTTGGTGCCTGAAAATCTGATTTGCGAAATGTAACAGCTGAGAGGGATGGCGTCGGTTGCATACATGTGACGGGGCACCTCATCCTCACACCTGTCCGCTGCTGCCACTATGCTGGGTGCAGATGAGTACTGGATCGATCGACGATCGATGAGCTGAGGTCTTACTTCCTTCCTGGAGTGGTACCTGTGGTGGCGCAGTGGTTTATAGCAGGTGGAAGTAATCTCTTTGTCTAAGCACTCAGAGTAGTAGCCCATCCACAGGACCCATTAGACCAGTAGTCTAGGACCCAGCGACGACGTTTCTTGGGTAAACATACTCATAACATTTTCGAATATGTACAAGATCGAAGTACATGTCGCAGAAATACTAATCAAAATATGGGCGCCCTTCGTATCGTTCTTGACAAATACTCCCTTCTTGGTAACTACTACAAAAATATGTCCAATACAAATACAAAAAAACACAGAATAGTCCTAGCTTCAATAGCATTAACCTTCAAAACAACTTCATCTTGTATATCGTCGTCCAGGTCTGGATAAATCACAACTTGCGTTCATTGTAAATGATATAAAGCATGTGTCTAGAATGTTAGCAGGAGTTTGTTTCCAGTTTGTGAGGAGAGAGCAAAATAGAGTCGCTCATGAGCTTGCACAGTTGGCTTAAACGCACGTCACATTCAGCTGTGTGGCATGCGCAGTTCCCCAATGTGTCGAGTCATTGATTGCGAAAAAGAATGTAACATGTTTCATGAGTAATCAATAGAGCTCTCCTTTTTCGCAAAAAAAAAAAAAAAAAACTTCATCTTGTATATTGTTGTCGCGGTGCTGTGATGCTAGCTAACAAGTAGCCCATTATCTAAAAAAAAAAAAGCTAACAAGTAGCCTCTCAGAAAACCTATTTTATACTATTGTTCAAAGTTGCTATCATTTACATATATATACTCACTCTCGAACAACCTTGACTCTTTTTTTCTTTTGAGAATTACACAGTACAACGCGAACATATATATAATAAAACATTAATACTTATACATATTATATAACTATTACAGTACATTAGAAGAATCGCTAAATATGTTCTATAATAAAACTATTTATAGATATAAATATTGTTAGTATTTTTTATAAATCTAGTTAAATTATTAGATTTAAGAAGGTTTCACCCGACTGAACATTGTAATATTTTTTTTTGCACATGTCCTATATATCAGTCGCCTTGCTGAAGCACAGCAAGGCCCGCCCCTACCCGCACCAACGACGCACGCCTGAATCTCGTTGGCCCTTTCTATCTCTCTGGTGCTGGGTGACCTCCCAGCAAACTGCTTCCTGGCGAGGGCCAAGGCGGATTCGGCCCACCGTTTACCTGCGCCTGCGCCCATCCGTGTATCCGGCGGCCACCCAACTTCGGCAGCAATTTACGTATGCTCCCAGATCTTGTAATAGAGTAGCTCATAATTTAGCAAAATCAGTCTCAGGTGACACACGGCTTGGGTGGTGGTCTAGTGCCCCGGCCTGTGTTTTGGACCTGCTGGCTTCCGATTCTAATCTTGCTACCCCTGAATGAATGAAATTCCTGCTCGCAAAAAAAAAAAAAAAAAAACAACAACTTCGGCAGCAATTCCTTTTTTTTTTTTTTTTTTGGACGAGGGAGTAGCATCTCTCGCCTTGTTCCGTTTTTATAAAAGTCCCTTAGAAAATCTTTATATAATAACATATTCTAGGAATGGATTTGGCCACGTAAGTCATGCAACTAATTTGCTACTCCTAAATATTCGGTCCAGCACGTCCGCTGCATATACGCACTGTGGCCTATACTGCAACGGGGCAAACGGCTGCGAATCAATAATGCGTCGTGTGATGAAGCCCGGATCGACCAGCCCACCTACGACCTGCATGGCACTGTGGCCCGGATGGCATTGGCCCAGCTAGCGCCCCGGCCCGCCGTCAGCTCACAGCGACACGTGGAGACGCCCAGCCTAGACCGTCCTGTCGTCCTAGTGCATCGTTGTTATACCGGTCCGACGGTACAAACGTAGCACTTGCCTTGATGTAATATCGTGCCAAATCTTGAATGTTTGTAACAAGTCCTGTTGGAATTAGCGCACCAGATTCAAGTATTTAGTGTAGGGGACATATTAGTGTGTGGGTTTAGAAAAGTTTAAACTAGTGCATTATAGTTGAGACTTGGGTAATTGGTGTACATCTTTGTTACCGGCCGGTCTGACGAGACAAACTTAGCACAAGCATGGTTTCAGTTGTGTGCATGTACTATCGTACCAAATCTTAATGTTGTAACAAGTCCTGTTGCAATAGCGCGCCAGATTCAAGTATTACTATGTTGTTGTGACACATGGTTTTGCTCTACCCCCCCGCAATGCAAATTGAGCACTGGTGAAGCGAGCGAAAAGGTTTTTGTGTGATTCTATGCATCAACACGTCACTTTGCCCTGTACTTGTTTTTCTTTTTTTAAAACGAAATTTGTCCTGTACATATATTTTTCTTAAACAATGTTTTCCCTATTTGTTCGCTTGAACTTATCAACCATGGTAAATTTCTTTTCCCTCCCAACAAAACAGCATCAACCCCAAAAGGCAGAAACTATAGAGTAGCACGTCAAATTGTTAAATGACTCACAAGGCCTCAACTGCACGCGAACGAACCAGATTGATCGAGTACATGGTCAAGTTAATTTGTGCTCTTTTCTAAAAAAAAGTTAATCTTTTTGCTCGGTACATGGACACTGATATGTCAATACTAAGCTCAGACCAAAAACACCAGCCCGTGCGCATTGTGGTGTCCTGGATCCAAGACACTTAAGCAGTTAAAGGTGCATTGGTCCAACATTTTCCAAAACATTACATGTGAAAAGGCTTTCTCTTAGCGTCGAAAGTAGCACTCCCATCTGTTTCAAATTATAGTTCACTTTGATTTTTTTCTAGATACATTACTTTTGTTATGCACCTAGTTATATATTATGCCTAGATACATATTAAAACAAATGCATTTAGAAAAAGCCAAAACAACTTATAATTTAGAATAGAAGAAATATTCAGGATGCACCGGCTTGGGGTCTAAGCTAGATTTGAAGGTGAGGGAATTGATATGGGACGACATCGGATTTGGATAAGAAGGCGTCAGCAGGGAGAGAAGAAAAGAGCGGGGGAGCGAAACTTTGAAGCATCTTTGGATGGGTCGGACGTGTGTGGGCTTGGATCATTAGTTTTTTTTTTTTTTTTTTTTTTTTTTTTTGAGAATTACACAGTACAACGCAGGACACTCACACGCACGCACACTCACCCCTATGAACACACACGCAAACCCTACCCCTGAGCATCTCCGAATGACTTGAAGCCGGCAGATCCGGAGATTCTCGGTCACCACACCTTCGCCGACGGAACGCCGTACCACTTAATGCACAACGCCGGTAAATCCCTAAAAAAATCCCAAGAAAACCCGTAGGGATTTGAACCCCGCGGTAGATAGCAGGCTGACCGCCCTACCATTGGACTATAAGCCACCCGCGCTTGGATCATTAGTTGCGGCCATCCATCTGCGAACTTGATGCTGTGGCCGGATCTTCGGGAGCGTCTGTTTGGGCCGGCTACCCACCTAGCCAGGCTGGGTTGGGACGAACGGGCCACCCTGGCCAGGGAACATGTTGCATACCACACCTGGCCTTTCCACGGATTGGGCCTTTTATATAGGTATATAATTCTTCTCATTTATTTATTTTCTCATACAAGTGAATACCATATATTCCTTTCCTTGCTTCTCGATCGAATTCTACATGAATGCAGATTAAATATATTGATGACAATACAAACGATCATCGGACACATGAATTGCAGCATATATACACAGATGAAAACACGAATAAATCCGACAAAATTAAGATGGTGCCAGTTATGTTCCGGCATAAATATATGTTAATGCCACACAAAGAACAAATATCACAAAATCTTATCAAACAACTACGGGGCAAGCAGAGTGAGGACTTTAAATCTAAATAACTAAGCTATGATTTATTTAGGGTTTATGCTAGTTAAATCTAAATAACTAAGTTACACATGATCCAATGAGAAATTTTTTACTATAGTTCAACCATACAATAATTAAGCCACCATAAAATTTCACCATTAGAGGATAGAACGTGCAACTATAAAATATTTCAATTACTTATAGAAAAGCGTATATCTCATTCTACAACAAAAAATTTCAATTACTTAGAAAAGCATATATCTCATTCTACAACAAAAAATATGTACTAAAACATACCATATTACATATTCACCATGTAGATATACTCATGTGAAGAACTCCAACAAAATTGAATTTTTCATTTTATGTTTTTCTATGATTCTTTAAAAATTCAGCCAAAAAAGAGGCAAAACCACTGTCAAAACTGCTTCAAGGAGATAAAACGCACAATTTTAAAAGTTGAAGGAGATAGTTTGACCGTTTTTGCTGTTCAGGGCGGAAAAATAAGTTTGACTTTTTCTTCGGATAAATGGGTGAGTCGCTGAAATAAGATCGGGTGTGAGTGTGTTGAGTGCTTAGCGGGCCAAATGGAAATGGGGTTAGAATGTGCTAGATAGGATTGAGCAAATATATGACGTGATTCTAGTAGAGTGTTGCTATAGCAGATTGAGAAATCCATTTCTATCCTCACACTCTCTTTCTCTCCCTTTTCGGTGCCCTCCTGTTAGAGCCTCCATCGTAGCAATTTGAATAGAAGCGGCATGATGGCTCAATTGATGGCCAGCGCGATTGAGTTCGTGCAGTTCAGGCAGCAGAGCCTACGTGTGGCTCACCTACTCGGCCGATATTTGAGCCTTCACGGTTCGCTCGGTTGTCCTCAACACGGGCCACGGTAGAGCCCGCGTGGCTCTCGCCAGCTCGACCCGCGGGTCGCGGCCCCAATGCGACAACCGGCACGGCAAGGTCTTCGCTCGGTCCCAAGCGCTACAATAGTTGGTGCTCCGGCAGTGTGCGGTGCTCTTGTGTGTGATGCGGCTACTTCCTCCTATGTAGTTGCTCGATGAACAACGTGGAGAGGGAAAGGTAAAGAGAATGAGTTTCTCTCGATCCCTTTTTTTTGAGGGGTTGGGTTGGTGATGTTCTTTACATTTGGGGCAAAAATAAAAGAAAAAGATTGAATGAAGAGGATCTATTGAGTCACCAATGCCCTTTATCTCTAGCTATAGAGAAATGAATCATTTTGTTCTCAATCCGGTGGAAAAGCTATTCTAGGTAGTCAGTCTCCAATGCCTAGCAGACAGAGGCAGTGCCGAGTGTGAATTCTGCGATGCTTGGAACAAGAGAGAGAGGGTTTGAGCATCAGAATACACATTGCAGCTACCGGTGCTTGAAGGATTTGATGGGTACTGGCGGAGGGAGGGTGGGGTGCCTGTAAAAAAGATATTTCAATCCATTGGAAAAACCTTTAGAGATTGCTTCGCGTGCAAATCTTCTCCGAACTGTAAATACGAGATATGTAATCATTTGAAATTAAGAAAAAAATAATAGAGGGGTCAAACCCCGGCTCTGAAGCCTCTGCCGCCGTCTCTCTCTCTCTTGCGCGGGCCGCCACCATCGCCAAGACGACGCCCTAGCACTGCCCATGCACGTGCTCGCCGCCGCCCACACCACCGCGTTCGCCGCCGATCTTCGCCAAGGCGTGCCGTAACAGCTTCGCCGGATCGCATCCGGCTGTTACACGTCGTACTTCGGAGACCGAGCGATTCCTCGGCCCTCACCTCCGCCATCAAGATTCGATGGTCGACCGCTCTCATCCAACCCGGAGATGATCATGGAGACCATCCACATGTTGCGATTCGAGAGCAGCTCCAATAAGGATGCGATCTCGGACTCCATCAAGGTGAAGTACGGCAACATCCTCTTGGATCAACACAGTGCTATCCTCATGGGCCACCTCGCCCCGCATGAAGGCCATCGGCAAGCTCGACGACCTCCTCGCCGACGCGTCACGTGACCACCAACGACGACGCCCCCAAGGTCGCTACGGCCGACGCCGACGACGCTTGGCCAGCGCCGACAACACTATTCTCCCCATCAACAACGAACTGGTGGCCATGCCAAAGAAAACGCCACATCATGCGGCGATGTTGTCCGACGCGGCACGCCAACACCATCACCGCAACAACCCCACGGCGACGACGCGCTATGGGCGCCACCGATGGCAACGACGCCCCCATGGGCACCGACTCGACGACGAGGACGCCCCGAGGGCGCCACCGCCACCAATGTTGTCCCTCCACGGTCATCGGCGCTTGGAGCGCAGCGGTGTGGCGCCGCGGGCGGCGCGGAGCGCGTGGTGGCCGAAGTGCGTGGCGGCGCTGACCTCGCGGCAACCCCGCGAGCGGCGGTGTGGAAGCGGCCCGACGGCTCCCTCTCGGCATGGCGACACAAAGGCATGATCTGACCTCCCAACGCCCGCCGTAGATCCGAGTGGCGGAAACCCTAGCGGCGGATTCGGGCAAGTGGCGGCTCGGGATTAGGGCCCGTTTAGGCCCTGGATCCGGGCTTCTTTTTTTTCTTTTTGTTTTTTACAGAATCAACCGTGGTGGTTATCGATTAACCATGACCTTTACTCGGTGCCGGTTTCAAAAGCCGCCACGGTAAATTAAAAAAAAAACCGCCACGGTTAAGTTTTTTTATGTACTAGTGTCTCGCCACCTCTGGACATGGTGATTGAGGCCAGATCGAACTTTGGTGACTTGATTTTTAGAGAGATCTTTATCACAACATGTTGGGTTATTTGGAAAATAAGAAATGCTGCCATCTTTGACAATCTCCATGCTGATGCCAGGATCTGGAGAAACAAATTAAAGAAGCTTGGCCATGCGTGCACTAAGGCCAAGTCCAATAGAAGCTCTGCCATTTCTATTTGGAGAGACAGTTCATGTATAATTTCCCTTTTTTACCTTTTGGTCCAGAGGGCTTGTAATTCTTGTAAATCTTTGTACAAACGATTCTTTTATTTAATTGAGAAAAAAAAATATAGGCAGGGGACTCCCCTGCTGACCTTTTTAAAAAAAAAAAAAAAGCCCATCCCTACTCCAATCCTCTAGAAGTCAGTGTCACCCCTCCGACTAGCAGGATGATATGATTTCTTAGAAATATGGGAATAAAAAGTTGTTCAGTGTCAAATTTGCATACAATATGCTTACTGCTAATGATGCTGGTATATATCATGAGAATATATGGAAGAGCAAAATCCCAGCCAAAATTAAGATCTTTCTTTGGTCGATGATTAACAACACTATATTGACCAAGGACAATATGATAAAATGAAATTGGCAGGGTGATCCTGATTGCTATTTCTGTCAAGAAAATGAATCTACTCAACATCTGTTCTTTCAATGCAATATGGCTAAAGTTGTGTGGGCAACCTTTGCTACATGCTTTGGTGCATCTGACATTCCTGCTTCTCTAGATCAATGTTTGATTGAACTGAAGAGTGGCTGCCTAACTATAAAAAATTCCACACTATGGGTATTGCTGCCATATATGTTGGGCTATTTGGAAAGCTGGAAACAAACTTTGTTTTGAGGGCAAGATTGTTTAAAAACACATTTCTATTGGTTACCATTCTTGTGACCTTATGAGGAGGAAAAGGGGGTTGTTGTGGCTGGAATCAATATGATTGCTGTCAAGTTGCTGAACAAGAAGCCAAAGATGGAGGATGCACGATGGTCTCACATCTCACCAAGTTGTGATATATTGCAAGTCAAAGTCGCTTCATTATCTCTTCTGTCGCTACGATGGTTTCAGCTGATACGTAAATCTATTTATTTTATAAAGAAATCGAAGCAGGACGCCACCAAACAGTCCAACTCTTTCTCGAAAGCTACAGGTCTAACTAGATAGGTAAGGCAATGGCAGCACTACCACCGACCAAGGGCTCTCCTTGCCGGCCATGGTGTTCATCTTTTTATCGACTTGTGTGCAGCACATCACCTCCTCCCTGGATCCTGTTGCATGAAGGTAAGGAGGCGGAGAGGACATGGACATTGAAATGGGACTGCAGTTGTCATACCAGGCTGTTGCTACACGGCATCCATTGTCATCCGGTCATATCCACACGTCATTTTTTCAATTCGTTGGCGCTATCTTTACTATTCTAGTCTCGATTTCTGCCATATACCAGTAGAGATGAATTACGGAGTAGATTGGTAGGTGATCTCGCCAAGGTGCTCGTCACGGACATGGATGTCAGGTGATTTCTAACAAGGTCTTTGGTGGACGGCTCCCCGACAGAACACGGCGTGCACGTATGTTGTCCTGTCTGCTCCTACTTTCGCCCCCTAGCCAATGGTATTTTACCCACCGCGTTCAGCTCATCGCCTCCATGCTCGGATTCAGAAGTTCCCAAGGAGATCTTTATCTTTGCAAACGGTTGTGCAAACTCTCATTACTGATCTCAATTCTTGGAGTCAACACAGTATTGTGCACTCGTTAGCCATGGCTGTTGCTCCGCTCGGCGTAGTCCACCCATTGCCATTAGATGTAGAGATGCCAGCGCCGGCAGCAGCAGGGGTGCAGGCGGAGCAGCCGCCATTGGCTGCGTGGGTGAACGACCTCCCCGTGGCAGAGGGCACACTATGGGGGCTCGCTCTCCGCACCATGCAGATGCTCTGTAGTGTGACTGCTCTGGCAGTCTTGCCTGGTTTCAGTGAGGTTCCCGTGTTCGGGTATGTCAGTCTCTAATCATCCCCCCTCCTCTCTCTTCGTTCGCTAAATAGATACTGTTATAATTGGTTACTGTGTCCAGATTCCTCATGGGAGCTGCAGCTGCACAGTGCCTGTGTAGCCTGGCTCTAGCCATTGTTAATGTGTACGCTGCACTTGTGAAGCGAGGTTTACAGAGCCGCAAAGCTCTGTATTTGTTTGTCTTCGCTGACACGGTAACCTCCTAATGCGTTCCTGCATTATATTTGTTCTTCTTGCATATTGTCAACAACACTCTTATTGAATTGCAGCTCTTCGGTGCGCTGATAACGTTCGGCGGTGCATCCACATCGGCAGGGGTCACAGTGCTAATGGACCTGGATCTAAAGGCTTGTGATGAGTTCAAGTGTGCACGTTTTGAAGCTGCGACGGCAATGGCTTTCATCGCTTGGCTTTGCATTGCGCCACTATTGTTTTTAAATATGTGGTCACTGCTATCGTCATTCTTCTGAAAAGAGAGAATATTTGAAGAAACCAACTCAGTAGAAGCCTCCATGTGGATGGAGAAACCTTAGTATATCAATGAATGCACCCAAGTGCTTGGAGTGATTGTAGAAAATGGTTTGTATTTGCGATCATTTGGAAAACCGCAACCTAATTAGAATGGAACTTACATCATACTAACTTTTATATTGTTTGCAATGGTTTTTTCTATATCCATTTTTACGCACAGTATATATTTGGTAGTAATTTGAAAACGAACCATGACTAGAGAAAAAATGATGCTAGCTAGATAGCTTTGTCTAAAAAAAATAGAAGAGAATTAACCACTACTAAGAAATCATTGGAAACTCATGAGAAAGAAATTAACTAAGGCTGTGTTTGCATGTAGACATTGGGAGAGATGGAAATTGAATTGGCTTCAATACCAAAGCTGCCGTGGTATTGAAATGGCCACAATTCCAAAGTTTTGCGTTTGGATGCAAGGACATGGAATTGAAAGTGTTGGGCCAATTGCCCCCTCTGCTCCAATCTCCTGCCCCCCGCACGGTCGCCGTTGCCGACCTCACCGGGCGAGCTCGCAAACCACTATCAAGACCCGCATGTCAAGACCCGCATCCTCGCGCATCGGCCCCTGAGGGTGACACAAGCAGATGTGGCAACGGGGTCTCCGAAGAGGATGAGGTGGTCCCGCCGTCGTCCATGGGGACCTCGATCCTAGCCCGGCCATAGGGGACCTCGACCCCGCCAGCCATAGAGGAGCCCACTTGATGGAGGAAGAAGGGCGGCCACGGGGGAGCTCGTAGGGGGCACCAGATGCGGAAGAAGGGGCGCCGGCCAGGGGAAGCTCGAAGGGGGCGCCAGATGAGGAAGAAGGGGCGTCGGCCATGGGGAAGAAGCACAGAGGGAGCGAGCAAGCCGCATAGGATGGGCAGAGGAAGGGGTGGGGCAGGTGGAGAGGTGATAGGCTCCAATTCCCCTCAATACGGAGGGTCGAGGCTCTGAATTGCTGGCGAGGGGTGGCAGTAGAAGCGAATACTGCTTGACATTGATGTTTATTTCCAATTCCAATGTCGAGAACATCCAAACATCGACATTTGGAGGTATCCAATACCAATTCCAATTCCCCAGCCCCAATGTCTACATCCAAACATAGCCTAACATAATTTGTGTTGAATTCAATACCTTCTCTTTTTTTGCAGATTAATTCAATACCTTCTAGCTATATACATTGTTTGTAGCGTGTTGTCATAACAGGTTAATTCTAGCTATATACATTGTTTGTAACTAACATAAAGTTAACTAAACACGTGCTAATGCTAAGGCATGCTTTAGGGAAAAAAAAGAAGAAGGTAGGAGGCAGAGAGGACATTGAAATGGGACTGCAGTTGTCATAACAGGTTGTTGCTACGATGGCATCCATTGTCATCTGGTCATATCCACACATCATTTTCTTCAACTAGTAGAAACGACACTCAGGGGTGCGCCGAGTTGGAACTAATATTGATTAATTGTAACAGAAAGGATAAGCAGATATCATACAAAGGGATTAGATCATAACTTTATGTACAATCCATGAACATATGAAGGGTTTATATAATTGTATATATTGACTGGTTCCATGTACATTGTAGAAAGAAAAAGATTTTTTTTACAACAAGAAAGAAAAGATGATTTAAGTTTGGGTCGTCGGAAAGAACAAAAACAAGGAAGGGGACACAAGAAAAGTGGACAGGGCTGATTTTAGAGGGAGATAGACACAAGAAGAAATTAAATTGGAACGTTGAAACTGGATCCAAAACTTGTTTTTCAAAATAATTGAAACTATAGAAATTATTTGAACACAATGTATTGAGAAAATCATTTAAGAACCATTTTTAAGCGCTGCTTTCAAATATTTCAAAACTATATTTTTAAATGATCAATCCTAACTATTTTAATCGAAATGTGTAAATGTATATTTATTTTAGAAAGAAATCGAAGGAGGACACCACCACAGTTCAATTCTCTCTCAAATGCTACAGGTCTAACAAACTAGGTAAGGCAATGGCAGCACTACCACCGACCAGGGGCTCTCCTTGCCGGCCATGGTTTTCATCTTTTATCGACTTGTGTGCAGCACATCACCTCCTGCCCGATCAGCAATGGATCCTGTTGCATGAAGGTAAGGAGGCGAGAGGACATGGACATTGAAATGGGACTGCAGTTGTCATAACAAGCCGTTGCTACCACCACCACGTGCCATCCGGTCATATCCACACATCATATTTTCTTCAATTCGTTGGCGCTATCTTTACTATTCTAGTCTAGATTCCTGCCTTTGCCCTAGCCAATCCATCCGAGAGAACCATCATATTTTTCCTCACCACGTTTGGACCTCTTTGCACCTTTCTAGTCGCAAGCCAACTCGCTTCATCAGTATAGTGGACCTTCCACTCAACAGTACTTTGCAGCTCCAAGAAAGAAGTACGCTCTCTAATCATCTTTCTATCATGTGAAAGTTGCAATGAAAGACGTTTGGATTTTCAATCACAGAGAGTTAAGCTTGTACTCAACTACTACAGAAAATAAGGAATCAAAGCGAAGTGTGAATCGTGCCAGGCGCAATGCAATTTTAACAAGCCAACAGCGAGAGTTTTTTTACACACTTTTATGGTTTTGAAATTTGTACTGTTTTATTTGTGGCATGTCTTGATCCACCTTATTTTTAGTATATATGAGGCATCCTCCTGCCTCTTTTGTTTTTTTTTTCAAAAAAAGGGTATACTCAGATTCTGAACTGAAGATCTGGTGGCTATGTGGTAGTATCTATGATCGACGTGTTGTTGGACTGTTGGAGGAATCATTCTTGGCACTGTGTCGAGAGCTTGCCATTGGCGCTCGTCTCGTCCTTGTCAACGGACGCTTGTGTGGTGGCTTTAGTTCGATCAAGATCGACCTCCCCGCGCACTACTGCAGAAACAGTAGTGAGCTAGGACAAGTATCTCAGCATGTGCCAGTGTTTGGGGCTTTCTTTGACAGGACATGGATGCACTGAAGCATCAGGGCCGACAAACGAGCACCTGCTGTTTCAGGAAACGACCAAAATACGTATCTCGTTCAGTTTCCATGCGTGCACGCAAACTTTTTCGAAAGACCGGTATATGTGAATTTCCGGTTTGAGGCCGGGAGGCTATTGTGCCGATCGACCAGCTGGATCTGCCATCTTAACTATCAAAAAAAAAAAATCTTGTGAAAGTTTTCAGTATTCTCAAGTTAATAAAGCTGGTATATATCATGAGAATATCTGGAAGAGCAAAATCCTAGCCAAAATTAAAATCTTTCTTTTGGTCGATGATTAACAATGCTACATTGATCAAGGACAATATGAGAAAAAAATTTGGCAGGGTGATCCTGATTGCTGTTTCTATCATTAAAATGAATCTACTCAACATCTGTTCTTCTTCAATGCAATATGACTGAAGTTGTGTGGGCAACCTTGCTACATGCTTTGGTGCATCTGACATTCCTGCTTCTCTTGATCAATGTTGGGACTGGACTGAAAAGTGGCTGCCTAGCTAACTAAAAAAATTCCACATTATGGGTATTGCTGCCATATGTTGGGATATTTGAAAAGCTAGAAACAAACTTTGTTTTGAGCGCAAGATTGTTTAAAAACCCATTTCTATTGTTTGCCATGCTTGTGCCCTTAGGAAGCTGTTGTGGCTGGAATCAATACGATGCTACAAATTGCGGTCAAGTTGCTGAACAAGAAGCCAAAAGATGGAGGATGCGACGATGGTCTCACATCTGCCCAAGCTCTGATATATTGCAAGTCAAAGTCGCTTCATTATCTCTTCTGTCGCTACGATGGTTTCAGCTGATACGTAAATCTCCAACTCTCTCTCAAATGCTACAGGTCTAACTAGCTAGGCAAGGCAAAGGCAGCAGCAATACCACCAACCAAGGGCTCTCCTTGCCGGCCTTGTGTTCATCTTTTTTATCGGCTTGTACGCAGCACATCACCTCCCGCGATGGATCCTGTTGCATGAAGGCAAGACGGCGTACACACGTATGTTTTCTATAGGTGTCCAACGGGCCGGGCGGGCACGGCCCGCGGCTTCGGGTTGTGCCGCGCCGGGCTGCCGTGCCGGCTGGGCCATGCCACCACCGTGCTCGGGCCGCGCCCGCCGCCGCCGTCGCCGTCGTGCCGACCCGCCCGTCGCCGCCGGGTCATGGAGCCATGGAACGCAGGGTGCGGCCGCCACCGGCCCGCCGTGCAAGCCGCGAGATGGAGAGGATTTGGGGAAGGGAGGAGCGAGGTGTGGGGAAGCGCCGCCGCCGGCGTAAAGGACACCGCCATGGAGATGTGGCGCCGGCCGGTGGTGTTATTCGGCGGTGTGACCCATCCTCCGTCGCCGGTGAGTGGCGCAAGCAGAGTGGGGGTGCGAGTGGTGAGAAACGAGCGGAGTGGTGGCCGACTATGTTACACGAGTACGGGTACGGGTATCCGATACGATACGTATCGGATACACAGATACGCACTTTCTCAAAAGAAAACCCACTAAAATGGTGTATCCAAGTATCAGATCCACGTATCCGACGAGTATCGGATACGGATACGCCACCTCCCTTTGGAGTATCCGTGTAACATAGGTGGGCCGATGGGCGCAGGTGCGGCGAATCGCAGACGCTGGCGGCGGCGGGGGCGTGATGGCGGCGAACTAGGGGTGGATGGAGCGAGTCGCAAAGATGCGAGCGTGGTTGTGGTGTGGGGGCTTAGGGTTAGGTAAGAAAAGCTATGGGTTGGGCCAAATAACATACCCCGTTGCAATTTAACGGGCCAAAACCGGGCCATGCACAATTACCGGGCCGTGATCGGCAGCATGCCATGGGTTGGGGGCGGCCCAGGCCCTCGGGCCGGGCCAGACGGGCCCGCTGACACCGGGCCGGGCCTCGGGCCATCTGGCCAACTATAGCCAATCCACCCGAGAGAACCATCGTATTTTCCTCACCACGTGAAGAAGCGGCAGCTCAAATTCCAACCAATGTCGTCACGAAACCAGAGACCACGATAGCTGATGGCCTGTCATGTTGCGACAACTGGCATTGCAGTCCCGGCGGCGGCGGGCGCTGCACCTCTTTATTTAAGTTGACGGGGCAGCCTCTGGTGTGGGTGGTCAGATAGACGGCAGAGGACCGTTCAGTTCAGAGCTCAGCTTCGCCCCCAGGGCAGCGAGTCTTGCCTCCAGCGAGATCGTTCGTTTGGAGGCTCTGATCTTTGCTAACGGTGAGATTATTCTGCAAACTCTCACTGCACCTTACATCTTGAGTCAAAACAACAACCGACTTCGACGCACTCGTTTAGTCGTTTGGAAAAGTTTTCGTGCTGCTCCACGGTGTGTAATTTCTAGACTGTGATGTTAATTCTTGTGATGTTAATTTCTAGAGTTTTCCTGTTACAGAGCTGTACTGCTGGGAGCAAAGAACGCTGCAATAGCTGGTACGTGGTGGCGGTTCCCACGGTGTGTAACTGTTTCACTGCTATTAGTACTATTATATAGTTTATGTGCACTTCCTCCAAATGTGTTAATGAACATGCTTAAGATACGGTATATATATCATCACTTCGTTTTGTTTATGTCATCATTTCGGTATCCTTGCATTCCCTGTTGATTAAGTACTTGTATTCCCTGTTGCTCGATTGTAACTTTATTGAGACCTTTCACCTACCTTTCTTCCCCAGAGTAAATCCGTCCATCATCGTTTTCACCGACCATCCGCCCGTCGTCGAGATCGAACGATCCCCAGGTGAGTCTCCATCCCTTTTCCTCGCCCCCTTCTCCACACCAGAGCTCTTCTGGCTGCGTTGACGGCTGCTCCTCGCCATGCCTCCGCGGTGGAGGCGGTTTCTTCGGCCTTCGATCGATACCCCTCCCCTCGCATGTGCTCTGTCATCCGCGCAAGGCCGACAGCCATGCTCGTGGCTCTGGATCGGCGCGCGCGGCCCCATCCCCTCCGCTCCATGGCACAGCGGCAGGCCCGGCCCTCCCCATCCCGTCTGTGGCCTGCTCTTACTAATCTCGCGTCCGGCATCGCTTAATTTTAGGCAATGCCAGACGTGAGCGGTTGCATGCAGTTCAGCTGTTGCATGCGACTGATAGAGGGATATAGGCTATACAAATCTGCCTCAATCTGAAACACTACTAGATGCTTAGTCTGTAGGCTGTCTGCTCCGCTCATTCTGCTTGGATAGCTGGGAAACTCAATTGTTTAATAGATTGGAAAAGAGCATGTCAGTGTCCATTGCTTATAGTAGTTATAAGAATCACTAAATTAGTATTTTTGAATTTTCTCGCCGTCGGCCAGTCACATCAGTCCTATGTTTGAAAAAAAAAATATATACAAGCAAATCAGGAGCGCAATGTACATGTCGACATTGGTGATCATATTCTTTTTATATATTATTTTGCTTTGCTTCTTCATTTCTTTCCGAACATCTCCACCGCGCGCCGACTCTGTGCTCATGCTCATGCTCGCAACTATGCTTCTTGCTACAGTTCACTAGAGCAGAGACGTACACATAAAAATATTTGCTATTATGACTACTTGACTGCACATATCTCCTATCTTCTTCAGTTAGCCCATCAATTTTCCCATTGCTATCTGTAATCCTTTCACCTGCACTTGAGAACCGCACTGCTATCTGTATTCCTTTGACCTTCACTTGAGAAGAGATTTCAACAATTAGCTATGGCCAGGGTTCAGCCTGGCCAGGCACATGGGCAGCAGCATGAACGGCCCTTGTTGACCGCATAGGCACATGGGCAGCAGCATGAACGGCCCTTGTTGACCGCATGGGCAAGACAAATGTATTTTATTTGTTCCTTTGTTAATTTAACACATGAGTTCTTAAAATGAAGATGATCCAACATTGATAAAATTCTGATAACATGGCTTCCTATGTATTAGTTTTCTTTATATATTCTGATCTCTATATACTACTTACTCACAAAGGTAATTTACCTTGTACTTTCAGGAAACTAGAACGACAACTCATTCCAAGTCGAAAAATAATAGTAACCAGCAGGTATGTAACATAAACAACTTTGAGTTTCTTTTTATCTTCATTTGCACACATACTATATATATTGTAGTAATATCTACAATGTAATACTGTATACTATGCAAAGTCTGGACTCCTATAGTACTGTAATATCTACAATCCTACATGCTTAATGCAATGAGATGACAGTAAACTCTACCACGCTTTTACTAATAATTAGTTTACTTATTTTGTTGACTGTGCCCTTGGCAAGTTCGATTCTTGTGCGATTTGTAATTCGCATTAGTACTTAACCTTAATTGCATGTCCTGTCTTTCTATTTATATTGATATTGTCATTGAACATAGCTAGACTTCGACCATATCTCGCTAATTTTATAGTATTATGGAATTCTATTGAAACTGGCTTCACAATGGTTATACTTCAGGTAGCCGCGCGGCAACGCCGCGTTGTTTTATAGTAATTATCCTATTCGCTCCTTTTTAGAGCATGAATCAGATGTTCTCATACTTACCTGGTCCCTATTTCCACAAACATCCCTAGAGTTTGTTACTGATAAGGGCCCCATCCTCTATGATTCATGAGCCCTTTTTTGTTTGTTCAACTTATTAGAAATGTGTCCTTTCAGTTCTCTGTCTATAATTAAAATTTGATCTATTCTGGTTTACAAGTTGAACTTAAATTTGATTTGCATTGCATGCCAAACCTTGAGAAATGACATGTGTGAAGCCTATCGTGTGTAAGCCAAGGCTGTTGTTCCCTAATACGCCCATATTATTATGCACAGGTCGTATCAACCATGTTGGGTACCTTGCTGTTAACTATGAGGCTGGTTTCCACCACGGCCAGTTTCGTTGCACTATTGATGTACACTATTGGCAACTCTATCTTGAACAACTACACAGCATTTGGGTATATATTTTATTCTTATTAGTTATATCTTTTTACTGTGTATAGGCAATGAATAATAATAGTTTAACTTGCTAATTATTGTTTCATCATTTATATATATGCAGGTACGCTTTCCTGGCAGTACTGTTGCAGATGTTTGTGTGCGCAGGTCTGGGAACAACGCCACGGTTTCAGAACGACCTAGGCATACAAGTGCTTATGATAATGATAGATTTTGTAAGTTATTACTGTTTAGTTTAGTTTGTTTTGCACATAGATGGATTAAAATTAAACATCGACTGTTCACGCTTGTGCAGGCGGCTGCTTTTTTCGCAATGGGCACTGGTTGGGCTATTTTCGGGATTGTTGTCATGGAGATGGTTGATCAGGTGTGCCGTCATGGTAAATGCCAGCTGTCCATTGTGTTCGGGTCTCTCGTATGGTTGGCTGGCGCGACAGGTGGCATTGCAGCATGCTGCCACATGGCAGTTGTTGCCAAGTTGCGTCGCCAGCATCATGTGTAAATGTAATAAGGCCTTGGATGTTAGTGAAATGTATACACTCGATCAGGCAATAATTATCCACTTGTAAAATGCTATTTGGAAGCACAGTGTAAGACAGTGGTAATTGGGTAATCCAACGGAAACAAGTTGAGCTGATAGTTTCATGTTTTGCAATCATTCAAGAGAATCAGAAAAGCAATTCAAACAAATGATCTGACAATCTCGACCAATCTATGTAGTACTAGCTAGATAGTAGATAGCTGCTTGTGCAGTGACTCCTCACTGAAAACGCCTATAAATGTTGAGGTCGATCAATCAAATATTCTCAGGTCTCCCTGCAATTATGCTGCACTGTCGATCGATCTCCATGGATTCGCATCTCACCGCGCTGTGGTCGTGCAACGAAGCCGCCAAGGAGCTCCTCCCTGTATAGTATTGTATGGCGTTGGATGCCACCTAGAATGCCACCGCCGCCCCCCTTTTATTTCTTTATGAGACTGAAGAGTCATGGGTGCACTGAAAACAGAGCATGTTTGCTTGTTCCAACGACAAGACGAGCGTTGGTTTCACGTTATGATATATCAACCTCGGCATCCTTAGTTTCTTCACTCCTCTCTTGTTTGGTTTTCTTAATTTCATCTGTTTGCAGGAGCCAGGAGGAGATGATGTATATTGTATAGATTACACTTTGAGCTCTTCCAAGTCCTAAAATTAATGTTCGCTTCACGTCGTGCAATGTTACGGATGGTTTGTTGGCGATTTGTGAATTCGAGTGCAATGAAAAGGTACCCAGATTCAAAAAAAAAAAAATAGTGTTTGCTTAATGGATAGTAATAAAGCAGGGAGATCTTTTTCCTAAAACAAATAGAAGACCAACTTCTTACCCTCTCCATTCTCCAACAGAGGACTCAAATCCCATCAAAAATCAAACAGAGGACTCAAATGATCAAATCCGAGCTCGACGCCCAGTGCCGGTCGCCATGGACCGCCGCCCGGGCCGCTGGGCTGCTTCGCGGGCCGGCCGAGGAAGTCCCCACCGAGCGCCGGGCCGCCGAGCCGCACCTTGGGCCTGCTGCGCCGCCATGGACCTGCTTCGCCGTGACGGTCACGGAAGGTCCCCGCCGAGCCACGCCTTGACCCCGGCGCCGGAGGTCCGGAGGTCCCGCCGAGCCAAGACCTTCGACCCGCGGCGCCGGGCTGCCGGAGCGCGCCGTGGTGGTAGGCGCCGCGACCTCGAGGGCGCTTCAGAGCCGCCGAGCTCCACGGCGAGCGCGGTCGCCTCGTGGTCGCCCTCGCCCGCGCTCCGCCGCGCCGCATCCGCGCCCGCCGCGCCCGCGCCCGCCGGCTCACGCCGGATAGGCCTTGCGGACCCAGCTCACCGTGCCCGCGGGAGCTGAGCGCGGCGGAGGCCTCACCGCGCCACCCCCATCCCGACGGCGGCCTCCACTACGCCGGCTCCCTCCCCGTCACCGACGCCAAGATGCTCAGCCGCGCGGCGTCCGGCAGCGAAGGCGGAGATCCGGTGGCGGTGCTCACAGCTCGCCGCGCCGCCGTCATCCCGCCGCCCGCCTCGCCGCCAAGTCAACATTGTCCTCATCGCCGGCGAAGATGGTGGAGCCGCGCCCGCACCGGGCGGCGCGAGCTACGCCCGCCCTGCTCCGCAAGCCGCGCCTACACCCGGAGGGCCCGCGAGCCGCGCCCGCCCACCCCGCCTAGCCTCGTGACGGGCCCACCATGCCGCCGGGCGCCAGTGGATTTGGGGATTGTTAACCGAGAGAGAAGCCGCATAGTATGGGTGCGATTGGTTGCCCGAACCGACCTGGCCCACTTCCCGTTTTTGGTACCGAGGCGTCCGTGGTGGCCATTTGGTTTCCCTTCCCGTATGCTTTTGGTGCTCCACACCGTTCTTGTAACACCCCGTGTGTTACTTACCGCTTAAGCCATGGTTTGGACAAAAATAAGCTTCTTTTATGCTTGGTTACGTTGTCGGTTGACGAGACACGAAAAGAAACAAAATCCGAGAGTTACCCCTTGTCGGAAAACCCTAAACCCTAACTTTTTCTTTACCCCTTTTCTATATTTCAAAATCTATGCAAAATTTGACAAAACTTCCAAAAAGCTACTTTGTAGATCTTTTCTTGATGAACAAAAGATATGTACAAAGTTTTTCAAGTTTTTGAGTAATTTTAAAAGTAATTTTGAATTCAAAATTCTCCCTTTTGACCCCATTTCAAAAGTCATATTTAGAGGCAGAATTTGAAAATCTTCCAATTGTGAAAATTGTAGATCTTGAAATTTTAAGCCAAGTTGCTTTTTGGAGTTTTTCGAGTTCAGTTCAATTTTTGGGTGAATTTTGCATAAAACCGAAAAGTTAGGGTTTTGGGTGCTACAGTGCCGACACGGGGGTTGCCCATGCCGGTCCTGCCCGCCGCCGTCCGCCGTGGGCGCCGAGCGTCTTCGCGCGACCGCGTGCGCGCCACCGGCCACTGGGCACATCGAGAAGCCCCGGGCGCTCCCTTCTTATCCCTCTCCCCGGGCCGCTCTCCCACTCTCTCTCTCTTTCTCTTGCTTCGCGCCGCCGGCCGCAGAACCGTTAGGGAACCGCCGCCCGCCGCCGCGATTTCACCGCCGCCGCTCCATCCCCGCCGTCCCATTTTGCTAAAAGCTTCGCCACATCCTCGCGGTTCTTTTGAGTCAACTCACACCGCCTCGCGTGGCTTGAATCGCCCGGCGTAAAGCCGTCTTCCTCGCGACCGCCAAGCGCCGTCGAGATTCCGCCGCCGCGCCGTCGCCATTGAGCCCAAATCGTCGCGATTGAGCACTCCATTGCCTTCGCAATCTTCTTACACACCTCCCGAGCCCGGCCGCAATCCCTTCCGCCGCCGGAGTCGCCGTCACCGTCGTTTCTTCCCGCGGCCGGCGGAAACGCCGCCGAGATCTACTCGCCGTTCTCCGTCCTCTCCGGTGAGCGTCCGGAGGTTGCCTCTTCTTCGCGTTTTAGCTCCTCCTTGGCACCGTAGTCACGCCCGACGTGCTCCTTTGTCCAGCCGAGGCCCGCAGTTAACCGAACGCCGTCGTGCCGCGTCGCCTTAGCCGCCTCCCCGTCGGCCGATCATCTCCGCCGCCCTCGACCCGACCAGCTAGCGCCCCATCATCGCGGTGAGCTACTCGCCATGCTCATGCTTTCCTTTTTCAACTGGCCGCATCGTCGGCACGGAACATGGTCGCGCCGCGGCGGCGTGAGCACCAGCGTCGCCGCCGCGGCGAGCTCCTTTGAGCGGGCTGGTCAGTGCCGGGCCGGGCACGAGAATGGACCGGCCTGCCTAGAACAAAGAATGGGCTAAGCACGGTGTCGGGCGAGATAGGACCCGAGAGCCTTTTGTTTTATAAATGTGTTTTATTCATTTCTTATTCAATGAATAGTATCTGTTTTTGTAAATTTTGTATAAATTCAAATACTTGTTCAAAATTTCTGAAAATTTTTGTAGAACCTTCTTATGAGTATATCTACTTATGAAAAAAATTTGAAACTTTGATTTTGAGTAGTTCTTGCATGATTTAAAAATACAATCTTTAATTGAAAAATGCATCTTCTATGATTTTTAGAAAATAAAATATTTATTCAAAAATCATGAAAATTTATTTGGTACTGTTTTATGATGTGTTCTACTTGTATAAAAAGTTTGGAGTCATTTTGAAAGGTTTAAATTATTTTCTATTCTATGCTCTATTATTTTATGCATTTAAATGTAATGTTTAGCGTATAATGACTTAGGTTTTGTGTGATCTTGGGATTGTTTTGTGAATCTTGGATCATATCACAATCAAGTGGTCCTTGAGAACTCTTTAGGCAATGGTGATGATATCTTGTAGAGTAGTTCAACAAGTTGGTTTTGTTGGGTTGCAACTTTATCGTGAAGGAAAGTTGTACTCAAGTGTTATCATTTCATGCATCCATCAAGCATCATATTTATACTTCATCATGCTAAAGCATGCATCATCATCTACGTGTAGAGTATACGAGAGTGAGATGGTTCATGATGGTCGAGCTTCAAGAAGATCCATCCACCGCTGATATCGAGGTCAAGTATGACTCGGGTGATCTCGTTATGAATCTAATTTTTTCCTCGCAACACAGGCAAGCCCCGGTTACATTAAACCCTTCCTTGATGTTTTAAAAAGTTTTATATCACTTTTGTTTATGCTTTATTGCATTAAGTAATTAGGAGTTGAGTGATAACCTAATTGCCGCATTACCATCCTTGTTTATTTCAATACCATCCTTGATAACCTGTTTATTCGAAAAATGCTTAGTGATGCTTAGCCCCGCTTAATTAGTTAAGCTTTTTCATCAAAATGTTTTATTTGAGGAGATGGTACTGTTTTTCGGAAAAGAAAGAGAGGTAGTGATGAATTTGAGATCGGGACGGGACATAGGTTGAAAGCCGGCGGGATACCTAGCCGTGCTTGTCCCGTGTTGGTCGTTTAAGGACCGTCCGTTGTTTGGCCCGAGTGAAATCGGGACTTTTTGAACATAAGTTGCGCCCGAGGCCGTTTGGGTCAATGGCACGTCGATCGGTAGCCACCCCGGATCGACGAAACTAACCGGCCACATGCCCGGTAAGCGATCTCGGAGGTGTGCCAAATCGGGGAACGGACAACCGCAAGACCGGGAGTGGAGAGATGGCGGGAGTAGCATGTACCCACCCTACTCGGGTCAAACCGTCATTAGGGACGGGGTAGGGAGGTGGAGTACTCGTGTCTCGGGTGGCGATGGACCCAAGTCCCGTTTTGGACGAACCGAGTGAGGGTTGATATATGCAAGCTTAAGTGCTACATATGTCGTGTGGTTAGGGATCCCTTTGGGTATAATCGGTTCATGAATCGCCGTTGCTTCTCGGAGAAGGAGACCCGATTGACGACCGCATCGTAGTAAATGATGGAATATGTTTTCGAGGAAAGAGAATTGGAATAAGAAAAGTATGTTTGCTCTAGAATAGGATAACCTAGAGTATATGAGTTACTAATCTGAATTAAAAAAAATATTGAAAGTTGCGAACACATGGTTGATTTAGGTCACATGTGTTTAGTTTTGTGATGGAGTGATTGTCAACAGTCAACATTCTTCCTCTATTTTCTTTTTATCCTTTATGCTTCGGCTATGTTTCACCGGCAAGATACGTGGAGTGTGTCGAAGACGTATCTCTTGGTTCGTGTTGTGCGGGTGTTGAGCTCGGAGATGGTAGCCGACGGAGAGGTGAAGGTACCAAGGAGGACGTGCCGGGCCGATGGACCGCTGGAGGTGAAGGACGGGACGTGAGGCTTGGACCGAGGGACCGGAGTGCCGGGTGGCTAGCCATGGTGGTCGACATCCGGGACATCGACGGATGCAAGAGGACGTGGCAGGACCGCGGTCGATCGGGTCAAGACGGCGAAGCGCGGCAGCGGAGAGGGGGGAGCTCGGATGACTTGGCGACTTCGGGCGGTCAAGACGGCGGTGACACGTGTCGAGGAGGTTTGGTGGTTTGTCCTCAAAACCATCGGCGCTGGTTTAGTGGTTTGGGCCTCAAAACCACAGGCGCTGGTTTCGCGGGGTTTGGGCCTCAAAACCCGAAGTGTTCGGGCGGACGGAAGGGACGGCACGTGGCGGCATCGGGAGGTTGCGTGGAGGCAAGGCTACTGATGAGGAGGCGCGGTGGCCGTCGGATCGAAGATTACCCGTAGTCGACCGAAATAGCCTTAGGGTTACAAAATCGACTCATGTATCTTAGGGGTAGTTTAGGCAGAGGGAATTGGGGCTATATAGCAGAGGCATACCCCTTCATCCTCTCTTGCCTCTCATTTTACAATTTCTAGCTAGGGTTTCCAAACATTGGTGTGAGAGGTCCACCGATCTTGCATCGTTTTTGGTTGGGCAAGGGCTAGCCCTAAGTAGCCTGTCACATGGTGACTTTTGGGATCGATGCTTGAGTTCATCCGGCTTCTTGTGTTTTTTGAATCTTTGTGTTCTATTT
The DNA here is from genome assembly GCA_015847255.1 of Hyparrhenia diplandra. Taxonomy (NCBI): domain Eukaryota; kingdom Viridiplantae; phylum Streptophyta; class Magnoliopsida; order Poales; family Poaceae; genus Hyparrhenia; species Hyparrhenia diplandra. The sequence continues at coordinate 194,092 of JADLZK010007851.1, forward strand.
TTCTTTGACTTTTTTCTCCTCCCCTCTTCTATTGCTCGATTCATCATTTGTGGACCGTTTCTTGTGATTCTTGTTGCTGCAATCCGTTCGTGACCAAGAAACAAAGAGATTCACCCAAGGAAATCCATTGAATCCTCTTGAGTCATCGGATTTGAGCAATTTTGTGTTCGGGTCGTTTTTGAGAAAAGTCGGTGCGAGATCTGAAATTCCTCGCGTTTCTCTTGGTGAAAGTCGAAATTTCTTGGTGGGAAATGATCACCTACATGCCTAGATCATCTAGGTTGAATCTTGTGGTCTGAGGTTTCGATTGGAGAGAGTTCTTGGCGATTTGGTGTTCGGTTCTTCGAAAAATCGCCAAGAAACCGCGGGATTCTCTATTCTGTTCGCGGGTGTCCAGGTGTGTTGCAATCAGTCTGCTTCTCGGGTTGCAATCGGGTGTTCCGGAATCGAGTTGCAATCAGTCTGCTTCTCAGGTTGCAATCGGGTGTTCCGGAATCAAGTTGCAATCGGTCTGTGCTTTGTGTTGCAATTTGGCAGCAGTTTGGGATCGGACATCGACATGTCTGTACCCTCCAGAGTCACTTCTCATGACCCCGACCGCCCAGGAGTTGTTGCAATTGGGCTTCTAGTAGTGTTGCAATTCATCCGCTTTCAAAGTTGAAATTAGTGCCCCTGTTCGTGGTCGTTTGTTTTGTTTGTCCTCTCTTGATCCGCCGTGTATCTAGGTATACTCCTAGTGCATCCACCTAGTTACCTAGGTCGTGATCTTTCTTTTGCTCGTGATACCTTGCTACCGCTAGCACGTGTGTTACCCATCTCTCGCTTGAGTTTGCCTTTGAGGTTGGGGGTTGAGCCTATGACTCAAAATTGAAAAGGAAATTCGAGGCTCCCATTCACCCCCCTCGGGGTCGCCGTTTCGGTCCTTCAATTGGTATCGAGCGGGTTAAGGATCATATCCACCTTAACCGGTTCTTGATCCGCTGAAGGCGACATGGAGAGGTTTGGTCACTTTGGTGGCAAGCCTCCTGGAGTTCGATGGCTCCAACTATCCCTATTGGAAGATTAAGATGCAAGCGCATCTCATGGGGATAGATTGGAGAGTGTGGGAGATCGTTGAGGATGAGAACTACCAAGTGCTAGCCGCTCGAGTGGGTGAGGATCAGATAGCCCAACACAATGCTAACAACCGAGCGAGGAGTGTTTTGTTCTCTAGCCTCAAGGATACCGAGTTTGAGAGAGTTGCCACTTGTGAGACCGCTCGTGAGGTGTGGAAGACACTAGAGAGCTACCACGAGGGAACCCCACAAGTCAAGGCCCGCCTTTACGAGACCTACAAGAGAGAGTACAACAACCTCATCCAGCTTGATGGCGAGACCATCGATTCTCTCTTTGCTAGGTTCCAGACGATCTGCAACAAGCTTCGGGCGAACAAGCCGTCGGAGAGGTTGGACGAGCACGAGAAGGCGATGCGGCTCTTGTACGCCTTGGATCGGAAGGTGTGGGATGTGAAGGTGTCGGCGATCATGGAGTCTGCCAACTACGACACCCTCACACCCGACGAGCTTTACAGCAAGCTCAAGTCTTCGGAGATCGAGGCTCAGATCCAGGCGAAGCTGAAGAACCCCTCCGCGCCGAACGTCGCTCTCGTCTCAGGTAAAGGTGGTTCTAGTTCTACTGCTAACCCATCACAGATTTCTTTCGCCTTGTCTTCCTTGGTGTCTGTGACAGAGGAGCAGATGGAGAGTCTTGGGGATGATGAGCTTGCACTAGTCATCAGCCGATTCTCGCGGTTCCACAACAACCGCTTGAACCGTCGGCGTGGCGGCCCATCCAAGGGCGGATGCTTCGAGTGCGGAGATCCGGACCACTTCGTCGCCGCATGCCCCAAGAAGAACAAGGACAAGTACTCCGGCGAGAAGTACTACTCCAGCAAGTACGACTCCGACAAGCGCAAGGACAAGCGCGAGTACACCTCCGGCAAGCACAAGTCCAAGAAGGGATTCGACAAGGAGGCGATCAAGAAGAAGTACCTCAAGCGTGCCAAGGAGCACAAGCACGCCTTCCTTGCTTCCCTCAGCGACCTCGACAACGACTCTTCAGACGGGCAGTCTTCCTCCAGCGACGAGGAGCCCGAGCGCAAGGTCGAGGATAGGCTGAATGGACTCTGCTTCGTCGCCAACTCCAAGCCCGGTTGCTTTCGCACCATGGCCCTCGGAAGGAGAGGTGACCGACAGCCGCCAAGCCACACGGCAACGACTCTTCTCCCACTGAGGTACCTCCTACAATCGAATCTCTCTCTGATGAGGTTGAGTCTTTGGGCGATGCGCTTGTTTGTCAAGAGAAGTTGCTTAAGCGTGCCGCTAGGGAGAGAAAGGAGTACAAGGAGAAGTGGGAGATGGTGTGGATCGAGATTGAGTTGCTTAGGAAGCTTTGTCGATGTCTCCGATGAGACGGAGTGTGATGCTTGTGCCGTGCATATGTCTAGCATCGTGTCTTTGCAGTCCAAGTATTCGGCTTTGCTAGATGAGCATGTTGATTTGAAGTCTAGGCCGATGCTGTTGAGTGCGTGCAAGTCTTGTCCTGACTTGCGATCTGAGTTGGCAGAGAAGACTGCCAAGCTTGCTGTGCTTGAGAAGGCCAACTCAGATAGCACCGTGCTGGGATGTGCTAAGTGTGAAGCTTTGGAGTTGGAGCTCATGTCTTGTAGGCATGACAAGGGGAGAGTCGAAGAGGAGATCAAGTATCTTCGCTCTGTCCTGAGTTGGGTGTCTTGTGGAGAGCCGCAGCTTGGCATGATGATGAGTCGGGTTTAAGAGGGGACCGACACATCGGGTTTAGGCTTTGCTATAGGTGGGAAGGGAGAAGTCATTTATGGCAAGGTTGGTCAAGGTAGTGGTTTGAGCTCGAGTGAGAAACCAACCAACACTCCCAAATTGACCAAGATCACTCCACCTGAGCCTACCAAGCCCATTGTGCAAGATGGCATTCTCCAAGAGCCAACTAAGACTCCTCCTCCCAAACAAGTGTGGCTTCCCAAACCGAACCACCTCAAGAACCCACTTGACACTTTGCCCAGGATCCCTGAGGAAACCCTTCCTAAGGCCAAGACCACAACAAGAGTGAACCATCTACCCAAGAGAGTGAACCAACCACCACCCAAGAGAGAGGTGAGGTATCACCGTGAGTATTGCCGAGAGAGATGGTCACTTGGTTGAGTTTCGCTTTAGGAGGAAGAGGGATGTTAGGCGCCGAGTGGAGTTTGAGAACCGTGACATGTATCACCCACCACTTGGCATGTATGAGAGGGGTGTGCAGTCGGTTCAGAGGCAGTTTGCTAGGCCTGAAGGTAGGAGGTCTCAGAGGTTTGGGCCACGGTTTGTGAGACCGTTTGGTGGTCGTGCTCCGCGAGTGGACGTAGATCCTCGCTTTGGGAGTTTTGAGGTTGAGAAGAGGAGAGCACCACGCTTTGTTGTGCGTGGTAAGCAGTTTGAGAAGATGGGGCGTGGGATGTTTGTTTTGCCTAATGCATATTTGGGGCAAGATGGTCAACACTGGTACTCTTCCAAGTTTACTAACCCCAGTGTTGTGCCATATGCTCATCCCATGTTTTATCGTTGATACAGGCTGGAAGGCTGGAGGACATGTGGCTCATTGACTCCGGCTGTTCTCGACACATGACCGGAAACTCCAAGTGGTTCTCCAGCCTCACCCCCATGAAGACAAAAGAGTACATCACTTTCGGGGGACAAAGAACAGAGGGAAGATTCTATCTCGAGGGTCCATCGGGGGATCAATGACCACTTTGTGCTCAAGGATGTGGCGCCGTCTCCAACCTCGCACTTCAACCTACTCTCTGTCTCCCGGCTCATGGCGGATGGGTATGAGGTACGCTTTAAGGTTGGATGCTCTCGAGTTTTGGACTCTCGCGATGATCTTATTTGCTGGATTGTGCCATTTGGGCAAGTCTTTCGTGCTGATTTTTCTCGAGGCTTTGGCACATCTTGTTGCTTGTTGGCCGGGTCCTCCTCTGATTTGTGGAAGTGGCATAGGAGACTAGGTCACTTGAGCTTCGATCTCCTCGCGAGGTTGAGTTCAATGGGTCTAATCCGAGGATTGCCTAAACTCAAATTTGAGAAGGATTTGGTTTGCCATCCCTGTCGTCACGGGAAGATGGTATCCCGCTTCCCACCACCCGGTTTCGAGATTATGACCTCGAGACCCGGAGAGATCCTTCACATGGACACCGTTGGTCCATCTCGGGTGAGGTCAGTGGGTGGGAAGTGGTATTGTCTAGTGATCGTTGACGATTTTTCGAGATACTCTTGGGTCTTTTTCATGGAGGGCAAGGATGAGGCTTTCGGTTTTGCTCGCGATTTGTTTTTGAGACCGAGAAGTGAGAAGGATGATACTGACCATTCGAGCGATTCGCAAGTGACAATGGCACAGAATTTAAGAACTCTCGTTCGAGTCTCTTTGTGCTAACTTGGGTGTCGAGCACGTTTTTCTAGCCCTTATGTTCCACAGCAGAACGGGATTGTTGAGCGGAAGAATCGGACGCTTGTGGAGATGGCGAGGACCATGCTTGATGAACACAAGACGCCGAGGAAGTATTGGGCTGAGGCAATCAACACGGCATGCCATGTCTCCAACCGCATTTTCCTCCGTGCTTTCACCAAGAAGACATCGTATGAGTTGCGGTTTGGAAGACTCGCCCAAGGTGAGTCACTTCCGTGTGTTTGGATGCAGGTGCTTCATTCTCAAGCAAGGTAATCTTGACAAGTTTGAGTCTCGATCACCGATGGCATTTTTCTTGGATATGCTTTGCACTCACATGCCTACTGGGGTTCTTAACCTTGAGACTAACCGCGTTGTAGAGACATGTGAGGTTACCTTCGATGAGACTGCGCCTTGTTCTTCTTCTCGTGTTTGAGTGTGCGGGAAAGGAGGAGATGGAGCAGAGCATCTTTGTGGAGGAGGAGCAGAAGACGTTGGGCTGGGGTGATCCCGGCGACTCCACCGCTTGCCCCCGGTGACCTCGTGACGACGACGACCGCTCACGGACCAGCACCCTACTACCACTACTTCCGGGGTCCGGTGGAGCAGCTCCCTCGTAGGCGAGGCGGCCGCACTCGAGGAGGTTCCCACCCGGCCGAGGGGGAGGCAACATCTTCGCGCACGGCGCCTCAAGACATTCAAGCGTCGTCACCCCGGGGAGACCATGATTGGAGGATTGAACCAAAGGGTAACTCGTTCCAAATCCTATGCTATGTGTCATTTTGCTCATTCTCGCATTTGTTTCTACTCTTGAGCCCAAAGATGTTACCACCGCATTATCGATTTGGATTGGGTCAATGCCATGCATGAGGAGTTGCGAGAACTTTGAGAGGAACCAAGTTTGGGTTTTAGTGCCACCTCCAAACGAAAGTGTCATCCCATAGGAACCAAGTGGGTGTTTAAGAACAAACAGAGTGAGGATGGGGTGGTTGTGAGAAACAAAGCCGGACTAGTTGCCCAGGGGGTTTTGTCGAAAGAGGGTATAGACTATGAGGAAACCTTCGCTCTCAGAGCCCGCATAGAAGCCATTAGGATTTTGCTTGCCTTTGCAGCCTCGAAGGGCTTTAAGCTCTTCCAGATGGATGTCAAGAGTGCGTTCCTAAATGGGTTCATAGAGGAGGAGGTGTATGTGAGGCAACCCCCGGGGTTTGAGCATCCTAAACACCCAGACTATGTGTACAAGTTGCACAAGGCTTTGTACGGCCTCAAACAAGCCCCCAGAGCGTGGTATGAGAGATTGAAAGCCTTCCTGTTAGCTAAGGGTTTTGTGATGGGAGCTGTAGACAAGACCTTGTTCTTGCTTAGGAAGGGCAGTGACATCCTCCCCGGTTCGGGATATATGTGGATGATATCATCTTTGGTGGCTCTTCACATGCTATGGTATCGAGTTTTGCAGAGATTATGAGCAGGGAGTTCGAGATGAGCATGATGGGCGAGCTGACCTACTTCCTTGGACTTCAAATCAAGCAAACCAAGGACGGGATCTTCGTACACCAGGGCAAGTACACGAAGGACATCATCCGCAAGTTTCGCATGGGTGAGGCCAAGCCTCTTTCGACACCCATGTCGACGACGACGGCCCTGGACGAGGACAAGGATGGAGAAGTGTGGACCAAAGGGAGTACCGGCATGATCGGTTCATTTGTTGTATCCGACGGCCGACGCGCCCGACATTCGGTTTGCGGTGTGCCTCTGCAAGACGCTTTCGATCGTCGCCACGCACCTCTCACTTTCAGCCGTGAAGAGGATCTTCGTGTATTTGCGTTTACCCTTGACTTTGGCCTATGGTACTCGGCCTCTTCCACCCTCTCCCCGACCGGTTATTCGGACTCGATTATGCCGGGTGATCGTATGCATAGAAAGTCCACATCCGGTACTTGTCGGGTTCCTTGGTACTTCTCTTGTGTCTTGGTCCTCTCGTAAGCGCCTGGTGTCGCTCAGCCGATGGTTGAGGCAGAGTATGTAGCCGCCGCCGCTTGTTGTTCCCAAATGGGCCGTGGATGGTTGCCACTTTGAGAGACTTTGGCTTGAGTTTTTCTCGTGTACCCTTGTTGTGTGATAGCATGGGAGCTGTGAGTGTTGCCAAAAACCCAGTCCTTCACTCTCAGACCAAACACATAGAGGTGAGGTACCATTTCCTGAGAGATCACCAGGAGAAGGGGGACATAGATGTCCAAAGACGTGTACCACGAACAACAGATTGCGGACATTTTCACCAAACCACTAGACCAAGTCCGTTTTGCTAAACTCCGTGGTGAGTTGGGAGTTTGCTATCCCTTTTGAGGGGTAGTTTTGTAGTTGATGTACTGAGTTGTAGTCTTTAGGTTTGTTTTTGTTTTTGTATCATACTTGCATATCATGAGCTTCACTTTTATATTGAATGGAATGAGTTTGTGCTCTTAGTAGTATGGACATGATAGTGCTTCTAGTTTGAGCTCTTTCTAATCATGTGGTGTATGTTATGAGTTGAGCAACTTTTTCAAATGTAAACTTGATTAATGAATGATGAAATTAAATCATGGTTCACCCTTGAGCTAGCTTCTATCATGAGTAGGATGTTGAGATCCTTTGAGCTTTTATGTGTATGCTTGGTAGCTATGTCTCATGCTTTGATTCATTCACTTGCTTAGATTTTCATGATAATACCATGCTAAAACGTGAAGTCTAAAGCTAAAGTGATGAAAAGATCGAAAGTGGGTCCACTTTGCCACACTTTGAAGTTTGAGACCGCTTTCACTTGCACTCTTGAATGAACTTGGACTTCATTGTGTTTGATCCGGACCATTGTCTTAAGCTAATCATTGCTCACGCATAGGCTTGACATGGTTGATTAGTAAGGCAAGGCAAATGTGGATAACCACTCGCATGCTCTTTGGTAACTTGTGAACCATTTGCAACTCGAACTAAAATGAACCTCACAAGTTTGTGCCATAATGTCGAGCATGATGTTTGAACGCTGCTTGGGGTAGTTCACCCGGTTTACATGTTTAAGCACTTAGTTGATTTCCTATCTACTTATGCTAGGTGCTATGTTTGATGGTGAACCTCCTTTTGCAAAATACTGAAAATTTCTCAAAATGCTTTGTGCCATATTTCATATCATCTCGATTAGCTTGAGCTCGGCTAGCACTTGTAATCTCATTAGGTTGAATATAATCTTGAAGCTTTGCATTGTGACATATTGCATTTCATAGCTTTGATAAGTGCATTTGCCAACAAGGGGGAGAGAGGTACAAAGAAAAGTGTGCATTGTTCCGGGGGAGTTTTAGCTTGGTTGTGTCGAGCCTTTTTGCCCATGTCTTTAGGAACCAAGTTTTTGCTCCATATTTGCTATCCAAGCTGAATGCAAATCGGTACAGACTTGTTGCAATCAGGAGATCTGCTCGTTGCAATTTGATTGTCTTTGAGGTTGCAATTAGCACTTTTTGTCTCAGCTTATGCCTAGATTGTGTTCACCTGGATGTGCTGTCTTCTTTCTTCTGTCTTTGTGTTGAATGTTGACAATGCACTCATCAAGGGGGAGATTGCGAACACATGGTTGATTTAGGTCACATGTGTTTAGTTTTGTGATGGAGTGATTGTCAACAGTCAACATTCTTCCTCTATTTTCTTTTTATCCTTTATGCTTCGGCTATGTTTCACCGGCATACGTGGAGTGTGTCGAAGACGTATCTCTTGGTTCGTGTTGTGCAGGTGTTGAGCTCGGAGATGGTAGCTGACGGAGAGGTGAAGGTACCAAGGAGGACGTGCCGGGCCGATGGACCGCTGGAGGTGAAGGGACGGACGTGAGGCTTGGACCGAGGGACCGGAGTGCCGGGTGGCTAGCCATGGTGGTGACATCCGGGACATCGACGGATGCAAGAGGACGCGGCGGGACCGTGTCGATCGGGTCAAGACGGCGAGCGCGGTGTGCAGCGGGAGCTCGGATGACTTGGCGACTTCGGGCGGTCAAGACGGGCGGTGACACGTGTCGAGGAGGTTTGGTGGTTTGTCCTCAAAACCATCGGCGCGGGTTTAGTGGTTTGGGCCTCAAAACCACAGGCGCTGGTTTCGCGGGTTTGGGTCTCAAAACCGAAGTGTTCCGGGCGGACGGAAGGGCGGGCACGTGGCGGCATCGGGGAGGTTGCGTGGAGGCAAGGCTACCGATGAGGAGGCGCGGTGGCCGTCGGGTCGAAGATTACCCGCAGTCTAATCGAAATAGCCTTAGGGTTACAAAATCGACTCATGTATCTTAGGGGTAGTTTAGGCAGAGAGGGAATTGGGGCTATATAGCGAGGGAGGCATACCCCTTCATCCTCTCTTGCCTCTCATTTTACAATTTCTAGCTAGGGTTTCCAAACATTGGTGTGAGAGGTCCACCGATCTTGCATCGTTTTTGGTTGGGCAAGGGCTAGCCCTAAGTAGCTTTGTCACATGGTGACTTTTGGGATCGATGCTTGAGTTCATAAATGCTTGTTTTGTGTTTTTGAATCTTTGTGTTCTATTTTCGCTTGACTTTTTTTCTCCTCCCCTCTTCTATTGCTCGATTCATCATTTGTGGACCGTTTCTTGTGATTCTTGTTGCTGCAATCCGTTCGTGACCAAGAAACAAAGAGATTCACCCAAGGAAATCCATTGAATCCTCTTGAGTCATCGGATTTGAGCAATTTTGTGTTCGGTTCGTTTTTGAGAAAAGTCGGTGCGAGATCTGAAATTCCTCGCGTTTCTCTTGGTGAAAGTCGAAATTTCTTGGTGGGGAAATGATCACCTACATGCCTAGATCATCTAGGTTGAATCTTGTGGTCCGAGGTTTCGATTGGAGAGAGTTCTTGGCGATTTGGTGTTCGGTTCTTGAAAAATCGCCAAGAAACCGCTGGATTCTCTATTCGTTCGCGGGTGTCGGGTGTGTTGCAATCGGTCCGCTTCTCGGGTTGCAATCGGGTGTTCGGAATCGAGTTGCAATCGACCGCTTCTCGGGTTGCAATCGGGTGTTCCGGAATCAAGTTGCAATCGGCCTGCGTGCTTTGTGTTGCAATTTGGCGAGGCAGCGGGATCGGACATCGGACATGTTCCGTACCCTCCAGAGAGTCACTTCTCATGACCCCCGACCGCCCGAGTTGTTGCAATTGGGCTTCTAGTAGTGTTGCAATTCATCCGCTTTCGGGTTGAAATTAGTGCCCCGTTTCGTGGCTGTTTGTTTTGTTTGTCCTCTCTTGATCCGCTGTGTATCTAGGTATACTCCTAGTGCATCCACCTAGTTACCTAGGTCGTGATCTTTCTTTTGCTCGTGATACCTTGCTACCAGTTAGCACGTGTGTTACCCATCTCTCGTTTGAGTTTGCCTTTGAGGTTGGGGGTTGAGCCTATGACTCAAAATTGAAAAGGAAATTCGAGGCTCCCATTCACCCCCTCCGGTCGCCGTTTTCGGTCCTTCAAAAGTAAGGATTCATTTATAGTAAGCTTTTCTCGCAAAAGAGTCTTTGATTCTTGCTAAAACCTTACCTTGACTCCTAAGACCAAGCATTCCGAGTCTTCTCCTATTTTTCTTTAGTCGGGTATGTCTTGTTGAGTACTCCCGTACTCGAGGGTTTGTTAACCCTTGTTGCGGTCTTGACTTCGTCTTTGTTAACGAGGGGTTATGTCGGTGGGCACGACATGATCCGGTTGTCTTCTAGTCTACTCAGCTTCCGCAAATTAATTAAGTTGAGTTTACTCAAATGTAACTTATTCACCTTTTAAAATTTATGTTATTATTCTTCCGCACTCTGATCTATATTTTTGTAACAAATGTTGTAATGTTGTAGCTACTCCTTTGTTGATCCTGGTATGAGTGGTGTAATCGGGTTTTCGATGACACCCGACAGAACTTCTTAAGTTATTGGGTGCATCGCGCACGGTGTCGAGGTCTTTGGGACAAAGACAGTGTGTGTGGGCCCGATGAATTAGGAGGTTCTATCACAAAATGGTATCGAGCTCATACTTAGGGCCAGCTACAATATTACTTTTGAAAACTTCAAAATGATTTTGTAATCTAAAAGTTTTTGAAAGTAACAATTTAAAAATGGTCTTCTTTCTTTCCTTATGCTTGCTGGAAGCTTTCGTGAAGATTTTTCCGACGAGTCAAGTAAAAGATTTTAAGAAGTTTTCATGTCATCTTTTGAAGAACAACTAGAGAGTTAACTTCACCGACAATGTTACGCTAAGTGCTTTTCAACATTTCGTTGGTGTAGAGAAGATAGTATATAAAGTAAAGCCCTATATCCCGCTAATATGAAGACAGAGTACTCCTAACGTTGTGAAGACGTATATGGGGCGAGCATGCATCATATCATCCATATAATGTTGATTCTTCCTCCTTTCATTCGGACAACTATTCTTCTTTATAGTTGTTGTCCTAAATTTCGTCCCTATACCGGGTTTTTGGTTAATGGACTTCTATTTGATAATCTTTTGCTTTATCGGTTCCAATCTTTGGGAGCTTGTACCTTGCCATGTCAACTCTATTTAAAAGCCTCCGACTACTCCTTGATTTCTCAATTCATACATGTGTCGTATTTTGACTTCTTCCATTATGACACATGCTTTTCTTTTCACTGTGACAGCCAACATGTGTTGGTTGAGAGTTGCAATAATTGTGTCATATGGTAGCACCATGATCCGTGATCGGGAAATAGCGTCGAAACACGGGGTCTCCACGTGGACCGCGGCCATAAGAAAATCGCCGGCGCCGCTTATGTCGGGGTCTATGGTCATGATTCACCATAATTCACAATTAATGAGCTTTTCGCCTTCTTCGCAACTTCTTTTGGAAATTCCTATCTATACTTCTCGAAAAACCCTTATCGGTTGTAATCATCTTTTGACTCGATTCCAATCCTAATATCAATTTTGTTGTTTGCAAATTTCTTACAAGTCAATATATATTTGACACATTTTTTTTCCCATTACTTGTCCCACGGGATTTGTCACCTTGAAATCTCGTAATTAGATTTCTCGTTAAGGGGAAAGATCTTCATATTCGCTTATTCATGATCATCTTGTTGCATTATTAGTATATATCATTGCATTGCATATGTTGATTTTAGCATTTAGATAGTGCACATGAGGTGTTTCATATGTTTTATGAAATAAGGTTTTTGTTATTGATTGAGAGCTTGGTAAATTTTTTGTGAATTTATTAGATGTTTAATAAGTTAGTTTTTATGAATGAATTTTTATCAATGTTGGGTGTTGTTTGGGTTTTCTTGCTTGTGCGTGTGTAATTTTTACTGAACCCTAGTCCAGCTAGGATGTTATATGTGAGTTTTTGCCACGGCTTGTGTTGTGCCGTGTGGAATCAAGCCAAGTTTTTGTTGGGTCTCTTAGGCGACTCTTGCCATGTACATCTCCCTTTGATCTTCGATAACTCCTTGGTTTTACGCCCTAGAATCTTGGTTGATTATTTCCAAACTCTTCTATCCAAACTCTTCTAGAATTATATCATTGGCTTTGGTCTTGAATCACCTCCATAGTGACTCTACGCCTTGGAACTCCTTTTGTTTGATATCCTTCATTTGTAAATCCTTGGTCACCACTAATTTTTATCATATGGATTCTATCCGTAGTTGTGGTTTTGGCCATGGTGTTATGATTAATGATTTCTAATCATGATCCATTACAAAACTACACTAAGCATTCCCTTGCCGTGAATTTACTTGGTTCTTTATCTATATTCTATCCAAGGACTCGTATATCGGATCAGTTGCTTTGAGAGTTTCTTCTGAAAGTTACAAGAAAGGTGACCCTTGAAGAGCAAGTCACTGACATCAACATTAACAGACTACAAGAAGTGGTAGATAAGGGACTCGCTTAACGATCGCTGAGTGTAACGTTGACTACCGTCAAGCAACTTATGTCGTCACTATTGGATCAAGAGGACATGAAAGATTGGAAAGTTGTCCTGTTTTACGATAAGTTCTATTTGCTTTGTCTTTGGCATTTGATTAGGATTTACCAAGCTATAATCATGTCCAATATTTCTGTGATATTACAAAGAGCATATGGATTATTCAGTTCGACTTCAAAATTTTTGTTGGCCCTGCTTAGGTTGGGATCACTGTGGCATTCTATTGCCGCCACGTGTCTTCTGAACGTCGTGAGCATCCTGGCCCCTCTCGCACTCGTTTCCGTGTTGCAGTCTCGCTGTGCCCGCACTCGCTTCATCGGGTCGCATCTTCTCCTGCACCACACCCTCTTTCTTCCTCTCTTTGTGCGCCATGTTTGCTCGTCGACCTCGCCATTGCACCGTACCGGACCCCTCCATGGCTTCGGTCACTGCTTGTCTCCACGTCGCGGGAATCCTGTCACCCTAAGCTTGAGTACAGAGCGCACCATAGCTGGTGGCTGCTCCACCCGTGAACTGCTTTTGACTCTCTCTTCTCTCTCGGCTTCCTCTTCCTCAGTGCGCCGCAGCATCTCTATCCGCTCCTCTGCGCTATAAAACGCAACCCGGGTACCTTGCTTCGCCACTTCCATCTCTCCAAAGCCCATCGCAAATCTCCTTTAAGAATCGCAGAGTCGATCTCCTTCTCCAAGGTGAAGCTGTATAGTTCAAGGAGAAACTGAGCACGAGAAGAAGACGTGAAATCCAGTGCTGCAAGATCAAGCTCTTATTCGCGGATTCAGGTCGCCGTCAAAGGGTACTACGCATCTCGTTGAAAAAGAACTCCAGTTTTCATCCTAGAAGGTCGAGTTTACATCCAGTTAGCTTATGGCTCTAGGATTCATTCTGTGCCTTTTTGACATGTTGTGCCTCCTCGATCCCATCTGTTTCTGGATCTTTTGGGGTCCTTTTGCGCTTTGGTCGCTTATCTTTTTAATGTTTCTTCTTTGTCCTCGTCGTCAAGTATGCGGAGTGATGCATTGTTATGTAACAGATGTGTCCTTAATCCCAGAGAGTAATCTTTGTACCCTCTTTGTATCTCTAATGGTTTTGTAATCGTCTATCGTGTGGACAAGTTCTATCATCCTTAGTGCAGTTTTAAAGCTATGGAAATCTCTCGTCGCTTTCTTGAAAGTTCCGTTCGAATCTCGGGACGAGATTCTGTTAAGGGGGAAAGGCTGTAACACCCAGGTGTTACTTACCGGTTAAGCCATGGTTTGGACAAAAATAAGCTTCTTTTATGCTTGGTTACGTTGTCGGTCGACGAGACACGAAAAGAAACAAAATCCGAGAGTTACCCCCTTGTCTAAAACCCTAAACCCTAACTTTTCTTTACCCCCTTTTCTATATTTCAAAATCTATGCAAAATTTAACAAAACTTCCAAAAGCTACTTTGTAGATCTTTTTCTTGATGAACAAAAGATATGTACAAAGTTTTTCAAGTTTTTGAGTAATTTTAAAAGTAATTTTGAATTCAAAATTCTCCCTTTTTGACCCCATTTCAAAAGTCATATTTAGAGGCAGAATTTGAAAATCTTCCAATTGTGAAAATTGTAGATCTTGAAATTTTAAGCCAAGTTGCTTTTTGGAGTTTTTCGAGTTCAGTTCAATTTTGGGTGAATTTTGCATAAAACCGAAAGTTAGGGTTTTGGGTGCTACAGATCTTGCGACACGGGGGTTGCCCATGCCGGTCCTTTGCGCCGCCGTCCGCCATGGGCGTCGGCGTCTTCAGCGCGACCGCGTCGTCACCGGCCACTGGGCACATCGAGAAGCTCCCGGGCGCTCCTCTTCTTATCCCTCTCCCTCGTCGCTCTCCCACTCTCTCTCTTTCTCTTGCTTCGCGCCGCCGGCGGCAACCGTTAGGGAACCGCCGCCGCCGTCGCGATTTCACCGTCGTCGCTCCATCCCCGCTCGTCCCATTTTGCTAAAAGCTTCGCCACATCCTCGCGGTTCTTTTGAGTCAACTCACACCGCCTCGCGTGGCTTGAATCGCCCGGCGTAAAAGCGTCGTCTTCCTCGCGACCGGCCAAGCGCCGTCGAGATTCCGCCGCGCTGCGTCGCCATTGAGCCCAAATCGTCGCGATTGAGCACTCCATTGCCTTCGCAATCTTCTTACACACCTCCCGAGCCCGGCCGCAATCCCTTCCGCCGCCGGAGTCGCCGTCACCGTCGTTTCTTCCCCGCGGCCGGCGGAAACGCCGCCGAGATCTACTCGCCGTTCTCCGTCCTCTCCGGTGAGCGTCCGGTTGCCTTTCTTCGCGTTTTAGCTCCTCCTTGGCACCGTAGTCACGCCCGACGTGCTCCTTTGTCCAGCCGAGGCCCGCAGCAGCTGGAACGCCGTCGTGCCGCCGTGCCGAGCCGCCCTCCCCGTCGGTCGATCATCTCCGCCGCGCCTCGACCCGACCAGCTAGCGCCCCATCATCGCGGTGAGCTACTCGCCATGCTCATGCTTTCCTTTTCAATCTGGCCGCATCGCCGGCACGGAACATGGTCGCGCCGCCAGGCAGGCGGTGAGCACCAGCCGTCGTCGCCGGCGAGCTCCTTTTGAGCGGGCCACATGATGCCGGGCCAGCACGAGTAATGGACCGCCTGCCTAGAACGATAATGGGCTAACGATTGTGTCGGGCCGAGATAGGACCCGAGAGCCTTTTTGTTTTATAAATGTGTTTTATTCATTTCTTATTCAATGAATAGTATCCGTTTTTGTAAATTTTGTATAAATTCAAATACTTGTTCAAAATTTCTGAAAATTTTTGTAGAACCTTCTTATGAGTATATCTACTTATGAAAAATTTGAAACTTTGATTTTGAGTAGTTCTTGCATGATTTAAAAATACAATCTTTAATTGAAAAATGCATCTTCTATGATTTTTAGAAAATAAAATATTTATTCAAAAATCATGAAAATTTATTTGGTACTGTTTTTATGATGTGTTCTACTTGTATAAAAAGTTTGGAGTCATTTTGAAAGGTTTAAATTATTTTCTATTCTATGCTCTATTATTTTATGCATTTAAATGTAATGTTTAGCGTATAATGACTTAGGTTTTGTGTGATCTTGGGATTGTTTTGTGAATCTTGGATCATATCACAATCAAGTGGTCCTTGAGAACTCCTTAGGCAATGGTGATGATATCTTGTAGAGTAGTTCAACAAGTTGGTTTTGTTGGGTTGCAACTTTATCGTGAAGGAAAGTTGTACTCAAGTGTTATCATTTCATGCATCCATCAAGCATCATATTTATACTTCATCATGCTAAAGCATGCATCATCATCTACGTGTAGAGTATACGAGAGTGAGATGGTTCATGATGGTCGAGCTTCAAGAAGATCCATCCACCGATGATATCGAGGTCAAGTATGATTTCGGGTGATCTCGTTAAGGAATCTAATTTTTTCCTCGCAACACAGGCAAGCCCCGGTTACATTAAACCCTTCCTTGATGTTTTAAAAGTTTTATATCACTTTTGTTTATGCTTTATTGCATTAAGTAATTAGGAGTTGAGTGATAACCTAATTTGCTGCATTACCATCCTTGTTTATTTCAATACCATCCTTGATAACTTTTGTTTATTCGAAAATGCTTAGTGATGCTTAGCCCTGCTTAATTAGTTAAGCTTTTTCATCAAAATATTTTATTTGAGGAGATGGTACTGTTTTAGAAAAGAAAGAGAGGTAGTGATGAATTTGAGATCGGACGGGACATAGGTTGAAGCCGGCGGGATACCTAGCCGTGCTTGTCCCGTGTTGGTCGTTTAAGGACCGTCCGTTGTTTGGCCTGAGTGAAATCGGGACTTTTTGAACGCAAGTTGCGCCTGAGGCCGTTTGGGTCAATGGCACGTCTGACTGGCAGTCACCCCAGATCAGACGAAACTAACTGGCCACATGCCCCGGTAAGCGATCTCGGAGGTGTGCCAAATCGGGGAACGGACAACCGCAAGACCGGGGGTGTGGAGATGGGGAGTAGCATGTACCCACCCTACTGGTCAAACTGTCATTAGGACGGGGTAGGGAGGTGGAGTACTGTGCTCTCGGGTGGCGATGGACCCAGTCCCGTTTTGGACGAACTGAGTGAGGGTTGATATATGCAAGCTTAAGTGCTACATATGTCGTGTGGTTAGGGATCCCCAGCTGGGTATAATCGGTTCATGAATCGCCGTTGCTTCTCGGAGAAGGAGACCCGATTCCCTGACCTGCATCGTAGTAAATGATGGAATATGTTTTCGAGGAAAGAGAATTGGAATAAGAAAAGTATGTTTGCTCTAGAATAGGATAACCTAGAGTATATGAGTTACTAATCTGAATTAAAAAAAATATTGAAAGTAAGGATTCATTTATAGTAAGCTTTTCTGCAAAAGAGTCTTTGATTCTTGCTAAAACCTTACCTTGACTCCTAAGACCAGCATTCCTGAGTCTTCTCCTATTTTTCTTTAGTTGGGTAAGTCTTGTTGAGTACTCCCGTACTCAGGGTTTGTTAACCCTTGTTGCGTCGTCTTGACTCGTCTTTGTTAACCAGGGTTATGTCGGTGGGCACGACATGATCTGGTTGTCTTCTAGTCTACTCAGCTTCCGCAAATTAATTAAGTTGAGTTTACTCAAATGTAACTTATTCACCTTTTAAAATTTATGTTATTATTCTTCCGCACTCTGATCTATATTTTTGTAACAAATGTTGTAATGTTGTAGCTACTCTTTGTTGATCCTGGTATGAGTGGTGTAATCGGGGTTTCCGATGACACCCGACGGGCTTCTTAAGTTATTGGGTGCATCGCACGGTGTCGAGGTCTTTGGGACAAAGACAGTGCGTGTGGGCCCGATAATTAGGAGGTTACATCCGCGGTTCCTTTCCCCCTCTCCGTCCGATTCGTGGAGAGAAGCTGGGGGCGAGCTTCCCTCGCGAGCCCGGACGGCGCGCCCCCGCTGCTCGAGCTTGGCGGGAGATCGGCGGTGTTGGCGCCAACTCGCGCCGTCCCCCGATGGATAAAGCGCTGGCGGCGCCGTGGCTAGGGTTACCGCCCTCACTCTTTCCCTCCACTTCTCTGGTGCGTGCCTCCTCCCCTCTCCTCACCGGTGCCTCGTCGGTGCTGCTCCTCCGCTGCCTTGCCCTCGCCGGTGCTCCGGTGCTTGTGGTGGTATAGCTCGCCGTTCCCCTCTTCCCCTCCCTCTCCGAGTCAGGCGCTGTTTATGTTTTTCCCTTTTGATTTTGTGATGCTATTGACCTGCTCGGCTCAGATCTATGTCGTTTTCATGCTTGTACACTTGATTCGTGGCCGGATCTGTGATTTATGCTTACTTATGAGATGCAAGCTGTCGATTCATGATGATTACTGTCATTTTTGGGCGCATCTGTGATTTATTCCTGTTTATGAGATGCATGATGCCGTATGATGATGATTACTTTGATTCCACCACTGAGCACAGTGCCTAGGTCGATGATTACATCTTTTGTTATATAGATTAGGCGCTGGAGGAGCACCTTTTGGTGTGGCAGCCGCGTCTTCATGCATGATACTTACAAATGCTTGGAGGTTTTGGTTCATTTGAGTGATTCATTGCTAATAGAGGTGCTGTTATTTCATTGCTATTGTTAGAAATGGACTTCGAAGCTAGGCGCCGAGCTGCTGCTGCTGTGGTTGTTGCAGTGGCCGTATGGTTTTTCACTTGGTTTAGAAGAAGGTTAGCCCAACCCATGCCTGTGACCTATGCACCTTTGTCAGCAAGGGACTAGCAGAGGATGAACAACCTTAATTACATGTACCACACTGATGATGTGCGTGCTGTTAGCCTTCTTAGGATGAGGAGAGCCCCCTTTTTCCAACTGTGTGACCTATTTAGAGCTAGATCCCTGGTAACAGACTGAATCCATGCTACTGTTGAGGAACAAGTAGCTATGTTTTTGCTTGTGGTTGGGCACAATGAGAGGTTTAGGGTGATTGATCTAAGTTTCAGGAGGTCTGGTGAGACTATTAGTAGGTTCTTCCACAGAGTATTGTATGCAGTTGGGGAGCTTAGGCATGAACTCATGGTCCCAGCTAGCAACCATGTGCATCCTAAGATTGCACAGAGCTCTAGGTGGTATCCCTATTTCAAGGTAGGTTCTTTTGCATATTTCTCACCCTATTTGCAGTCTCCATATGATGCTGGTCCTTAATACAAATATGTTATCCTATTTAGGAATGTCTAGGGGCAATGGATGGCACTCATGTGCTAGCTAGAGTGCCCAGGAGGATGCAGGCAGCCTTTAGAGGGAGGAAGCAGTGCACCACACAGAATGTGTTGGCAGCAGTGGACTTTAGTTTGAGGTTCACATATGTGCTTGCTGGGTGGGAGGGTTCTGCCCATGATGCCCTAATCTTGTCAGATGCTCTTGAGAGAACTGATGGACTAAGAGTGCCCCCAGGTATAGTACAAACCACCATGGCACCTAGTATTTCCAGACTGTAGTCACTGCATTTCTAAGCCTTACCTATGTACTCAAACTTGTAGGAAAATTCTTCCTTGTTGATGCTGGCTATGCAGTGAGGCCTAGGTTCTTGCCTCCTTTTAGGGCCACAAGATACCATCTCAGGGAGTTTGGCAACAACAGACCCCAGAACTACAAAGAACTGTTCAACCTTAGGCACTCCTCTCTTAGAACCACAGTAGAGAGAGCTTTTGGGGCTTTGAAGAACAGATTCAGGATCCTTGACAACAAGCCTTTCCACCCCTACAAAACCCAAGTCAAGCTTGTGCTAGCATGCTGTATCCTCCACAATTGGATACTTAAGACTGGTGAGGATGAGTTCTTCCCTTCTGAGGCCACCTGGGAGCCCAATGAAAATGAGCCCATAGAAGACAATGTCCCTGACAATGCTGCTTGGGTTGCACAGAGGGAGGCATGGGCTCAGGCAATGTGGCAGAATAGGGGCTCTGTTAGGCAGTAGGATTCACTCATTTGAACCATTTCTTCTTTGTTTTTAAGTTGGTTGTGATGATGACATTTGAACAATTTATGAGGCCTTAGGCACTGTGCAATGATGTGACAATTATTTGGTTCATGTAATAAGTTAGTTGCTATGTTTATTCAGTTGGTTGTTCATGCATTTTCTGGGATGCTTGTTTCCTTAGGAATGGCTGGGATGGGTGACCACATCCAGCAGATTGATGATGATGGCCTTTTGGGTGTCAATGGTGCACCAGTAGTGGATGTTGATGATGACTTTGTTGCTCCTCAAGCTCCTGCCAATGGCCCAATGCACTGGACACCTGTTCAGTCTGCTTTCATGCTGAGGAGGTTGTATGACTTAGTTGTCAAGGGAGTGAAAACTGACAAGGGGTTTAAGGAGGTCCATATCAGGCAGGTTCTTTGGTGCAGTTCTTGAGTTTCTTTGGGTTCAATGTGACTGTAACCCAGATCCAGAACCACATGAGGAAGTGGAGGAAGCATTGGCAAAAGGTAGATAAGCTGAGGGAACTTAGTGGGGCTCTGTGGAATGATGATCTTAAGATGATAGTGCTTGATGAGGACCACCTCAATGGCCACACTAAGGTGTCTAAACCTACCCTAGTGTACATTTTTCTTTCCTTTGCTTTCCTTAGTCTAATGGTTGCCCTCACTGACATGTTATAGGATCATCCCAATGATGCTAAGTTCCTCAACACTCCAATAGAGAACTATGTTGAGATGGAGGCTATCTTTGGTGGTACCCTAGCAACTGGTAAGTATGCCATGGGTTCTACTGAACCACTAGGAACTGACATGGGGCAGATAGACCTAGATGCTGGAGGGGAGGTATCTGACATGCCCACAGGCTGTGGTGGGTCTGCCCATGCTAGTGTCAACAAGCCTGAGAACATTGCTGAGAGCTCAGCTGCTGCAGAGGAGAAGGGTGGGAAAAGAAGGAAGATATCCAAGGAGGAGGCTGAGCTCATGTCTGGCATGGTGAATGCTGTGCAGGCTGTTGGTGAAGCTCTGAAAGCTCCATAGCACAATGAGGTCCACTCTGACCTGTACTCCTGTGTCATGGGCTGCCCTGGGTACACCCAGGAGGCACTGATGTTTGCTCTAGTGTACCTCCTGAAGAACAAGGCTGAGGGGCTTTGCTTTGTCCAGATGACTGAGGAGCACAGGATTCTGTGCCTTAGGACCTACCTATCCACTACCTACTTCCTCTAGAGTGCATATGGGGCAACTGACTGACCTATGCTATGACCCACTTCTTTTGTTGTAGCACTAACCACTGATAGTGCTAGGTTGGAGCCTGAACACTGGAGGCTCATATTTTTGTATAGCATAGGAGTCATTCATGGTGCTGTGCATGTAGGAAACTGTTGCCTGTGCATGTTGTTCAGCCTGGGAACTCTTTTATTTGGCCTGTGTTGGCTATGATGCAACTGTGGACCTATTCATGAGATTGGTAAACTCATGATGCACCTGTCAATCTAATTAGCATACTTGGTACTCTTGATGCTGCTGCACCTGTCTTTCTGGTATTAACCTGCTATGTTTCTGCTGCCTTGCTGTTGTCCTACACTCTCTTAGCTGTGATGGCCTGTGATGTCTGATCATTCTTGTTGCCTTGTTGTTTTGGCCTGTGATGTCTGAACATTTTTGAGGTGCTGGCTGTTTTTTTTTTCGCCATGGAACTAAGCCTAGATGGGTCAGTAAGCACAAGGTGTTCCTGCTCTAACTAGGCTTTGTGCATGGCGAAAGGAAAGCACTATATGCAACCTATGATGCAATGTTCTGCTGACCCAACCCTCTAGATCAGCTACTGAGGCCTTATTTTTTGATTTCCCTCCTAAGCTGTCCTTTTCATTGGCCTATGATGATCAATGTGTTCAAAACTGAGGTGGTATTTCATTACTTGTACCTGTTATTTCATAGGAGTCATCAAGTATTCTAGCATCATCCACAGGATTGCAACCATTTGGTCCTATGTCCATTTTGGATGGCAACCTGTGGATGATCTAGAACACTCCATGGCTGTTATGAGTTTGTCCCAACCACCAATGATGATTGAAATGCAATGCAAACCAGGGTTCTATGTTTTCTGGTTGCATGGTTTCTGAGGCCTCCCTTGACTCACTATTCTGTCATTTGTTTCTGGCCAGTGATGCAGCAAAATGTGTTTTATTGATGACTACCTCATTAGGTTGATGGCCCATCTCGATGATGATCTTGCAAGAAGTTTGATTTGTTCATCCCTTCGTTTGGTTGATGTCCATGGGCCGAGGATACCGCAAGAAGTGTTTGATTTTGATTCCATTCTCGTATCCGAGGCCATTTTTTAATGCTATCTCATTCCTGTTGATCATGTTCCTATTTGCCTATGTTCTCATTACATCTTCTTTGGTGTTTTCTCGAAGGGAGGCATGGCTTGGTATGTGGTGCAATGTTTTTTTTACCGACCGGGAGGAGGTTACCGCCGGTGGCGGTTTTCGATTACGGAAGGTAATCCGGCCGGTTGCCGGTTAAATGAATTCAAATTCTCCAAATCCATCGGTAAGTTACCGGTTTACCGAGCGGTTTTTGATTTTTACCGCCCGGTTTGAGCGGTAAAAATTAAAAACCGTTCGGTAGTTTTGTTTTTTTTTTTTAAATTTTTTTGAAGGAATTTTTGATAGTTGGTTTTGACATTTTGATGTAAAAAGGGCACACAATGCGGAAATAAATATCATAAGTCAATACGGATACAATAACCAAATGTGATGGGAACACCCCATAGTCGCATACCTGCATGATCGGGCATACAAATAATCAACGGCGCTACGACATATTCGGGAACCCCCCATATCGGCACGACTCCTCATACTCGGCGGTAGACATAATAGAGATACCTCGCCGCTGAAGCGGGCTAGCCTTGTAATCTTGCCAAGTCAACCCCGACCATACCGCCGTTGTCTCCCATTCTTCAACCAACCGATTGTAAAATCGGGTCTTGCCATTCAAACACCCATCTAGTCATAGGTCGGGCACACGCGTCGGGAATGGGATAGTTGTAAGAAGCCCGCGAGGTGTCGCCATGACGAGGATGAGGAGTACCGTGGAGTGCCGTAGTCCGCGCCCGAACGTACATCCTCTGCGATTCGGTTGGCCATGGTCCCGGTCTTGAGTGGCATGTGTGAATCGGCTCTCGCCGCGCAATCATCCATAATTAGTGGGGTTCGATAGAAACAATTATGCGTATGTAGGTTGAAGTGCAATTGATACCGTGAAATGAAGACCCGGTACCGCCACCGCCATACCCTCCACCACCGGCACCACTCCCACTAGCACCGCCACCGCCATACCCTCCACCACCGCCACCGCCATACCCTCCAAACCGCCACCGCGGACTCAAAGACCGCCTTTCATCGTTGCCACCATCGCCGGATCGTGTCATCACTCGAGGATGTGGTGCCTTGTCCTCGCCATCGTCATCACCGGTTTGTTTTCCTTTTCCTTGCCGCTTCGAAGGAGCCACGTTGAAAGACACATGTTGCTTCCTCTTCCCCAAGTGAGTTGCACCCACATTTCTACGGGCCCAATCAGCGATACAATCATCCCCCGTCGCGTGTCGCAGATCCTCGCTTGCTATGTGGTCACCGCCAACGAAGCAAATAATAGCAGTCGGTGGACATACAATTTTGTTTATATATATGTACATACAAATATAAATTGTACCGACAATATTTGATGGCGAGAGGGACGTCCGCTTGTTCATCATCATCATCAAGAACCGGTGCTTGGTTCGATCGGCCGTACTCCATCCATTCCCTAATCGGATTGCTCGATCATAGAATGAGAATTCGGTGAACCGGTCAATGAAGTCCTCATCATCATAATTCCTTGGTGGGTTCACATCCGCAAGTCGCGTTGAAGGTTGTAGTTCACATAAACAAGCTTGTCCAATTTTTTGTGCGACAACCTATTCCGAACCTTGGTATGCGCAAGGCAAATGTACTCAGTTCGCCGCATTTTGGAGGAGACACATTGTGAAACAAGCCAAAAGCAAGGCGCCGCAACATTAGAGTACGCCGACCAAATAACATCCACCTTGGGCTGCAAAGGCACCACATTATATTAGCTATATGTTTGAGTTTAAGAAACCTATTGGGCCACAATATATGAGGTACAAAGGCAGCACATTACATGGGGATGTCCTTTTTGTCAAGTGCCATTTTCTCGAGCCAATTCCGTGCCAAAACTCACCACGCTCGGGCGGAAAACCTCTCCCCTCCCGCAATGCACCTGACGGGGCTCCTCACATGTCATTCTCTCAAATGACTCCCTTAGGCCACCGAACATTGTAGGAGTTGGCTCATATGAGAGCCCCGGATTTAAAACAAAGAACTCGAAATAAACAAGCGGTAAGTATTACATATATATAGCTTGCAAAATAAACACAACCCATTGTCATATCGATCCCACATACGTCCCGATGTAGACGTCAGAATCCTTGTGTCCATAATGGCTTTGTATTCGTTCGTGTCTCCGTGTTTCTCCCAAAGAATGACTCCAACGCTTTGTTGCGGTTGGAATTAAGAGACCAAAGCAGACCATGTTGGGGCGCTTTGTCTTGATCGGCAAAGCGAAGAAATCCGTAAATTGGTTGCACCGTGTCGATGATGTATTCCAATGCATCCCACCACCGCATGCTTGACAATCTCGCATGAGCCCATGCACCTTCTTTAGACTTTGCCCACTTACTTTGCAAGAACTCCGGAGATCCCATCCCTTTGCATGAACTTTTCTCTTTTAGAAGAAAAACTCTCCATGAACATGTAGTTGGTCCCAAATCTAGTGGCATTCCACTTAACCAACTCACCACCAATTGCTTTCCTCATCATATGGTTCGGACGGAAAAGTTGTGCAACCATGTTGAAATTCTCTTGCAAATCGGCTATCATACCCCGCATGATCGGGCGCTCACCAATGTCCTTCAACATCAAGTTGATGGTGTGTGCAAGACAAGGTGTCCAAGCAATGTGAGCCCACTCATTCTTCAACGCCTTGCAAGCTTTCTTGTAGTTCGAGCCGTTTGTCCGTGACCACATGGACAATATCTTTGGGGGCCAATCTAATCAATCACCACTGTCGAATCTCCCCGCAAAAATGCACAACATTTATTATTTATATACATATATGTAAACTAAAAGAACAAAATGACAACTATGTTTTACGAGGTCCAGGGCGTTCAAGAACTTAGCATCTTGACTTTTTCCAGCTTGCATCAATTGACTTGTGAAACCATGTGATCCCATTGCAATAAATCAAGAAGTTGATCACACTCATTCTAGTTGGGCAGTCCAAGAATCACACATCAAAGTGACGCCATAGGTGGGCGGCGAAAGTGGAGGTACTTATCCTTCAAGTCTTTGACATTCTCATCTAAGTACTTGCCATCGATCTCCTTTCCATTGGGTGACGTGGCGCCTTCACCCGAAACAATAAGGTAATAATAAGAACACGAAAAATAAAGAGAACACCTCAAGCCATCAATCTCCAAGTATAGGTACTTACCCCACTTACTTGTCTCTCGGATGGCACCAATAAAGTACGGATTGTCGGCATGACTACTGGGTTGTCCTACATTATGGAAAAACTTGGACCAAGCTTTACCAATAGCATGCCCGGCTTGTTTTCAGCGGAGGACTGTATCAATCCTTGGTTGGGTCATTCCTGCTTTGTAGTCCTCCACCACTACAGCGTCTCCAAGTAGATCTCCGCCCCGTGAACATCCTTTGAAATTATGCCACCCGCACCACCACTCGCCACTGCACCACTCACTACCCTCCACGCTCATAATGTCCCCTGTTTGCTCAACCCTCTGCCGGGCACTCATATTGTTCAAGCGCATCCGAGCCTTTTGCCCATGGGAGTGTTACCCTCCTGCGGCAAAGAATGTCATCCACGAGTCCTGTCATCACGACTCTTCTTGGATTTGTCAAGTTGTCGGGGAAGTAGTCACGCACCTCCGTTGGCACATGGTTGCAATGCACCACCTCGGTCACCCGGCCGACCAAGTCTTTGCTTCAACCTTGTGACCACCGCCGGATTTTTTTCATTGCATCGGAGAAAGGTTTTCACCGTGCTCCCGGGCACCGGGTCTCTCGGTCTCCCACTCCCGAACATTGTGTACCCGCATAAAAATCCCGGACACCACAAATCCTACATCAAATCATAAATCCTAATGGAAAAAGTTGCCTAAACTAACCTAAATATTTCCTAAATCTATGAACCCTAACTCAAAAACTAACCTAACCTAAATATTTTCTAAATCCTAACACAAATCCTGCCTAAATCTATGAATCCAACCACAAAAACTAACCTAAATCCCAATCCTACCACATAAATCAACCTAAATCAAAAAAAAAAAAAAAAAAACTCACCTCGGCCGGCATGGCGGGCGGTTAACCGACCAAACCACGGGCGCTAGCTCGGTTTGTAAGCCGCTCCTACCGGCGGAAAACCGCTCCTACCGAAGCGGTAAAAAACGGGCGGGCGCGGGGCGACGGGCGGACGGGCGGCGGGCGGACGCCGCTTGCTCGAGGCGGATAAGCTTCGAGTTCGCGTTGCCCCCCCCAAATCGCCGCCAGGCCTTATCCGCTCCCGGGGAGGCCAATGGGCCTGATGGGCCTTGACGGCCGGCCCGCCGCTTTTTTTTTTTCAAACTTAAATTCAAATTGTTTTATACCAAAGCGAACTCAAATTTGAAAAAGTATTGCACCATTGGCTTCTATAAATCACCAAACTATTTTACGATATTTTTTCCACGATTTTTTTCAACTTTTAGAATTTGAATTTCAAATTTTTCTCTCGGGCCGGACCGGTAAAGTCCGAGAATCGCGGTTTACCGCGAAACCGGCCTAAAAAACCCCGATGTGGTGTACCAAGGAAGGAGGGTTGGTATAACCAACTCTTGGTTTATTGTTGCAAACTCGGTGAATGGGTACCCAAACAACTTCCACCAAAGCTTTCCTAACGGGGAAGAGGCGTAAATTGCCTACGAGAGTACCGGAGGTGACCACGGTCCATGTGTTGCCCTGTACTCTGAACAGGGAGCACGATCACCATGTTCTGTCATAAACCAACAGCCTCCTCGGGTTGCACCCGCCGATCATGTTCCTATTTTGGACCATGCTCCTCCCCGGGTTGCTCTGCACCACTATTGAGGAGCTCATCATCGCCAACCCGTGGTTGTTGGTTTAGTATGCACATTTGGTTTGTGGAGTGTTCTTATTCTTCTTATTCTTCTTATGCACATTTAGTTATCGGGCTCCTTTTTCTCTTCGTGTTGTAGTGGATGTTGTGGACATTTGTTCTTGTGAACTAGACTCTTGGTGTTGTTTCGACCTTGTTTCGGGTCAACTCAACAATCAACTCAATCTTGTTTATATTTCGATGATGCAAAAATCTAGTGAACCGAGGATCCTAGATTGTTTTGGTTGTATTCAAGGTAGTCATCGGCATACCTCCCCTTTCCAAGCAACCCGGCGGTTACCAACGATCACGGATGGGTGGGGAGGGGACGATGCCATGTCTCCATGGTCGCTTTGAGCTTGAAAGATGGTTGTCAATCTTTGAGGCCTCGCCCCTTGTTCCTTTGTCGATGATGACATTTGTGGTACCTAATGTAAGATAATGAGTAGGTTTTGTTGATGTTCATGTTGGGCTTGTGAGGAACTGGAAAGTTGTGGTGCAAATGTTGGATTCGTTCTCATTTTGTTCATTGAATCGTCAGAAACTTACATGCCTCAGCTGTCATAACGCTTGAGGCTGTAAGCTTTTGATGATTTCATGCCCGAAATGATGTAGTTTTGGAACATACTTATGCTTTGGTCCTTAAGCTCCAAGCCTAAACATGAATTATGATCAAACCATTCAGTCTGAGGCAACGTGTTCAAGGTTTTGATCGGTTTCAATGTGCCTTGTGATCGTTTTCATGTCGAAAACATGGGGGTAAGGTCACCAGATTGGTGAAGTGGTGACCGGCTACCATTCATCCATGTTGTCCAAGTGTGCAACCAAACAAGAGCTCCTGTACCACGCCATCCTGTTCACTGTTTCATGCGAGCAACCAAACAAACTTGTGCTCATCCTGTACGACGCCGTCTGGGGCAACCAAACACGAGCTCGTGTACCACTCGATCGGGGACGGCTTGAGCCTGGACGCCTCTTTCGTCCGGGACAGGTTGGTTCCGAGCAACCAATCACACCCTATGTGCCTTACCTCTCTCCCGCGCCTTCGTTTGCCTCTTTTTGTTGGAAGCGTTTTGCGTTTTTATTTGTAAAAAAACACTGTACGCTGCTCATTTTAGGGAGACAGAAGTGCTCAAAAATATGTAGCTCAACATTGAACATTCTATTAGTATTGTGTTATTTTATCATTAATTTTCTCTTATTGGTATTACATTATTCTACTACTCTGTCCCTTAATAGAAGTCGCTCGGTAACTGTGCTGCCCTCACAGACGCGTTTCTCGAGCGTCAAGTAAAAAGGGACGGAGGTGGATTGCAGTTCTTTTGGCAATCACTTTTTGTTTTATACAGACATTCATCACCAATAACACAACACCAACAGAGATTGTTTTGGCACCTTAGGGGCCCAGCATGGTAGCATTGATGGTCGAAAATTTTTTTCACTTCACCTAGTCCATCCATTTCTCGGCCTGTGATTGTAAAAAGATTCAAAATAAAGTCATGCGCATTATTCACATGAAGCATTGAACTTGTGTCCCTATATATATAATTTTTTTTCACACATATTTCACTTTACATTGCGCATGAATTGCAAAGCATCCAAGAAGCAGCAGGGACAATAGCATGATGACAGCCATTTGGTTGGTGTGCTTCTCCATGTTTGAAGGCATGCAATGCTTCGTGCCCTTGGGAGATTGTGTGGATCGGAATGTTCAGCTCATCACAATATATATAGGGAAAATACGTTACAAACAATGTATATAGCTAGAAGGTATTGAATTAACCTGCAAAAATAGAAGGTATTGAATTCAACACAAACTGCATCAATGTATATAGGTAGAAGGCATTGAATTAACCCACAAAAAAAAAGGTATGAATTCAACACAAACTGCATCTATGTAAGTTAGTTTCATTGTAATTAAGTTACGATCGAGTTTCTAAATGATTTCTTAGAAGTGGTTAATTCCCTCTATTTTTTTAGGCAACGCTATCATTTTTCTCTATTCATGCTTCTTTTTTAAATTAGTACCAAATATACTCATACAGTACAATGGATATAGAGAAAACCATTACAAACAATATATAATTAGCATGATGGAAGTTCCATTCTAATTAGGTTGCAGTTTTCCAAATGATCTCTTATTAGTGGTTAATTTTATCCTATTTATTTCCCAGTCCACGTTGGCTAGCTAGTTGGCCAAGTATGGATAGCGGAGCAAGCTTGTTCTGTGCTTTTAACAAGAGCATCAGGAAACATATACTTTTGAGACACCTACTAGTACTACCAATGGAATAACAGTTTTCATGTCCTATGATGCTGGTAGGTACCTAGTTAGCTCAGGAAACCTGTTCAGTGTCGAAGCACATTGCTCTCCCAACGATCTTAGGCTATGAAAACTGGATTAGCAAGGCTTTTCTTGTTCAGACAAGCATGCTCGCTTAGCAAAGCTACTTTCTGAAGGTGCTACAAAACAAATATTCTTACCGAGTAAAGGTTGGACAAACCATCCACGCAGGCCCAAAATCTTTGTAGTGTTTTCCCCCTTTTGTAATTATTTCCAGGTGTTCTAAGGAATGGTTCACCTACTTAGTCAGAGAGCAATACATCAGCATCAGCTAGGCAATGATAGAATCACTATCAGATCGAAGCCACACTCTGCAATGATAGGACCAGGGTCATTGCCGGTCAAGCCTCTAACCCGACAGTGAGATTATGATACTATGCTGTTACAATGTCTTCAACCCGGCAATGACCATCATCTCGATTTTTTTATTGAAATTAAACAAATTAATGACATCTGATCTGAAATTAGAGAATAATACAAGACAATAATGCTCATAGACACACAAGTTGAAAGTTCACAAATGGATACCATTCATATCTCACCTCACCTTGCTCTACGATACCTTCAACTCAATACAGTCATACCTTATCCAACATGAACCTGGTGTCTAGTCTGTATTTGGTAATTAGAAGGAAAATCACATCACTAATCCCCGTTCTTAGTCATCACAAGTTCCAGGTTAAGATTATTGAAACTTCAAATGTTCAGAACAAGGGTCTAAGACGTCGACACAAGCATATGAAACAAAACTATCTTTTATTCTGATTCAAATTGGGAGTGAACTGGATACAATAGTTGGGTCCATCAGGTAGCAAGTCTTTACAGCACAACCTTTGGTTTGAGTAGCTAAACACCGAAAATTTGCTTGTCCACAAAGGGGAATGGTGACTGCATATGGGGCGAAAGGTACCCTATCAACGGCTGCAGCAACCAGAGAACCTTTTCAGGTACATCTCTGCATCAAGTTGGCTTGTCAAGCTTCCCGATGGTGTTTTGTCGTGCGTTCCGTAGAATGGTTTTGTCAGCAGTGATGAAGAAACCAGCGATACAGGCTGTAAACAAACCAGTAAAATTTCAGAATGTTATCGATGGTTTGTTCGGGCTTCTGCGAGCTATGGCGTCTCCAGAAGCATGCTTCTAGTAAAAGCACACCATCATTTCTGGAGAAGCAAAAGCAACCTTTACTACTACAGATTACAGAAGCCTGGTAAACCAGATGCAAAGTCTGGGTGTGCTACTACAAGAAGTAGGCTGTTTGTTTCAGCTGTTGGCTTCTGCAATGCAGAAGCACCAAACAAACAAGGCCTTAGTGTGTTACCAATAGCATATCAAAATATGGTAAAACTGTTAACACTTCAGAAAATTAATAGTCCATTATGGTCACTTCATGTACCATACTACTATTGGACCAGTGAATTTGTTAATTTAAACTACAAATAGCACTTTCTGTTGTCCAAGCCCACTCTGAAAACAAAAAAAGTTGCCTAACATCATTGGGACATTTGGTAATCCAGACTCACTAGAACTTAAGGAATACAAATAAGGAGGGGGGGGGGGGGGCGGTGGGGACCCGCTACTCACTTGAGAAAGAAAGTGAAACAAAACTTCACTTCACATCCATTGTTTTAAGTTAAAGTACTTAAGTTACATAGAAAAGAAGCCTATCCAAGGAGGGCTTGGCCAACCAGAAAAATATCTCAGAAACCACAAAGGGTAACGAAATCAGCTCATGGGCAAGATCTTGCTTAAACGCTTTCCTCCAGCAGTGCACCAGAGCCTCATCTCTAATTTTCCCCGAGTTTCAAAGTACTAATGTTTTTCGCACACCAGTGCACCGGAGCAACGGTCTATGGAAAAGAAAGGAAGGCACAATCTTCGAGCAACGGTCTACACCATCACATGCACTATTTTTAAAATCGTGGTATTTCATTTATCTTATTAGTCACACAAACATGTCAGTAATTCGTCACCATAACTCCTATTCTTGTGTTCCCTGCTAACAACATCAGAGAAAGAAGGCTGTCCTACTTTTCAGATACGAGCATTGAAGAATCTTTCATTAATGTAACCTGGATGCTTTTCTTCTAATCAATAATGTCAAACTTCACTCATGCATGACACGTCATTTCTCAAGGTTTGGCATGTAATGCAAACCAAATTTAAGTTCAACTTGTAAACCAAATAGATCAAATTTCAATTATAGACAAAGAACTGAAAGGACACATTGGTAATAAGTTGAACAGACAAAAAAAAAAAAGGCTCACGAATCATAGAGGATGGAATCCTTAAGTAACAAACTGTAGGCATGTTTGTTGAAATAACATAAATAGGGGGAAAGCATCTAATAACCTAGTTTACAAATTTCTTATCGTGAGAAGTTCAAAACCTGAACTGACAGGATAAAGATTCAGACATCAAAGTGTCTTTCAGGATATCAAAAAAACAGGCACCACGTTCGATTTGGTTATCTATGTACCTTCATATGGTTGCATTATATAGTAAGACAATTTTAGTATTATCCCTAAACAGGAGCTGTAACAAAGCGACTCACTAAAACATCCAGAAAATTCCATTACTTAAATGCAATATTAAAGTTACAATATAAACAAATCCAATATTATGATGTAACTATATGGCAATTGTCTTGGGTCATTACATCTACATTAGCACAACAATTAGCAGAACAGTACCTGCAGATATGATGAGTGCTTGTGCAGTGTAGTTTAGATTAGCCTTAGCCCAAGGAAGAACACGGCAGCCAACCAACTGCGCCAGATAAAATTTTTCATGTAAATCAGAATCATATGCAAAAACGATCCAAATTGTGTCATAGTTATACATAAGGGAAAAGCATGCTATAGAAAGGTAGCTAGTTTTTTTTTTCAGCCATTCCAAATTTCAATGTTTATGCTAAACTACAAGAGGAGACATAACAGGCTGATGGAATGAATCCTCAAAAAAAGCAATGATATGAAATGATGATATACCCTATCTTAAGCATGTTCATAATTTATTGGGAGGAAGTGCACATAAACTATATAGTAATAACAGTGAAACAATTACACACCGTGGGAACCGCCACCACAGTACCAGCTATTGCTGCGTTCTTTGCTCCCAGTAGTACGGCCTCTGAAACAGGAACACCATCGAAATTAACATCACAGCAAGAAGAAAAGAAAACTCACAAGCAGAAGTCAGTCGCTGATTCCGAAAATGCCAATAACCCAACCCCCACCCAAACAGACACACCCTGCCACTGTGTTCGTTCAACTGCAGGTCTGCTAAGATATCAGAGAGAATTTGAATAGTTTAATTAAGGAACTGCTGATCAAGAGACATACCAAGTTAGTGCAGATGTATATATATTAACAATAATCACTGAAACATGGCCGTTAACTTAAGGCCGCCAAGATAAAGGGGAAGAAAAATGTAGACCCACGGGGTAGATGGGGATCGAAACTAGACAAAGCCCGTCTTTTGCTTTCCGCGACGACAATCCCCAAAGTCAGGGCTTTTAGATTTGCACGGTCCTCATTGCGACAAACCCCTTTCGCAAGCACAACAAATCTACCATCTATCCCAAATTCGTGGCGATAATGGGTCGGGAATCGGCTTGCACGCGGTGGGAAACGGGAATCGACGCGGGAGAGAGGTGGGCGAGGGCATTCTACCGACCTCTGACGGCGGCGGCGGACTCCTCCTCCTTGGGGGACCGGATCAGGAAGCTCCTGCCGGCCATGCTCTCTCTCTCTATGGACTCTTCTAGCTTCCTCCACTCTGTTGGGGGGATGGCGAGCGAGCGAGGGAAGAAGAAGAATTTGTTTCTGCTTGTGAGCGATGGTGGTGGGAAGGTCGGGCACGGATCGGAACGAACATGGCAGCCAGCTCCAGCTCGTGTGCTATAAACGACGGCACGGGGGACCCACTGAGCCTTAGCCGCCACAAAAGGCAAAAAAGAATTCTCGGGCACAATATATATTAGACCAACTCCACTAATCAATTAGGATAAAAAAAACCTCCACTAATCATCCTTTTTATCTTTCATTGATAAAAAAAACCTTTTTCTTTTTAGGAAAGAAGGAGAACTTTTTTTTTTTGACAAGAAAAGAACGAGAACATTGTACGGAGGAAGAGGTGAAGAAACCGGTTCCAGTAGAGATTAGTCGGACAGTTTGGGGTTGTTGATAATTTTATTTGAAGAACGGGACCATGCTTATTTTTCATCCAGGTCACGAATCTCTAATTATCTATAGCTTGCTACCGTAACGTGTTCCCACCTATAAAAATTAAAACTAGTCTTTTTATAAAACATCACACTTTACTTAATACGAAGAGACTGGCTAGATTCTTGCCACCTATTTATGTTATTGTTTCCATATTCAAAATCACTCGGTAAATTTAATCGTAACCTCATTACCTATGTTTTAAATAGCGGGCTATGAAAAATAGCGTCGGGCCTTTCTTCGCTATTGGGCGCTTATAGCGGCGGCTTCTGTGATGATAGCGTCGGTACGCCGCCCGCTATAGCGTGAATAAGCGGCGCTATAGCGCGAATAGCGGCAAATAAGCGGCGCTTATAAGCGCAAATAGCGGCACAAATAGCGGCGCTATATAGCTGAATAGCGGCGCTTATAGCGTCTATAGCTCAAATAGCATGAATAGCGCGAAAAAAGTGTGATGATAAGCATGAGTTGCTCGCCCGCCGCTATAGCGCTATTTAAAACGTGGCTCATCTAAACCTTCTATTTGGGAAACCCCTTAGAAATTCTCTGGCCTGTGGTGCGACCACGTCACCAGTAACTGCTTCCTAGACTTTTCCCCGTCCGTCGGTCGAGCTGCCGAGGTGCCCGCCGTTCCCCTTCTCGGTGGAGTCCGTTTCTGAATACCGTCGCCGCTGGTATCTCCACTGAGCCGCAACAAATGAAACTGTTCTCCACTGAGTTCTCCACCGAGATGGGCACTCTGAAGAAACGAAGAGGTAACGACGCTTGCAGATAAGAAACTCAACCATCAGGCCACCTACGTATTTAATAGTTGTGTGTATGAGGTTCCCCTTCATCTGCACCATCGCCAGGCGCCGCTGCGGCAACCGCACCCCCGCAAGCTCCGATTCGCGCCGCGGCGGCTTCGAATAGGCAGGGCTCCCGAGCAGCAATGGCCTCCCGAGCTGCACGAGGTCGTCGGCTGCCTCCTCGCCTCACGCCGGAATCTTCATGCCACAGCGCTGGGGAAGACGGATCCGACGAGCCGCGCCTGCACCGCCACGGAGCGCCGCAGCCCGGAGCCGCCGCCAGCCAGCCGAGGAGCTCCGCCCCCGCGCTCGCTTCTCCCGGTCGGCGTCGAGGCGCGTCTGCTCCTCCCGGACGGAATCCGGGCGCCGCCGGGCCTGTGCGCCACCGAGACCCCGTCGTCCAGCGCGTCCACCACATCTGGCCATGGATTCGACTGCTGCAAGCCACCGCACGGTTTGAGTCCCCCACCCTTGCACCCCTCACCTTTACCCTATTGATGATGGATTAGACCTCCTTAATTGCATCATCAGTTGCTCGCCTTTATATGGCGCACTCCATAGCCATGTTGTCTCAGTTTGTCTTCCCCACCACAGGCACAGGTAGAATTATTTTGTTCCACCTTTGAAAGGTTACGTTCATGTTGCTCTCAGTTTGTATGCAGCAGGTTATATCATATTGATTTTAGGTTTGTTATATTGATTCGATCAGAGTCCACAGATTGAAGAATTACCCCTGCATAATCCTTGGGTCTTTCGCTCTGCAAATCAGGTCTGTCTCCAATGGATGTGTGATGATTTCATATGTCTCCAATGGATCTGTGCTGAATTGGTATTCTTTCATAGGCTATGGATTAATAATTTCTTCCCTGCATCATTGGATTTGTCATTTTGAAACCAGGTTTGTCTCCAATCCATATGCAATTGCTTTAATTTTTGTTGTGACTGTTAATCCGTTGTTCCAAATAACCAATCTCCTTTTGTTGAACAAAACTGTTGTGAATTGGTAAATTTTCATAGCCTGTGGATTAAGATTTTGAGACGCCCCAAGTTTAGTACCTTCCTGTAAAATTTTGCCTCCAAATTGCTTCTTCATTTTTATATGCATAACCAGGCTTCCTCTTCTTTTTGCTGTGATAAAAATGAAATAAGACAGATGATTGCGCTTTCCTCTTTACCAGATCACCGGTTGTACCATGTATATTGCAGGCAGTTGAGTAGCAATGAAGTTTTTCTAATCCACCAAGGAAGATCATAGTGCTAACATCACGCCTTCTCAGTGATGCACATCGGTATATTTTGTGATGCCTGAGCAACCATGGAACCGTTTCACATTGAACTGTACTGACATCTATTTCAGAGGTGCTTAATCCCTGTCAGGAATATGATATGTGTAGTCTAGATTGCTTTTGAGGTACCTGAATCGTTCAATAAAATTTTTTTTTTCTTTAGTGAATTCTCTTCCTACATATTTACCTAAAGAATATTTTGATGGCTTTAAGAGTTTTTTGCTTACTTCTCTTTTGAAAAGCAGAAATATTCTTGCCAGTTTCAATTAAATTTTGTAGGCAGCATTTCCTGTATCTTTAGTCTTGCAGCAGCTTGCATGTTTCCAGTGGGTTTTGTTCATCAAGCTTTCTGTTTGCTTAAGGTTAGGTGTGGTAAGGTTAGGCACAAACCAAACAGGCCCTATATGGCAATATCTAATTCACTGGTTTACTGAATGAATATGCCAGCTGCCTGACCAGCTTCCCAGACGATGTGGCTGGCGAGGACAGGATTTAGGGGTTTTCTGGGCGGTTTGGATGGGTTTTCTTCTCACTACAAAGTTTGGGGCAGTGGGCAGTGGGTTTTAAAAAATCTTTCCCTTGATCTTGATTCAGTGACTCAAAAAAAAAAAACTTAGAATGTTGTCAGAATTAGCATCTTTCTCCCGTCTGCCAAACTTCCAATTAATCACTACTAATTCTGGTACCATTACAAATAATTTACAGCATCAACCATGGAATATTGAGTTCATGCGATTGAAACAGCTACCAAGGAATCAATCAAATAAATAATTATGTCTTCTTTATTTTATTTTATTACAAATAAAAAGATCACTACTACTGTTTCTATAAGTTGTTACCTAATAGATTTTTGGGAATTAATCTTATGACGTACCGTACTCATAACATTATTGGTTTCATCAAAAAGTCATCCATTTGTGATAGCTACCACATTGGCCCTGCAGAATTTAATTCGTTCGAGTACCATTTCTTGCAATGTGTAGCTTCAGGGTAGATTAGATCCATTGCTAGCCACACTGCACTAAACATTTCCCGGGAAGACCAGCATATCTCGCTCTCTACTTATATGCATGAAGCAGATTTTGCTGAAATGCTTTATATTCATGCTTGCTGAAATCGGCTTCGCTAGCATTGCTCAAGAGAAAACACACATAGACTCAGATTCAGTGATAGTTGAGCAGGCACCGTCTCCCTCCTTTCCTCACTGGTCACCGTCAGTACTTTTTGCAACGTGTCCTGCTAGCTTCTTCCCGTTTATCTTTGCGTTTAACTGAAGAGTCTCGCTTTAAGCCTTTAGCTATGCATGACAGTGGCAACGGAGTTCTGCTTTTATGTTTACTGCACAAGAGCATACGAGGACCTATGCCAGCTACAGATGTTCATTGCCTCCTAGATCTCTCCGAGCACTACCTGAACTTTTACCATGGATTGAGAAATTGATTTCTGACTGCTCTTCGCTATCTTCTGTTCCTCTGTGCATGATCTACAGTGTCCCTGCATTTCAGTCTTAATAATCTGCAGCTGTCTTTTCAGTAGTTGCAAAATCGGGCTGTTTATACTCTAAGGACGATGTAATCATGCACCATATAAATTGTGATTATGATGAAAGATGATACCTGATGATATCATTGCCAAACTACCATATAGACGCAACCACCATGCGTGCAGTTATCAGTAGTACTTCAGTATACATACTACTATCATTCTGTCAACACAGGCCCAACGCTAACGGCGCAGGGATCAGTGCTGCAGGCCACTGGGCCGTCGTCGTTGCCATCGCGCTGGCGGCGGCCGCCTCCATGGCGATGCTGCACTAGATCACAGCTCCCTACCTGGCCTATGCGATTCTTTTTGCCATACAAGATGCCTGTGGAGGTTTTTCCTTTCTTGGATGTGTATGTGTGCCTAGGCGCCTTTATGAATCAAATTCTATGACTTGCATGTTCACGATCCGAGAATTTTGGACATACACATGAAAGGCGTGCCAAATTTACCTCTTCATAGTTGGATGCTCTGTTCGGTGATAACCAAATTCAATTCGATTTCATTCAAAAATTCGATAAAAAGCTCATATAACACGATGCACACTATGTACATATGAGGAAACATCGAAGTCGCTGAGTTCCATGATCCTTTCTTATTACCCGTCATTGCCCAATAAATCCTCAATGCTATGAAAAAAATATTGTAATCAAGAAATAATTGTAATTACAATCCTTACTATGCGATTACAAAGAAAACTCAACTAAAAATAATTTCTTCGCAAAGAACGAGTGTCCCTCCGAGCAACGCAGCGGAGAGTCCTCCTAGTTACAATTAAGGATGATGCTATTTATACGGCCACTACAATTTTGGAATTAAAAAAAGGACTATATGATGCTATTGATTGTAATTGTTTAGAGCAACAATACAAGATTCAGAGAACAAGACAAACTCAATAACGACAATAACACCAAGGCGTTGTTTAGATTGCTAAAAATTGTAACCGAACGTCACATCGCATTAATTTGTAGCACGTTTTTGTTTGTTAGTGGTAAATATCATCCTACCATGGATAACTGGCTCAAAAGAATCGTCTCCGCAATGTCCATCTAAAGCGTGTAATTAGTTATTTTTTTAACTAAATTTAATACTTCAAACATATGTCTTTTTGGTGTATTTAATATGATGTGATGGAGAGAAAGTGAGAAAAAGGTTAGAAATTTTTTAGCCATCTAGCCAAGGCCCAATGCTGGCAAAAGAGCTCGAGTGGTGGGAAAACGTTATTACAAGACATTGATTTAGCGTGCCTGTCGTGTAGGTTAGCATTTGAAATCCATGTTTATTGGGGAAATTTGTTTCCCCAACTTTTGTTTCCATCTCCAACTTTTTTCAGTGCCTATAATCCCTTTTCTAGTTTTTAATAATAAACAAAGCAATGCCACTAATGTCATTGATTCGAAGTTCGAAGTCCAAGAAAGGAATTTGACTTCATAGGAGAGGCATGGCCCCACCTGTCAGCAGGCGGAACCCTCGCGCACAGCCGCCGGGCGCCGGCGAATCTTCCCACTTCCACACGCGGGCTCACGCTGATTTCCCTGTCCTGTCACGCAGTCACGCTCCCTTCCCCCCTCCGCCGCAAAGCCCCACGCTGACGGCGCCCACGAATCCATCTTGCATCCACGGGGTCCTAGGGTTCCTCCTCTGCCGCATCGCGGGGAACTCTGCGGGCGGGGTTTGGTAGGCTAGTCTCCCCATCAGGAGGTCAAATTCCAGTCAGCGTCGCTAGTTTTGTAGCCGACCGGTCGATTTGAATCCGGAGGTGGCTGGGTAGTGACAAGGTAGGCTCGATTTGGCGTCGTTATCGTGGGGATTTTGGTGTCTTGGGCGCGGATTTCTGGTATCTTAGGCGCGGATTTCTGGTGTCTAGGGATCTGCTAGCTGCTAGCTGCTTTGGGTTAGGCGGCGCTCAGAGGCTTGCTTTAGGTGATTGGTTGACTGGTGTCAATGGCGGGATCTGTCGGCAAGGGCGGCAGGGCGGCGCTGCGAGCGTCCCCGAAGCGCTACAGCGGCACAGACCCGCCGTTGTCTCTGGCGGGGCCGACGTTGGCGGATCTGCAGAGGACGGCCGAGCTGGAGAAGGTTATTCCTTGTCTCTGCTTGCGTTTTTGCAGCCTTGACGGCTTACTTGGCTCGCTTGCATCCATCCATCCATCGTGATGATGTTCCCCTTCTGTTATGCTGAAACACTTGGTTTCAGTTCTTGGTTGAAGCGGGCCTCTATGAGGGGAAGGAGGAGTCTGCGAAGCGGGAAGAAGTGCTGTCCGAGATTGGTCAGGTAATTCTGTTTTACCCGTCGTTTATATGTTGTTTGTTTACGCTACCCAACAACTTTTCATCTCATACATGATTAAGTTTGGGGTTGAGCATTATTAGAAGGAAACATGTGATATATACTGCACCCTGTTTCGAATTTGTAGTAATTTTAGTTTTATCCTAAATCAAACTACTTTAGCTTTGACGAACTTTATAGGGAAATCATCTACAACCTCAAACAATATTCATTGAGATACACCATTAAATATTTTCTGATAGTGTATTCTTTTTATATAATAGATGTGTTAACATATTTTTCTATACTTGGTTAAAGTTAAATTTGACTTAGGACAAATATAAACTGACTTACAATTTGAAATGGCGATAGTACTTCCTTCCTAATTGAGAGCTTTGTATGGTGTGTACTGCTTTGCTTCATTTTGCTAAGTCATGTGGTGTACAAGTACTTGTATGGTTTTTGTTTCAGCATTTTTGAATAGGAAAGAATGTGAAATGGTTACAACATATTTATCTGTTCATTGCTGGTATATTCTTTAGTACCTATATAGTTTTCTTTTCCATTGCTGCTTTTCAGAAATAGCAAACCTATTTTTTCTGTCTTTTTCTTCTATAAATCTATCTTCCATTGAAGTGTTGCATAATATAATGACATGCACATATACTTTCTTTTGAATTTTCAGATAGTCAAGGAATGGGTGAAGCAGTTGACTAGTAAGAAAGGATATGCTGATCAATTGGTTGAACAAGCAAATGCAGCCCTTTTTTACTTTTGGGTCTTACAGATTGGGGGTATCTGCTTCTTTTGGTTCTTTTTATCGTATAATAACTTTTCTTGCCATTCAATTATTGAAATAGCACAACCCATTGTATTTATAGTTTTATGAACAGCATTCAAGTTCTACTTACTGATTATAACCTAAATTTGTTAGTTTTCTTCAGGTTTCAGAATCTCAGACTTAGTTTTATGTTCTGCATAAGCAGAAGAGCTTGCAACTTAAGAACTAGTAGGTGCTTTCAAGTTCGGTACTCCACTTTTCATCAAGTTTTACATACCAGCGTGTGGCATTAAACAAGTACTGTGATTTGCCATAAAGATAAGAGTTGGTTAAAAGGAATATGAAGGAACATTACTGCTGATTGTTTTAGTACAGATTGTAATTTTGTACTGGAACATACAGTGCTCATCTATGGTTGGCCTCTTGCTAGTTGATTAAAAAAAAAGTGACAGATTGCTTTTTTTTTTTGTAGACGAAGATCAGTACAGTTTCTGGGGTTTATAGTTTTCTTTTCTTCATTCATATAATGTTGATTATTGTGCTTAAGAGCAATGGTACCACCAGATGATCTGGGAGTGGTTACGACCTATTGTGTGTAACTCAGACAAAGAGTCCAACACGTCCTTGTCATACTGCAAAGCTAGGAGAGCTTGTATATCTGTTTATAAATAGTAATTTGCAGGACAGGATTTCTAGATTGTAGATGCTTATTTTACAGCAATTGTGTAACCAGTTCGCTGCTCCATCTCACAAATTAGTTTCAGTGTTATAAAGTCATCCAATTGACCACAATTTATGCAATTAGTCATCTTAGTTGGTATCCTGGACTCGACTAGGGGGCTATGACTCAATTAGGCTTATTAGTTTTGTGGCCATCCGATTAATTGTCGACAACAACTATGGAGTGGTGGTAGACCAGAAAAAGAATGGAATTGCTGGACAGTTGAGGACATGGGCTGCATCTGGGATTCCTTAGGTCACTTGGCCTCAGCCCAATTTGCAACCCTACATGCAACCACCACCCTAGATTTATCTTCATGCTTGATCTGTACTCTAGAACATATAGTATATTAGTACATATTTGGTAAATTAGTCCTGATATATAAATATATATAGGACGACTAGGACCGACCAGTTGCTCTGCTTTACAACTAATCGCAACTAGTCGCCTGGTCGGTCCCACGGTGACTAGGATTGATCAGACTGCTTGATATCATTTGACTTTAGCGAAAATTTTATGTAAGGAAACAAAAAACATCCTTCCATAGGTTGTGTCCCATCTTACTTGATTTTGTGAGGTCACTGAGGTGCTTGGACAGTATGCTATCCTTTTGTATTAAATACTTTTAATCGATAATACATTTTTTCTTATAACTTTGTTAGGTTCATGGACCTGGAGCTGATATTGATACCCTTTGTGTTGGACCTTCATATGTGAACCGAGAGGTTAATTCACCTGTGCTATTGGTTGTATGGATTCCATTAGGATATATTGGATGCTAACAATAATATTCTGCAGGAGGATTTCTTTGTCATATTGCATGGCATATTAGCAGAGAAGGAAGAAGTTACTGAGTTGCAACCTGTACCTGATGCTCATGTACCTGTATTGAAATTTAAGTTCCGTGGGATATCAATTGACCTTCTCTATGCTAGTCTCTCTCTTTCAGTAATACCGGCGGTAAGACATTCCATCGAATAATTCTATGTGTTGATGTCCCCGTGTTCGGTTACACTTATTAAAGAATTTTTTCCTGCATAAGTAGTGTACCTTTTGCACAAGGTATTATTTTAGCCACTTAAGTTATCTTATATTGGTTCCTGCTTTTCAAGGGTGGAAGTTGGTGATATATTTTGGGCTTTTTATTAAAACCAGTTTCCTTAAAATGTGTATCACCTCAGTTGTTCAAGCATGCACACTTAATAATGTGAAAGAGCCATTGGTTAGTATTCAGTATGTTTTCCTTAACTTAATGTCATCTGTTTGGTTAATCTTGACCTTTTAATATGACAGGAGCGACAAAACATATGCCTTAAACTGATTATTTTGCCTTCTTCAAGTCGCCCCTCCCTATTTTGTAAATATTGGAGATTTGATTCAACCACATGGGATCTCTCTCGAGACACATGCATGCATGCAGAATGTTGTTGAACAGATGTTTTTTTTTTTTTACTACTGCAGGATTTTGATATTTCTCAAGGATCTGTGCTTTGTGATGTTGACGAAGCAACAGTTCAAGTCTTAATGGATGCAGAGTGGCGGATCAGATTCTTCGGCTTGTTCCAAATGTTGAGGTTATATGAAACACCCCCTCCCAACTTTATCCTGTATGGTATGGTCCCACCACTGTGTTAGTATACCAAAATTTGTGCTTTGCAGAATTTCCGGACAACACTCAGATGCTTGAAGTACTGGGCAAAGAGAAGGGGTGTTTATTCTAATGTACGCCTGAGTTTATCATCAATTATTTGTCAAGTTTATTCTGTGGTTGGACTGAACCAACAATGTGAAAAAGAAGTTTACCCTCACAAATGAACTGCAATGATGTTTAAGTATTTTCCTTGTCAGATTACTGGTTTCCTTGGGGGTGTCAACTGGGCTCTGCTGGTTGCTCGTGTCTGCCAACTCTATCCAAATGCTGTTCCAAGTATGCTGGTTTCTAGGTTCTTCAGAGTTTTCACTCAGTGGCAATGGCCAAATCCAGTGATGCTATGTGCGATTGAGAATGATGATCTTGGTTTTTCTATATGGGATCCACGCAAAAATCCACGTGATAGAAACCATCTCATGCCCATCATCACTCCAGCCTACCCATGCATGAACTCTAGTTACAATGTTTCAACCAGCACACGGAGGGTTATAAAGGAGCAATTTCAATTTGGCAACAAAATTTGTCAGGTACGCATTGATTTCTACATGGAAACTTACAAATGAGAGCTAATGTTCTTGGTATAGTCTCACTGCCTACCTTTTATGCAGGACATTGAACTTAATAAGGCCAATTGGAATGCTTTATTTGAGCCTTTCCATTTTTTTGAGGCATACAGGAAGTTTCTAGTGGTTGACATAGTTGCAGAGGATGATGATGATCTTCGCCTTTGGAAGGGATGGATCGAGTCTCGATTGAGACAACTTACTTTAAAGGTACCTTTTGAGTTTCTTACTTTTGTGCACCATGACTTCATCTGTTGTTAGTTTTCTTGGTTAGATAATGTGGAGTCCACATAAAAGCATGACCATATTGTATATTTACAGAAAAAGTAATTGTGTTATAATATTTGTTCTTAAATGCAGATTGAGCGGGATACTAAAGGAATTTTGCAGTGCCATCCTTACCCATGTGAGTATTCAGATCCTGCAATAGAGTGTGCACATTGTGCCTTTTACATGGGCTTATCAAGGAAGGAGGGGTTGAAAAAGCGTGGTCAACAGTTTGATATCCGTGGGACAGTAGATGAATTTATGCGTGAAATTGGCATGTATTCATTGTGGAAGCCTGGGATGGATCTGGCTGTCACCCATGTCCATAGGGAGCAGGTCCCATCATATGTATTTGAGCAAGGATACAAGAAGCCCTGCCCTACAATGCATGCAAACCAACAAGAGCAGTCTGATGGAGATGGCACATTGAGTTTGAGCCCTTATCTGGACAGTCAGCTTAAGAGAAAGTATGATTCCGATGGAGATGGCCATGTGGAACTTTGCAAATCTGTAAAAAGGGCTTCAGTAAGCCCACCTGGTGTGGAATCCTCACCTCATCATGGAAACAGTGTCAGTAATGTCGTTTGTGACAGTCCAATCAAATTGTTTTCAAATGTCGTTTGCAGTGGAGCTCAGACTTCTCCATCGCACGCGATGATACAAATTTAGAACAGGCACAGTTAACTACTTCACCATATGGATCTGAGGATACCTCAGCATCAGGCACAAGCTGTGCAGCAGTGGGAGCAGTTGTTTTGGCTGATGAATCCAGCAAGCTCGGTAACTTGACACCAGATCTTGAAGTTGATATAATTCAGACAACGCCACTGCACACATCTGTAGAATGTGTGGCTCAGAAGGATGAAACAAAGCTTGAGGAAATCAGAGGCTTGGCAAGCAGCAATTGTACTGAGTTGCTAGAGAGTTCAGTTCTTGCGGATACTTAGACATAGTTGGGGATGAAGTGAATTGAAATGTCGTTGCAGATGAGGTTTTGCTTCCTATACTTTCTCCATGTCAAATTAAGATTCTAGTTTGATACTTAGATATGATCCAAACTCTACACCTGTCTTGCTATTTTTCATTGACTAACTGTTTTGATCCACAAAGTCGATGAAACATGTGATTCAAAGTGGTTTCTAAAGTGATGCAGGTGTGAAAGTTGCATAGCACTCGTGATGCCAGAAATCGGAGGTGAGGCATGTCTAGTATCAGAATCCTTGATTCATTCCTTAAGCATAAAAAATGCTCTATTATGTTTATGTTGTGCTTTTTCGGTCTTTGTTTCTTTTTAGCAGGACTTAATGATATGCCATCAACTGCTTTCTGCTGGATGGAAAATTGAGATTCATGCCTGTGTCGGTAGGGAGCCATGGAGATCGTCATACTCCACAAGGAACCAAGCTGCTAGTTTAGGCTTGGGTTAGAAAGTCATGCTGCTCCTTAAGGTTAAACTTTGCGGGGCCACAGTTGGAGAAAAAAGTTAAAGTGTAGGGCTCTAGGCTAATACTAGTCTAGTTATTGTCAATGGGTTGTGCATGCACAATTCATGTGTGTTTTGTATTTCAGATAGGCAGATATCTGTAAAATCAATATCTATAAATTCAAAGCAGTGCATCAAATTTTGGCCTAATTATTTTCACTGCAGTATCACGCTGTGATGTTTGATGGAGTTCTTAACGAATCACAACCA
This sequence comes from Hyparrhenia diplandra, assembly GCA_015847255.1. Taxonomy (NCBI): domain Eukaryota; kingdom Viridiplantae; phylum Streptophyta; class Magnoliopsida; order Poales; family Poaceae; genus Hyparrhenia; species Hyparrhenia diplandra. The sequence goes on from JADLZK010007851.1 coordinate 238,837, forward strand.
TGTCAAATGTCATTGTGCTGCGCGTTCATTGGTTGATGGTTGGAGACCGGACTCACGTAAAACATGCCTTTGTTTTTTTGTTTTATTTTCAAAACTTTCGGTATTTATATTACTCGTCACATCCCGCTAAATCACTGGTAACAAAGACCTCAACCTCGTACTCGTGAGAGACCTGGCTAAATCGCCGGTCACTAAGACCTCAACCTCGTGTGGTACACCGTCCAAAGAGGTCTTACACTCGTTAAGAAATTACAAGGAGTAACAGCTAAAGCGTGTGCGACATTATTACGTTCACGATGACAAAGACTTGGTATATTACAGAGGAACTCTTCATGCATCGGCACATTCACTTCAGTGATAGGTGATAACCCCATCTTCATCGTGTGCTCTTCATTGGGCTTCCTTTGGCTGCGCTTGTGTGAACAATTAAGTTGAGGTGATTTCGGTGGGCTTTTTGAACCATGTTTTGGGCCCAGATTGTCTGGTAAGTGGCCTCATTCCCTTCCCATGGTTTTCTCTATTTCTCGACCCATTTATGTGCATCTCCACATATGCCCTCTTGTAAATGAGAAATTACCAAGACCCGTGGAATTGGTTAGTGATAAGCCCTACATCTACGTTTGGTGTTTATTTTATACATAAGTTGGCGGTTAAAAGTGTGAGGTAAAAACCGCCAACACACGATCAGTCCATCCGAGTGCAAGCGTCTTCGACGCATCTGCGACCGCTCGCCAGCGGATTCGTCCTTCACAATGCCACCGACAGTCTTGCTTTCTTATCTAGTTGTAGGACCTTATTATAATGTGGTCTTGTATGTAGGACCCTATGTAAAATGCCTGCCATAATTATATAATAATATATGTTGTTGTAAAAAACAGCGTGAGCGTGACACTCCCCCTATCGCCCATAGAGAAAAGCATTTCTCGATGTTATTCACGTTCTCCCATGGTCCAATCTAATAGTAAGCCAGAACATTGGATCAACCATGACAGAAAGAGAGGAAACCACTTCTTGCATATATATATGCCCACCACTAGGTTAATAACAACATAAGGACAATAACTTTCAATTATGAGGCGTTTAGCTAGATGGATCCACTGTCACCCACCACATTTTATCTTGAGCGCAAATGTAGCCGCCGGCACGTCCAGCCGCCTGGTACCTCAAGATACCGAGGGAGATACACAACTCATTCCTTTTCAGCATAGGGAAGATCTGAAGATAAAAATTCTCTAAAAATTAAAATCTTTCTTTGGTTTCCGCTACAAAGGGTGTCGATCTTATGGAGGCGGGCACTTAAATACAACCTCGCTAGGAAGAACTTGAAAGGGAGTACGAAATGTTTATCTGATGTAATAGGAATGAGACTATCCAACACCTATTCCTCGATAGCAGTTTTTCCTTTTGCTAAAAATGATTTGGAGGATTAATTTTAACCCTACTAATTTGAACCAACCTAGATCTATCAGCCACATGTTTTTTACATGGCTTATTAATCGGGATAAAACGATTAAAGGTTTGATACCACTGCACAAATGAAATTCTTGTAAACTTAAGGGCTATCGGGCCATTGTTATTTGAGGAAATCAAAAAATTCGAGAAATTTTAACAAAGAAAAATCTAACTCCATTATGCTTGGTTATATTTACAAAAAGATTGGGGCATCTTGATTGGTTACGCTTTAAAATGGATTTTTTGACGTGATGAAGTATGAATTGATGGAAGTAACCAAGGACACCCTCTCATTGATGTGCAACAAATTAGAGATGATTGCCTTAGAAATATTAAATAGAGAAAGGAAGCATTTATATTGTTTGTTTGTAGTAAGAGATGGAGAGTCCCGATCTATGTTAAAGACATTGGCTTTTCGTTGTTTATAACCAAGAACGTTGTAACAATTTATTGTGTACATCCTCGGATGTAGAGGCCTTTTGGATATTTGTTATCCTTTTATCTAAAAATATTTCTACTATTGAGTGGGGAAACATTCAAAATTAAAGCAATAGAGTTGCATATAAGAGCTGAAGATTTTCAATTTTATCCTACTAGTATTCCAAATTTTCTATAGTGTTTTTGTAAACTTATTTGATCTTTCATTGCAAACAAAAAGGTTTTACAGCAGGTTTATGAAACAAAAGAAAATCAAGAAGATCACACCATAAACTTCTACAACTTTTGACTAATTTGTGGTTCATAAACTTTCTTGTCTAATGATAAATTGAGCAAAATCTGTCTTGGAATGCCTTTTGCCATGTTGAAGATCATGTTGACACATCCGACGCTCGCCAAATCTGAAACCAGAGGTTGTCTGGGATTCTTCGAAACCCCGCCATCACCATTCAAAATTTCTTGTCCTACTATTGGCCAAACTACCGGTTAATCGTCCAATGTGAGTAGGATCGCTAGCCATGCTTCATATATAATTGGTTGCTACCGATATTGCACCGATGATGCTTCATGGTCGTCGTGAGTCGGTGGTATATCGTACACATGGTGGTGTTGAATCCCACCGGTCCATGTGTTTCATAGTCATGGAAGGTAGTGCCAAATGGCAGTGTCGTCCAAATGGATGAATATGTTGGATGAAGTAAACCATGTAAGGCCTATGCCATCATCAGTATATGAGTTTATGAGATCGAGCGTTTTTTTTACCCGATATTCCCAGTCTGCTGCCGTTGTTTTATCCATTAGAAAAAGTGGCAGAATCATGTAGAGCTTATTGCAGATCTTGATAGCGATCAAAAAGGTATCAGAAACAACTCCATTACTTGATGATATGTTAATTAGTACCACTGTAGTCTCTGATATAGAATTGTCAGTAAAGAGGAAGGATTAGCGGACATGATAAGAATGTGTTAGATCATAAATTTATGTACGGTAACAACTGTGGTTAGTCCAGTCTGCCATAGTATAGTATTATTGATAGTAAGGTTGCAGTGAGTCCATGCTGGTATATTTTAGACACATATATAGCCGAGTTGAAACAAATATGGGTATAAGTGCACAAAATTGCAAAAACCAAATTGATGTTTCCCGAACAAACTAAAAGGGTATAAGTTTTTAGTAATATATAAAGCTTGAAGTATCAATGTGGATTCAGGAAAACAACTATATTTACACTGGTTGGTTAAATGGCCAAACAGTGAACAGTGATATAATAAATAATCAGATCAGCACCTCTTAAACTGTCGGTTCTTCTCAGCTTTGATGAAAGCTCAGAAGTAAAGCACATAAATAAGCAAGTTGATTTTGAGGAAGAATATGTGTCCACCATTAGCTGAGACAATCATGCTACGAAGGACAAGCAAATATGCATCATCGCTTAGTTTGACTCCCAAAGTGACCCTACTTTGGTTTTTTAATCTGAGAGTCACCATAATATTTTTGCCATCGTAGGTCTTATGGAAATCAATAATAATCACATTCAGATTTGGTAGAAGTACCAAATGGTAGCGCAATCGCTCCAGACCTTGCTCGTAGAAATGTTAACACGGTACCATTTTTTACTCCCTTGCAAGAGCAAAAAAATGCATAAGTTAGTAAACACATCTTACCAAAAACTTATTTTGATAGCGGCTATAAATTTTAAATAGCTTCAGTTAGAAATTGCAAGCACTAAAAAAATAGCACAGTATAGGATGCCATATAAACAGCGCTGTAAGAACATTTCATACAAGAGGCATCTATTTTCATTCTGAACATGGTCACATATCAGCCATTGACGACCAGATATATCAAAGTTTCAATTCAATATGGTAGTTATTGGCAAATTCTTCGGTGAAAGTTTTTGTCACCATGTGTATAGCTCTCTTACCAGAGTAATGATTGTTTGAAAGTTTTTTGTCACCCTCTCTTACCGAAGATGGTTTCTCATGGGTTCGTAAGAAACCATCTTCGGTATGGTTTGTTATGCCTACCATGTCTGATAAAAACTCAAGGGGACTGATTGAGAGAGTGAGTGAGACGTAGATTTTCAGAATACAATAATGTTGAATGTAGACAAGCCTTGTTCATCAGTTACCATGGGACAACACACATCGGCAGTAGTGGCAAGCCCACGAACCTTTGGAACCTTCAGACAACCAAAAACAAGACTGAAACGCCATACTGAAAAAGTGAAGATTTAAACAGGACGAGCCACGAAGTTGCCGCTCTCCTCGTCGCCACCCAAGAAGGACGCTCCGACGTCATACGATCCCTTGGCAGCAGCTTGGTGACGACCTTGTTTCCCCTTGGGCACTTGTCCCTGTTCGACGTCGTCGCGGGCGTCGCGGCACGCGCCGGCAACGCTGGCGGTGCGGTCGTACCGGGCGAGCTGCTGCAGCACTTGCTTCATCGACGGCCGCGACGGCGCGTCGTCCCCGGTGCACATAACCCCGAGCACGAACACGGCCACGGCGTCCTCGGCGTACACGGCCCTGTCCTGGATGTTCTCGTCGACGACGTCGTGGAAGGGTCCCCCGGCCTTGTACCTCCGCCACGCCCACTCCACCAGGCAGCACTCGGCGGCGTCCTTGCTGCTGTCGTTGGCCACCCGCCCGGTGACCAGCTCCAGCAGCACCACGCCGAAGCTGTACACGTCCACCTTCTGGTTCACCTTGGCGCCGCGTCCACACTCTGGAGCCATGTATCCGAAGGTGCCGCCGACGGCGGATACGGACTCGGGCTCGCCGGACTTGACCAGGATGCGGGCGAGCCCGAAGTCGGCGATCTTGGCACGGAACTCCGGGTCCAGCAGGATGTTGCTCGACTTGACGTCCCGGTGCATGATGGGCTGCGCGCACTCGTCGTGCATGTAGCTGAGCCCCCTCGCCGCGTCCATGGCGACGCCCAGCCGCGTCGGCCAGTCCAGCGCCGCCGCGTTCTTGTCCTTGGGGTGCAGCCACCGGTCGAGGCTGCCGTTCTCCATGTACTCGTACACCAGCAGCTTGGCGTCGTCGCTCGAGATGTAGCAGAGGAGGCTCACGATGTTGGTGTGCCGGATGTCGCCCAGGATCTTCACCTCCGTGTCGAACTCCCGGTCCAGCTTCTCCTCGGCTTTTCCCCTGCTCCACAGCTTCTTCACGGCCACCACCGTGCCGGCGCGACCGCCGCGTCCCGGGAGGTGGACGCGGTAAACCTGCCGGCGCCGCCGCTGCCGATCACGTCCTCCTCGCGGAGGTTGGTGAGCACGTCGCACTCGCTGAAGTCCAGCTTGCGGAACGCCAGCATCTTCCACGACGTCACGTCGCGGCCTTGTTGCTTGGTCCGCCGGACGATGAAACACCCGACGGCGCCGATGAGGATGGCGCCGGCGAGCACGGAGAACAGGATGACCAGGCCAGTTGACACCTGGCTGTGGCGGCGGCACACCGGAATGTTTATATTCAGGTTCACCCCGGCGCAGAGGCCACGGTTCCCGAAGAAGGAGTCTTCGAACGCCGGGCTCTGCAGCGACCAGGGGAGCTCGCCGGTGAGCTGGTTGGAAGAGAGGTTGAGCGAGTTGAGGTGAAGGTTGTTGAACTCCGGCGGAATTTCGCCGCTGAGCTCGTTGTTGGAGAGATCAAGGATGGTGAGCACCGTCAGCAACCCGATCTCTGAAGGGATTTCCCCATATATCCGGTTGCTGCTGAGGTTCAAGTAATTCAGGTTTTGCAGTGATCGGACGGAATCTGGAATCGAGCCAGATATCCGGTTCTCGGCGAGGTTCAGCTCGGTGAGATTGGCTAGCCCCGACATGGTCTCCGGTAGAGTACCGGAGAATTGGTTGTTCTCCGCCAAGAAGACCGTCACCCCCGGTGCGGAGGTCGGCACGTCGCCGGAGAACTGGTTGTTCCCCATCTCGATCCGTGTGATGTTGGGGGATATCACACTGGGCATCGTGCCAGTAAATCTGTTGTTGTGAATCATAACATTCGTCAGGTATGGGAACGCCGTCCATACCTTCTCTGGGAACTCCCCGGTGAAGAGGTTGTTGTACAACATGATATTGTTCACCGTGACGCAGTCCGCGAGGTTCGCCGGCAACGCGCCGGAGAAGCTGTTGTTGAAGAGCACGATGTCGTAGAGCTTCTTCTTGAAGCAGAGCGTGTCCGGGAGCTCGCCGCTGAGCAAGTTGTTGGCCACTTCAAGGTTGCCCAGCGGCGAGAGCTTCCCGAGCTCCGGCGGGAGGGGGCCGGAGAGCCTGTTGTTGAACAGCCGGATGTCCGTGAGATTCGGGAGCAGCCCGACGCTCGACGGAATCGGCCCGGTGAGGTTGTTGAAGTACAGGTACAGCAACAACAAGTTCTTCAAGTCGCCGATGCTCTCCGGTATGTGTCCGGTGAGCCAGTTCGAGGAAACGTCGATCTGTTGCAGGCTTACGGCGGTGATATCCGGACCAATTGCACCGGTGAAGCTGTTGGCGTAGAGGTACAGGATCTCAAGCTTCGGAAGCTTCCAAATCCACCTCGGGATTTTGCCGTGAAGCATGTTCTTGGACAAAGCCAACAGCGTCAGCTCAGTGAGTGACGACAGTTCGTCAGGGATGCGACCAGTCAGGTTCATCCCTCCATCCACAGTAACTTGAGCTTGGTCAGCTTCCCAAACTCATCAGGGATAGGGCCTGGCACGAAAGGGTTCATCGCCAGAGTTAGCGTCTCGAGCTCGGTGAGGCCTGCGATAGCCGAGCCCGGGTACGTCCCGTTGAAGCTATTGGTGTCCAGAACAAGGGACACCAGCTTCGGGAACGCGGCGGCGATCGCCCGCGGCACACTGCCGGTGAAGCCGTTGGCTGACAGGTTGAGCTGCTGCATCGCCGACGGCGACGATAGCTTGTGGATGTCAGCTGGGAGGGCACCGGAGAAGTGGTTGTTGGACAGGTCAAGGAACTGAAGAGCCGAGCAGCCGTAGAGCGCTGTCGGGAACTGGCCGGTGAGGTTGTTGTAGGAAAGGTCTAGGTAGGACAGGTTCTTGAGGTCGCAAATGGAAGATGGGACTGGATTGGTTATGTTGAGATATGGCAAGGACAGGGCCGACACTGGTCCGTTCTTGTTCACGCACCTGACCCCTGCCCAGCTGCAGTAGGAAGAAGAGTTCTGGGAGCTCCATGAGCTCAGCGCGGATGGGTTGCCCCAGTCTTTCTTGATTGTTAGGAGTGTTGCTAGATCGCTGGTGTCACTCTGCGCCATGGATTGTTGCAAGGTGGAGTTGAAGGTGATGAACACTAGTAGGAAGAGGTGTAGAAGATAGGAGGGAGACATCTTTGTCACCATGATGAGGTGAAGTGTTCTTGACGTTCAGAGTGTTCAGACATATGGTGAGTGAACTTACTGGGAAGATTCTTATAAGAGGCCAGTGTGTAGTGCGCCCAGCGCATGCGGCAATAAGAGACAACGACCAAGACTTCACAGTCAAAGTCTTCGCGGCACACTCATTAGTGAAAGATACTCATTGATGGACAATTTGTTATCTAGCACTATATAGTGTGTGGATAGCCTGTTTCCACAACCTATTTGATTAAATTATTACTCGTTCTAGATGAAACATAAACATTAGATAGTGATGATTAATACCTAGTACTAATTAAAAATTATTTATAATAATTTCCATATTTCTTTACTAATTAAAATTATTTATAATAATTTCCCTTTTGTTTATTTCTAACATAACAGACACATAGATACCAACAAACTTAGTTACCAATTATTGATCTATAATTTTTCATTCCTGTTCATTTTCTCTCTCTTTGTACTCAGTATATTTTTAATGGGGCATTGGCGTTTCTACCCTCGTTTTTAGCTCCAATGGTGATTTTACCCTCACTTTTTTTAACTTTTGCAATTTTACCCTCGTTTTTTCTAAACAAAGGAAGAGTTTACCCCTATTACATTTAAGTACCTCTAACGGTGTTAACTTTTGTTCAATGGACAAGTCTACCCCTGCTGCCGCTTCTCGCTCTACCTTCAGCGACATGTGGGCCCCAATTGTCGATTCTCCTTCAACCTCCCGCCGCCTTCATCCTTTCTTCCATGAAAGTAGACCTGCACTGCATCAACAGAACTCATCGCTCGCCGCGCCTATCGGGTCACCCGCTACCGGGTGGAGGGAGCTCACCGGGCGCCCGACGTTTGTGCTCGAGAGATGCACGCGTGGTGGAGAAACCCACGCGGGGCGGCGGCGCCATAGGCGATGGATCTCGCAATCGAGGCGGGATCCCCGCAGGAGAAAGCTCGCCGGCGCCCCGCCGTTTGTGCCCGGAGATGGATGCGTGGTGGAGGAACCCACGCGGGCGGCGCCGTAGGTGACGGATCTTGCACCCGAGGGCCGGGAGGATCCCCGCGGTGGAGGAGCTCCCGCCGAGGCTCGCGAAGGAGAGGGGAGACCCAAGGCGAGGGGGAGGGAGGGCGCCGGAGAAGAGGAGGCCGCCGGTCTGGCTGCCGAGGCCCGACGCGCAGGCTCAGCCTCGCGGCGCGGGAAAGGACGGCGACGGGGGTCGGGCTCAGCACGCGGAGATAAGGGGAAAAGTTCAAGGGGGTACTTTAGTCTTCTCGCCCACCTTTTTTTTTTTTTTTTTGATTTTTTTGGCCTTTTAATATCAGAGAACCAACGGTGTTAGAAAATGAGGGTAGACGGAGCTTTTCGTTGGAAAAAAAAGTAAGGGTAAAATGCAAAGAATAACGAGGGCAAAATCACCATTGGGGTTTAAAATGAGGGTAGAATCACCAAATTCCCATTTTCAATAGGGCATCAAGTTCTATCATAAATTACTTTGATCTAGCTTTTAAGAGATTATATAGATTATCGATCATAATGGAAGGTAAGAGATTACATAGATTATAGATTATAGGCGTGTTTAGTTTGTGAAAAGTGATCCCAAAAAGTACTACAATAGCCGTCACATCGAATCTCTTATCGCATGCATGGGTCATTAAATCTAGATAAACAAAAAAATAAATTACACAGTTTGGTGAAAAGTACGAGACGAATCTTTTGAGCCTAATTAGTCCATGATAGGAAAATAATTATCAAATACAAACAAAAGGTGCTACAGTAGCCCAACCCAAAAATATTTCACCAACTAAACACACCCCATAATTGGTGTAGTTTAGATGCATATATTCATGGGTTATTTTATTAGATGCACATTTAGGTTATTTTATTTTGTTTTCATAAACAAAAAAGGATAGATATCGAGAAAACATAAAATGTCTTATTGTTATTAGTATTATTAAGTGTGATTATATATACATAATTGATGGTCACAACTTTTTTTTTTATTAAAGTTCTAAGAATAGATGTGTAATTTAGATGCAAATTTGGGTGGCTACTTTATGTGTTTTTTTTACTGTGATAGAGGTGGATATTTTTTTTTTTATAAAATATAATAAATGCAATGCCTATTATTAATGATTGTGGTCAAAGTCTTTCAAATTCTTTTTTTTCAAAAAGTCTGTCAAATTAATGGCTACATTTTTCTAATCATTATATTTTTCCTAACATGTCTTGTGAGGATTAATATGAAAATTCTTTAGTCTCTAATTGTAATAGTATAAGATTGATAGTTTTTCATAATTCGTCCATATTTTGAAAAGAAAATGCTAGTACTGGGTAGTTAAATTAAATTGAGGATGATCGGTAGTGGTATCAATTTTCGCCCCGTACGTAGTGCTTCTATATCCGAATTTGCAGTAAAAGCAGTAGGAGATTAGAGTGAATCATGATCCACTAAAGACTAACTCCGTCGTATGACGCAGGGCAGTCAGCAGTCACTGACAAATCTTCGCTTTTTTTTTTTTTTTTTTTGTTAGCTAGATGCTGCGCACAAGAATAGCGATCATGGCAAGATATAGTGCGTGACCGAATGGCTTACCTTTGCACAAACGTCTTGGATCCTGTTCCATCTAATTTTTGGAGTTCTTTACATACACTGTCGCCTCTTTCCAGCAGAAAGAAGGGTATCTATACCCTGTCGACGACGAAGATTGGAGCTGCCGAGTGACAACTCCCACCGCTGTTCTGAAAAACTCGCAATGATTCGCATCGTCGCCGTTTCCCATCGTGTCCAGGCTTCCGTTCCTTGTTCGATTCGAGGTGAGGCGCCTTCCTCGCGACGACGCGGATCAGTTTACTTGTCGACAAGGGAAGAGAATGTGAAGGCGTGAAAGCGTCACTGTTTGTGGTAGTTGTTCTCCTCTGAAGCGTCTCGGCAACATTCAGCCGAGACATAACAACGTAAGGGCGTGGTTGGTTGATAGATACTCCTTCGTACCAAATTGCAAGTTATTTTGTTCTTTCTAGATACATAGCTGAAGGTGAAGGGAGGTAATGTTCTAGAAACAGTTGAATGGACAATCCGTCTTCGGAGTGAATGGTTTAGAAGGCTGCTGAAAGAGATCTCCGATGTGTTTCCAGACTTCAAGAGCAACGATGCGTCACACCGTTCGGCCGTGGACAAAATATAGATAAATTATTCTGTAACCCTCTTAAAATTAATAAAGATCCTCTACTGTGGGGACCTCCCCACAGTCCTTTAAAAAAAAAAAAAATAGATAAATTATTTTAATATGTATTCAGACATGATAAATATTTAAATACGTAGCAAAAGTTATGTATCAAAAACTCAAAATGTCCTACAGGGAGTTCATATGATATTAAACTATGTATTTTATCTTTATTTCTTTAACACAATAAATATAATATATTGTAACACTCACCAAACAACCAAGAGTACGCTGGTGTAAAGTGGTAATGAGCTAGATTCATAATGAGGGAAAGTAGTAGGCCCAGCTATTATAGATTAATATGCCTCCATAGGAGGATAGACTCATAGGCTAGTCCCATTAGTCCATCTAACCCCTTCCATATATAAGGGAGAATGATGAATAAAAAGAGCAAACTATTAGAAGTTTAGGGTTAATCCCTTTTACCCCCTCTCTCTCCCTCTCTTCTTCCTATGCGCCGCCCTCTCTTGTCCCTCCACGCGCCGCCCTCCGCTGCGTCGCCGCCTCCTCCAATCTTTGTCGCGTCGCCCGGCCAGCCCTAGCCGGCCACCACCGCCAGCTGCTCCTAGCTAGTTGTGACCGGTCGCCGCTGCCGCTGATCGGCCTTTCAGCCCTAGCATAGTTGGAACGTGGTGAGAGCGACTAGGAGTGAGTAGACTTAAGGTACTTTTTTTAGGAAAGACTTGGTACATTCTAGGAAGAGAGCATAACAAGTGACTCAGAATTAAGTACCATGCATTAGTAACCACTGTGCTCGAATAAGAGAGCATCATCTATATGTCTTAGTGTGAAAGACCAATACTGTGTGCGTACACGGGGGATGGTGCTACTTCATGGGCCATGGCTCTCAATTCTCCTCCTCATCGTCATCACGAGGTCGTCTAGTGGGCAGTAGATGGACCAACTTGTGAGACGGGCCCGGATCATGTTTGTTCGGCTGGTAGGACCGTGGCAACTATATATACATAGTACTCTGTATTCACATAAAATGTGCTGGCAGTGCATCCAGAACCTATTTCGTGCCAGCGTCTTATTTTGTCCGCCTTTTGCGCCACCATCTTCCGAGTCAGTCTTCTCAGAGCAGGAGATCATGGTGCCAACTGGCCCATGGTCCTGTTTGGGACCGAGTTCTACAATCGCGCGGCATATAAGCCAGAAGCGGCTCTCCCCTCGTTTCTCGTGTTTTGCTGTTGGCAGTTCATTTGCCCGCTTATCGCTGGCGTGCGGCTGTCCAACACGCGTTCACCGTTCGACGGTATTCTCCGGCGTTTTCCATGAATAATCACCGCATGGTCCCAAACACGCCCATAGGTTCATTGAGGCCAAGCGGCTCATCCACGACTTCCTCACCCGCTCGCTGCCTAAGAGCACTCACGCGGGGTGCAGACTCTACCATGGTTTTATCCTCATTTATTACCCCTCTATTTATTGTTTTTTGCTGATGTTACGCTATACTTATTTGAGAGAGAGAGAGAAAAACACAAGAAACCAAGTCTAACTAAGAAACCAAGTCTTCACGTAAATCAAGACAATTTGTGAGAGTGACAAGTGGGTCATGTGACATCATGATAGAAAATTGCATTGTGAGAGATAGTTTCTTGACACAATGTCTAAGATTATAGAAACTATGATAGTTTCTAGCATTGTGAGTGCCCTAACACGAAGCAGTTTGAAGTGATTTAGAAGGATGGTACTCCCCATTCCAAAGTATAATTCGGTTTCATTTTTTTTTCATCCATTTTATTTATTATATATCTAGACATATTATTATTATATCTAGATGTGTAGTAGAATAGATGTATCAAAAAAAAAAAAACAAAATGACTTATAATTTAGAATGGACGGAGTACTTGATAAGGTTTTTAAAAGCATAGAAAAGATCTATAAGTTTCTAATATTCCAAAAAATAACAAATATTAGACATAGTTTGGGACATGTCAAATTCAAATAAGGTATTTAGAGCTAATAAAAATATCTCAAGAAGCTTCAAAAAATCAATCTGGACCTACCAAAAGTGAAAAAATATCTAGAATTCCAAATCAATTCTAGTTGATGTATAAACATTTTTTAAAAACCATGCAAAACAATGATAACAAGCAACTAGCATGGATGAAGCACACCTCAATACTGAATGGAATAATTCTATTCTATTCATTCATGATGATTGTGTCTTATGTTTTTTGCTATCAATTTTTTCAAAATGTGTTTGGAGATTAGTTAGAATGTTTTAGGATTCCCCTAAAAGTTTAGGATATTCCATTTTCCAATAGCTAAATATATATTTCTTGAAGAAGCATCTAGAGATATTCTCACAAGTTTAGATATTTTTTGTATTCATCCTAACCCAAACTATCTCTTTGATTTTTTTTTTTTTCTCAGAATTTTTAGACACTTAGAAACATTTTTTTTATGGTTTAGAAAGCTTATCAAGTATATTTACTAGTTTTTTAACTAAAAAGATAAAATCTCTTTCAAAAGCTTCTTAAAAAACAATGATAGGGAGATAATTGGAATAGTTTTAAGAATTCAAAGAGTAAGACATCTAGTTTTAGAGTTCGATGAGATAAAAAAGCTATGATGATAATTCAGGGAGTTAAAATAAACTTCACACCATTGGAGCCGTATGAATGGGGCACACTAGGGGTGCCCGAGCAAGTGGGAATGCCAATGACGCAAGGAGGCGGGTTGTCTGTGGTGGTAGCAGCGGAGAGTATACTGTATGACACAATGGATCACATAGGTGGGACTTGGGAGGGGAGGACACACGATGCTAACCAAAAAATGGCTGCAATGTGGAAGCGGTCAAGTCTCCGGGCATCATTAAAAGAGGTAGGCACCGATTCCTCTACAAGAAGTAATTTTCTTATGGGAATTATTCCAATCAGAGCATTGGGACTACTCTTATATGCTCGTCGCACTTTCACCTCTAGAAGATTGTCAAATTGTGGTAAAGTATCCCCCCCCTCCTTCCTCATCATCGCGTCGGCATTCATCGGTAGGCGGCCATAGCGGCGTTCGGGCGGATTCGGGACCTTGGGCCCTGGATCTAGTGTCGACCAGCCTCCCCCACCTCTCCGCACTGGCGGCGATGGCCGGCAAGAGGCCATGGCGGGAGGCTCCCAGGCGTCTCGGGCACGGTGGCGACTAGCGAATCCGGGCCATGGTGCGGTGTAAGTCGCCTCCCCCCTCACCTCCCGCATGGTGGCGATGACCAGCAGAGGCGTCCATGGCGGGCTACTCCTCGGCGTCCGGACCCTTGGGCTGGATCGGCGGGGCCTTTGCCTAGGGCTCTCGTGGTCTCAGCGTGGCCTGGCTAGCCCTGGGGTTTCTCTAGCGCCGCTCCGGTTCATGCGCTTTGCATGTGCATGGCGGCGGCGCCAACCTTCCTCCCTCGGGGAGGGCAGGCGCAAACATTGGGCGTGGCTTCGACCCCATCTTTGTGAAGCTTCCTGCTCAAGGTGTCTCGGGGGGCTCGAGGTGGTCGGGCGTGAGGGGCGAGCGATAGCATGGGTGGCATGGCCAGATGCGTATGTCGTCTTGCACTACGGTGGTGTGGGTGACTGCTCTGTTGGTACGTCATCGACGCCATGGTGTCATGGATGGTGATGTCTCGCTCGTCCCATTGCGTGACTTGGAATCATAGAGCTACGGGCGAAAAGCTCAGCCCGGCGTGGTTGGAATCATAAATTTGTTAAAAACTAGACTTAAAGATCTTTCGGGTGATGCTAATTAATTAGCATAAATATTTTTAGATTTTAATATATAATTGCCGGTATTTGTGTCTCAGGAAGCACAATGACAACCTTTTAGGAACGGAGGGAGTATGAGTCAGGTCCATACAGAACCTTTGTACCTCCTCGGGACCCATGCGAGAAAAGTTCAAACAAGTCCAGTTATGAACAAATCCACCGTTGATCATTTTTCTCGGAAAAGGGCACCAAAACATATATTTGTGGTACTGTGATGACAAGTTGCATAGATATGGATTATATACATTATTTGTATGATATCATATAGTGTTTATGTGGATTGTTAGGAAAAATTGTTGTCAAAATTTTGTAAAGAAATTGTCAAAATTTTCTAGTGATATGTGCAAAAATTGCTAGATTGGTGTTCAAAAATAGGGGTAAAAATACAAGGGTCACAAAAAAAACAGGGCAAAGTTATCCATTTGCCCAAAAGTTAACAGTATTATGGGGTCTTAACAGATCAAGGGTAAAGTCTGCCTTCGTTTCAAAATTACAGGGGTAAAATCACAAAATTAAAAAAACAAGATAAAATCACAAAGGACCATGAAAACAGGGGTAGAAACGCTCAAGGCCCTTTTATTTTAAGTTTAACTCTAATTCAAAAATCCTATTATGCGCTGGGCGCGCAGGGCCGTAATGTCTATCGTCCTTGATCTAGCAGTGCACCACGTACAGCGCCAGCAACATGAGTGATTATTGACTCGAGTAGAATTAAAGCATAGTTGGAACGTGGTGAGAACGACTAGGCATGAGTAGACTTGAGGTAAATTTTTTTGAGGGAAAGACTTGATACATTCTAGGAAGAGAACAGAACAAGTGACTCGGAAGTCGGACTCGGAAGCACCATCCATTAAGGCTGTGCTTGAATAAGAGCATCTATGTGAGTGTGAACGACCAATACTGTGCAGTACCTGCGTCCGACACGGGGGTAGTGCTAACTTCATGGGCCATATGCTCTAATTCTCATCAATCATCGTCATCGAGACATGTAAGTCATGAAGTCATCGATGCCGGATTTTATGTTGTCTAGGGGCCGGGCTAGCCGATCAACCAACTTGCAAGACGGGCTAGGATCACGTTTGTTCGGCTTGTTGGACCGTGGCAATTACACATAGTACTCCACTACTCCGTATTAAAATAAAATACGCTGGCAGTGGAACTACATCCAAAACCTATGCCGGTACGGTATTTCGTGCGAGCATCTTAATTCGTCCGCCTTCTGCACTACCATCTTCGACTCCTCTTTCCAGCTGGAGACCATGCATGGTGCCACCCCACATAGGTCGATTGAGGCCAAGCGGCTCAACATGAAGCAGTTTGAAATGGTTTAGAAGCCTCGTAAATACTTTGGTAATGTTTTTAAAACATAGAAAATATATATAAGTTTCTAAATATTCCAAAAAAAAAAAAAAAACAAATGTTAGACCTAGTGGGATATGACAAATAAGGTATTTATAGCTAATGAAAATATCTCAAGAAGCTTCAAAAATAAATTTGGATCTAACAACAATGGAAAAAATATCTTGAAAATTTACAAAGCATTCTAGTTGATGTATAAACATGTTTTAAAAGCCTTTCACAACAATGATATCAAGCAACTAGCATGGATGCAGCATACGACATCAATACTGAAATGGATTCATTGTATGCATTCATGATGATTGTGTCCTATGTTTTTTGCTATGAAATTTTTCAAAGCACGTTTGGACATTAGTTAGAATGTTTTAGGATTCCTCTAGATATATTAGGATGTTTTCTATTTTTTCAATAGCTATATATATATTTTTTTGAAACATCTTGAGATATTCTTTTGTTTTCAAAACCGGGCCTTCACCTGTATTTTATTAAGAGAAAAAGGCTAGAAGGCCGAAAGTTCAGTACATCCTAGTGCACTCCCATAGCAAGTTGCTTGGGAACGAACTAGGCTAAACACACAAATTAACAAATGGCACCGGCTTTAACGGTGAAGCTTAGAGTGAGCGACTAAAGCAACAGAGAGACACTAGTCAGGCGATGGCGAGCCAACCAAATCCTCCTCTGCAAAGCGGGCGCGGAGGATGGGGAGGATGTTGTGCATGTTCTCCCGCCTAACGGACGAAAGAGCATCACGGAACGCCTCTTGGAACCTTATGGTGAGCGCGGAGTCCGGGGTATTGGACACCGTGCGCTCGGGTCGCCCTTCCCACTTGTTCAGCAAGATACGCCGCGCCTGCCTTTCTAGGTTCGGATCGCGGAAGACCGACTTGGTGGCCAACCGGTCGCTACGGCGTGGGAACCGGTCGACGTCGACCACCTTTGTCTTCCGCGTGTGAGGGGCGTACCCTTGATTAGAG
Source organism: Hyparrhenia diplandra (assembly GCA_015847255.1). NCBI lineage: Eukaryota > Viridiplantae > Streptophyta > Magnoliopsida > Poales > Poaceae > Hyparrhenia > Hyparrhenia diplandra. The sequence continues at coordinate 255,379 of JADLZK010007851.1, forward strand.
GCTCCTCCAACGGTAGCCTAAAGGAGTCGACGAAGGCTGTTACTGAAGCAATTGTAGGCACGCTAGCCACAGGTGCGGTGGACGGCGGGCGGTACGGCAGCTGGGGCAAGTGGAACGCCCAAAGCCGCCTCCAACACATCCTCTTCCACAACACTGAGCCGGACCACCCGAGGCGGTGAAGGAGGGGGTGTCGGCACATCTTGGGGCTGGTTCACCTCCGACACAGCCTGACTGAGACAAGCCTCTGCCTCAACCAGCATGGGGCTATGGACAATGTGAGGTGGCGAGAGAGGGTTCACCAGCACCGCATGAATCTCCGGCTCCACAACATCCGCGAAGTTGAGTCGGACCACACGTAGCGGCAAAGGTGGCTCCATGGGTGGAGGCCGAGTGCGTGACAAGGGAGGTCACGAGCTCATCAAGCATTGGGTCCGCCCGAGTAGGAGGCTCTACATCCACACATAGCTCGAGCGCGTGCGGGTGCGTGGGTATGCCGACATTGCTCACATCGATTTGACCCGGTGATGAGGTGGCGCCATTCTCCAAGCCGGGAAAGGTCAATGCGAGGGGGAACGAACATAGAATCTATCCGACGAAGAAGGGAGCCACCGGCAGGCCAGCTGCCCCAGAATGTTTGTTCCCCACAAAAGTTGTCGACGTCCTCAATCTTTGCGTCAAGGCTCCTGCACATCTAGAGATATTCTCACAAGCTCTAAATATTGTTTTGGATTCATCCTATCCCAAACTGATCTCTTTGATTTTTCTCATAAAATTTTTTCTATGGTTTAAGAAGCTTATCAAGTATACTTGCTTGTTTTTTTAACTAAAAAGAAACAATCTCTTTCAAAAACTACTTAAAACAAGGATAGGGAGATAATTTGAATGGTTTTAAGAGTTTAAAGGGTAAGATATCTAGGTTTAGAGTTCGAAGAGGAAAAACTAGCTATGATAATAAATCGGGGAGTTAAAATAAACTTCTTAGCACACCATTGGAGCCGTATGCATGGGGCATACCATGGGAATACCAATGACGCAAGGAGGCAGCAGCGGAGAGTATATGACACAATGAATCATAGGTGGGACTTGGGAGGGGAGGACACATGATGCTAACCAAAAAAATGGCTCCAATGTGGAAGCGGTCAAGTCTTCGGGCATCATTAGGTAGGCACCGATTCCTTTGCAAGAAGTAATTTTTCATGGAAATTATCCCAATCAGAGCATTGGGACACTCTTATATGCTCGTCGGACTTTCACCTCTCTATTTTGAGAGATCTAAAATGCTTAAAGTAGAGTCTATCCCAACTAGCGTTGAAGTATCATGCATGCACCTTCCCATTGATCGACCCGGTGATTCGGTGAAGTATCTAGCAGTGTGAGCAGCCATAAGGCCATTATTTGAGGACTTACTGTTTGGATCTGTTTGGATGGGTTAGAGCTAGTTCTAGCTAATTTTTAGCTAGCTAACAATTAGCCCTTGTGTCAAACATGCCCCAAGGGTAAAAGTGGGAAGTGTCATGAGCCTACATACAAAATATTCTACACTTCTCAGTGCCTCTTTGCCTGTTTATTTGAAAATTGATTGTTAGAAGGTCAAATTATTCGAAAGAAGCACATATTCGTTCTCATTTAAAATCTCCAAATGCCATGCCGGTTGCCGTGCGACACGGGGCGAACTACGTACTCTGGCTCATGTCCATCCAAAGAGACAAGTTATTGGCTCTCACTGTCAGCAGACGTCACAGCAACGTAACTAGCCTCCATGCATATTATTGTACTGTGTGATAGCCACGCTTCGCTATTCCTCGTCACATCACATATGCTTTGGCGTGCTTTTGGGGACGTGTTCTGTACCACACCCCCACAAGAGGAGAACGACTCTTGAGTCAACATGAAGCTTAATTTTCTTTATGGGGTTTCTCTCTTCTTTTTTGAAACCGGTTTCTTGTTTTTAACTTTCCTTGATATATTTCTCTTTCTTCCTTTATTGAGATTTGCTGGCAATATTGTACGTCTTTGATGTGAAAGGAAGTCTCAGCACTACCATAGAAACTTGTTTCGGCAATCATATCGCTAGTTCAAAATAAACCGACGAATTATTTTCACCGCTGGTTTGGGAGAACAGGTGGTGAGGCTATGCACCATCCATAGAAACATGTTTTTGTGTGTGTGTGTGTGTGTTGGGGGGTGTGTGGTGGTGGGGGGGATGAGATGAGGAGCAGGTTTGTAATATTAAGATAGTTCAAAAAATAAATGATGTTGGCAATTTCTCATCTAAATTTTGTTGGTAGCTAGCTATAGCCATGCAAGGAAAACCTGACATATTCCTTCATTCCCCGTCCCTTTTGTACACTGGATCTTCCCAATCCTTTTCAGCTTCCACTGTAGTTGGTCACTTGGTTGCACGTGCATAGTGCAGTTCTACGCAAACAAGCAAGACTTGGTTGTCTTATCTTGATTGGCAGAGCTTAAACTTTGAGAATCTGTAATTATTTGAGCTAATCATGAATGTTGACAAGTCAAAGGCACATCAGAAACATTTTACCTATAGTTTAAATATGATATAAATATTTAAATGAGGAGATTTAAATTAAGAAATTAAACCACTTAAATTTGGTCTATACAAACTATATTATATATCTAATCTAATGTAGACCTCAGAATATGTGTTATGCTCGCAAAAAAAAAAAAAAAAAAATATTTGTTATGCTAAACAGACCTATTAAAATGTCGAAATATGACCGTCGAAAGATGGTTGTTCATATGAAATTGCAGCAACGTACAAAAGTACGGGATGCTATCCATCACTCCATCGACCAGCTCGATGGTTGGATAGCAATTGGGGTGCAATATTCTGCTGCGTCAATCAAAGATTCACGAGTCACACGACTCAGTTCAGAGGCCAGTAATTTACTCCATCCAACAAAACATGCAACTATATGTTGCGTGCTAGAAAAAAAAATAGTTCACATTTTACCAAGTTTATAGTGAATACTATTCATATTTATGGCTCCAAGTCAATTTATTATGAAACTATACTTCATAATTAATCTATTAATCTAATGAAATTTATTTAAAATCATAAATATTGATAGTTTTTCATCTATAATTGATCAAACTTAAGATAGTAAAACGTGATACTGTGCTAGAATTGAATGTTTTTATGGACCCGTGGAATATATAGTACTAGAAGATAAGTTTGTGATGTGACTTCTGAAAGAGGACAATTTGGACTGCACACTAGTCCATGGAGAAGCTTTGAACGTTGAATGCCCATCGAGACAGACCTATTTAAACAATTATATTTTCTCTAAATATAGTTAGATGAACTTTATATCTAAGTTATAGAGAAATATATCTATAGGTTTAAAGTTGATGAGTTTTTGAAATCGTTTAGGTTTCAAAATTACACTTTAAATTTTCAGCTTTTAAAATTTAAAGTTTTTGATATATTTTTTTTCAAATAATCATATTGGATGAACATATGCCTTGTAATAAGGTTGTAGAACTTGATGAGCTATAAAATTTTTTTATATTGACTATCATTTTTTGTCTATGTTTTCAAATACAAGATACACTAAATTTAATGCAAAGGATACATGACATTTATGGTGTAGAGATAGTCCGGGGAGGCTCATGTGAGCCAAGAGGTTCCGAATTTTGATCCGAGGAACCCTGCACTCAACCATTTTTGCATGAAATTCGTATGACTTATGACTTGAGACATGCTCTTGTGATTAAAAAAATGCTATTCTATAGCAAGTTTTCATTTTTGTTGTGGAAAATGTTATACAAATAGGTCATGTTATACTAATCAATATTGAGTTGCATACACCAACCAATTCAACCCAAAAGCTTAAGCCGATGGAGAGAGGTGGGCAATTCACTTATATTCCAACACTCCCCCTCACGCCGAGGCTCCGCGAGAGATCTCGACGCGAGCCTCGGGACGTGGAATAGGAGCGAGCAACAATTATTTTATTTTAATTGCGCTAACCAGGATTCGAACTCGAGACCCTCGGCAGGAAGGCGGGCCAATGCCGGTGAGGGCGAGCGATGGCGGGCCTCCGGGCGCAGCGCAAGGGCTCGGATGAGCGGGGCCACCGGGAGGCCCCGCATGAGGCTGAAGTCGATGATGTGGACGTGCTCGCAGCCCCGGACGGCCTCCCGTGATGGCCCGTGGGCCGTGAAGTGCGCGAACTTGAGGTAGGGCCCGGCCTCGTAGAAGCGGTGGTAGAGGAAGGCGTGGTCGGCGTCGGTGGGATGCGGAGGCGTGCGAGGGGGAACAGCCGTGGGCGGGCAGTGGCGCGAACTGGCATTACAAAGGGGGGGGCATACTAATTCATCGGCTCAAGAATGTAACAATTGCTCCAAATTTTTTGTCCATACAAGCATATTCTAGCAAGGTAGTCATAACTATAGTAATTCATAATGCAATTCTAATACACAAAAGCGAATAGTTTGCAAAAAATGAGCAATCTACCTTGTTCAATTTAGTTTCACCGCACGATCTTCAGATCTCTTTTTCACCACCTTCTTTTTAAGCTGACCAGAGGGTTCCTTCTTCAAATTGCTATAGCATTCAACACTGTAACTATGAGCAGAGTTGCTATCTTTTCCCATGTGAGATAAGAATGCACAATCCTTTCCTTTCACCTGCCTTGCCAGAAGGTTTCTTAGAAAATAAATAGCAAGGCAAACAAAATGCCGCATCTTTTTCAGGTGAGTATTCTAGCCAAGGAAATTCTTTGAACCAACTAGACCGGAAGCAATGTGGATGAGACTTGGGACCGGAATAAGGGTAATTATCCTTTATAAACTGGAATGGACCATGCATGATGTATATTCTGCGAGCCTGATCTTGTTCATCAATAGGATATTCCCAAATTGGACGACGTAACCCAGGATCACGTTCTACAATCAAAACACTATCATCTGAATTTAATCTCTGAACTTTGGGTGCAGGTGGACCATCTTCTAATTCAATTGCATCTAACTGAGGATTTGGATCAACCACATCATTGTCATCTAACTGAGGATTAACCATATCATTAGAATCCCCTTCTACCGTTGTCTTCTTGAAATAAGAACAAATTGTTTTTCTTTTACTTCCCTTGACTGACGAACATTTAACATGATACATGAAATAAAATAAGTGAGATTAAGAAAGATTGAAGATGGCGGATATGTGATACACATGCTGCAACACTAGTACTACCTTGGCCTTGGGGAGTTGGAGCCATCGTAGAAGACTGCTGCTGGAGACGTGAGAACTGAGAAGTGCACTTGCTGTTGGACGCCTTGCTGCCTTGCTGGACGCATGGCGAGGACGAGACGGCGTCGGCGACGGCGAGGACTGGACTGGATCGATTGCCGATCGGTGGCGGCGGCGAGGAACGGCGTGTGGGCGAGCGCTGCGCGAGTCGCGAGGAGATCGATCGGTTCTAGGAAACCAAACGTCGTATACTCGTGACTGTACGTGTACGTGAATACGGCCGGCCGGCGGCTCCAGCTTGTGACAGAATGGGCCTTGCGGTTGGCCCACACTCTAAAATGCATGATGTGTGTGTTTTTTTTTTTTTTTTTTGGGGGCACGTGCCCCCCCAGTTCCGCCACTGCCGGGCGGACAGCGCTGGGCGGTGAAGTGGACGGCGACGCGCCGATGCCGGAGGTGGGCGACGGCGGCGGCGCTGCGTCAGCAGGTGCGCCGACGCCGACCGTGGTGGTCGGACGCCTCGACGGCGCCGCGCGCAGCTCATGAGGAGGTGCACGAGGCGGATCCCCGCGGCCTCCTCCTCCTCCTCCGCCGCCACGCCGCCAGTGCCGCTGGGCGAGATCGGGCAGCGCCATGTGTGCGCCCGCCGCGTAGTACGCGCGCAGACACAGTCACAGCAACCCCGCCGGTCGGGCACCGCGGTGGGCAGCGGAGGCAGGGTGACGTATTGAGTTGCATGTACCAACAAATCAACCCAAAAGCTTAAGCTGATGGGAAAGAGGTGGACAATTCACTTATATTCCAACAATCAAATCTAGAAATTGATTTCTAGAGGCGGTTACATAGTACATACCACCTCTAAAAGTTGATCTTTAGATATGCTTGATTATGTACAGATGGTTAGAAGAGCTGCCTCCATAAATTAATTCTGACCGTGACTACAAATGCTCTCTGTAGTAGACTAGTAGTGATTTATTGTTAGTTGAGACACTTCTTATTAGTGTGGGAAATGTGAAAACTAGGACAGTCAGTGATGCTTAATGGCACTGAGGTGCTTTTGTGTTAATGACATGCAGTGAGTCTGGACTACTCTAACAATACTTTCAAAGGCAACAAACAGAATAGGCTGCATAAACATAGAGCCGATTATTCTGAACATTTACATACATCCACATCCAAACACATCGCTTCTCTGAAGCCTCGCTCGTAGGCAGAAACAAGATAGTTAAGAGCAGGAAACCCAAAAGGTCGGTTCTTCTATGATCCCTTCCAGGACAGTAGGCAAAATAAAGGGAAGAAAGCAGACGATACAAGCTCAGAAAACATTTCTTCTTCACAGCACATCAACATCACTGGAAGTGTCTAAGAGGTAAGCACTCAGTTACCGTCCTCTTCCGGCCTGATGCCGTTAGCTGCAGGGGAAATGTGAGGTCATGCATCAGCAATCTGAAGGCATGCAGTCAAGGTAATGGAAGATATGGTCAGTGGGTTAGAAAGATGTACTGACAGATGAAGAGAGGTCAGACGTCTTCAGAACCCGCAGCCTCTTCACTGAAGAGACTGACAGGAAGTGAAAACCTCTATTCAGAAGAAGGAGAAGTCCCCAATATGTACATGTACAATATGCAAAGAAACCCCTACACAAGTGGGGAATATACAAGCACCCATATACTCTAACACCCCCCCTCAAACTCAGGATGGATCACTTAAAACTGAGTTTGGAGAGGAAAAATCGATGCTGAGCTCGTGGTTCGCGCCTTGGTCAAGAAATCATCCACCTGAAGCTCGGAGGGCACATAACAAAGAGCAATAATACCATCTTGCACTTGAGCCCAAGTGTAATATGCATCAACCCCAATATGCTTTGTGAGCTCGTGCTTTACGGGATCATGAGCTATGTTGATAGCACCGATATTGTCACACAAAGAAGGGAGTAGGCACGTAAACCGAAACACCAAAATCCTCAAGGGCAACCAGCGGCCAAGTAACCTCTCCGTCGCAAGAGCCATAGCTCTCAACCCGTGCCTCAAAGACTCGAACGAGACCGCACCGCTTTGTCTTCCATGCAATGAGAGAGCCACCAAGAAAAATGCAATAGGCAGAAAGAGAGCGACGATCAGAGTCGCTAGCCCAAGTAGCATCAGAGTAGGCTTGGAGTTCTAAAGAGCTGGAACGTGGGAAGAACAAATGACGAGTGATGGTTCCACGAAGATAGCGCAAGACACGAAGAAGATGACTGTAGTGGATATGAGTGGGAGCAGAAGAAAACTGACTAAGAATGTGCACAGCATAGGAGATGTCAGGTCGAGTCACACCCAAATAGACAAGACTCCCAACAATATGACGATACCGAGTAGGATCAGTGAGAGGTTTACCATCAGTGGCACGAAGGTGAAGATTAAGCTCAAGGGGAGTCTCAACCGTGCGATCATCAGTGAGGGAAGAGCGAGTAAGAAGATCTTGGATATATTTTTCTTGGGACAAATAAATGCCGTCGGAAGTAGAAGATACCTCAATCCCAAGAAAATAACGAAGAGGACCAAGATCGGACATAAGAAACTGCTCACTGAGACGTGCCTTGACAAAGGCAATATAGTCAGAATCATCACCCATGATGATCATATCATCAACATAAAGAAGAAGAAGAAGAGTGCGACCACGAGATGATGTATGAATAAATAAGGCAGGATCATGATCGCTCGGGGAAAAACCAGCAGCAGTGATCACAGATGCAAAGCGCTGAAACCAAGCACGAGGAGCTTGCTTCAAGCCATAAAGAGAACGACGAAGACGACAAACCATGCCATCAGGAACAAAGTACCCAGGAGGTGGTCGCATGTAGACCTCCTCATGGAGTTCACCATTAAGAAAGGCATTTTTGACATCAAGTTGAGAAATAGGCCAAGCACGAACAGAGGCTACAGCAAGGAGAGTGCGAATAGTGGTCATGTGAGCCACAGGAGCAAATGTCTCATCATAGTCACAACCATACTCCTGCTGAAAACCACGAGCAACAAGGCGAGCCTTGTAATGCTCAAGAGAGCCATCAGAGCGAGTTTTAATCTTATAAATCCACTTGCACGTAATGGGACGGGCATGAGAAGGCAAAGGAACAAGGTCCCAAGTGCCAGTGTGCTCAAGAGAAGCTATCTCCTCAGCCATGGCATGTTGCCATTCTGGATGAGAAATGGCGTCATGATATGTGGATGGTTCAGAAAGAACGGTGCCAGCAAACCCATACCGGTCTGCAGGCTTCAGAGACCCACGATCACGGAGATTATAGCGAGATGATGGCTGAGAAGAAATATCCTCAATCGAAGATGTCTCGACAGGGGGTGAAACATCGAGAGACGACTCAACAGGAAGCGAGGAATCTTGAAGACGACGACTGTAAGTGTGGATCATAGGGGGTCTGGAATCATAAATGGATCGAGGAGGCTGTGAAGGTGGAACAGAATGCAGCAAAGGAGAGGATGAAGGAGGTGGCGAAGAAGAAGGTGGAGGCTGGGAAGGAGGTGAAGATGTAGGAGGAAAAAGTACAGTAGAGATAGGAGTATCAGGAAAAGTTAAGAAAGAGAGAGGCTCAACAACAGCTTGAGAAGAAACATCAGAGGAAGGGTGTGGATAGAAGGAACGGGACTCATCAAAAGCAACATCCCGAGAAATCCGCATACGACGAGCAATAGGATCCCAACAACGATAGCCCTTGTGTTCAGCACTATAGCCTAAGAAAACACATTCAACAGACTGAGAGGTCAACTTAGTGCGTTCACGAGGTGCAAGGAGAACATAGCACAGGCATCCAAAAAGACGAAGACTAGAATAATCAGGTGGATGTTCATAAAGGCGCTCATATGGGATGCCGCCTTTGAGAGCAGATGAGGGTTGTATGTTGGTTAAATAGGTGGCAGTGGAGATTGCTTCAGCCCAAAAATGAGGTGGAACCGAGGAAGCAATCATAAGAGCACGAGCAGTTTCAAGAAGGTGGCGATGCTTACGCTCAGCAACACCATTCGGCGTGTGCACCGGGACAAGAGAACTGTGAAAGAGTGCCCTGCTCAGAAAGAAACTGGCGAAGAGCCCCCGAAAGATACTCACCAGCAGAGTCATCCCGAAGAACACGAATAGAAGCGTCAAAATGAGTGTGAATCATGCGAGCAAAGGTTTTATATATGGATAACACCTCATTGCGATGTTTCATGAAATACACCCATGTGAAACGAGAGAAATCATCAATAAATATGACATAATATTGGTGACCCCCTTTTAATACAAAAGGTGCATGACCCCATACATCAGAATGAACAAGGTCAAAAGGACGCTGCGACATAGACTGACTAGAGGGATAAGGAAGTTGGATTTGTTTACCTAGCTTACAACCCTGACACTGATCTAAAGTAACATCACCGGATACATTTCCTAAAACACCACGACGAGCAAGAGCGGATAACCGGGAACCACATAAGTGTCCCAAACGATGATGCCACTGAGCAAAAGAGGAAGGCGCCAACGCAGGAGGAGTAGATCCCACAAGACTGGCAATGGCAGCAGAAGGAAGACGAAGCCAGTCAAGTTCCCAAAGACGCTGAGAATCACGACGGCAAGGGCCAGTACCAACCAAGAGACCCGTGCTTTGAGATCCTGAACACGACAAGAGTCGAGAATCAAGAATAACACGACAACCATGATCGAGAAGTCGCCCAGCGTAAAATAAGTTTCATGGTCAAATCGGGGAACATAAGAAACATTGGGAACATAAAAGGAAGGAGATGAAAGTGTGCGTAACCAACAACCGAAAGAGGGGAGCCATCGGCAGGTTTGAACAAGAAGAGGAATAGAAGAAGGACAAATAGAAGAAAGATGGGAACCATCATGTGTCATATGAAAAGAAGCACCAGAGTCAAGAATCCATGGCAAACCTGAAGTAGATGGTGGTCTCTCAATAGAAGACTGAGAAGCAGCGGTAGCGGATAATGCTGGGGCAAGAGTGGCAGAACCAGCAGCTCCAGTAGTGGCAGAACCAGCGGTAGTGGGAGCAGAGACAACAAGACGGCGTAGCAACATGAGTATCTCCTGTGTATCAGTATGTTGAGACTGAGCCTGTGATGCACGCCCACCACGACGTGACTGAGCCTGTCTCTTCTTCCTGAAGCAATGATCTTCGTCATGTCCATCTCTGTGACAATGGTTACAATAAAGACCACTTGAACGGCGAGGCCCAGAGCTGCTAGAGGGTGCTGAAGTAGACACTTTGGGAGAACCAAGAATTCCAGACTGAACAGCAGGAGGAGGTTGACTGAGATAGGCCGGCAGAGCGAAGTCGAATCTCCTCATTACGAACAGCAGCAAGAGCTTCCATCAAGGACACACGGGGGGTCACGAGCAAGTAATTGAGCACGAGAGGCTCAAATTCAAGACGCAGACGAGTAAGAAAGTCATAGGTGCGATGAAGCTCAAGGTGGATCTGTTGTTTTCATGCACGAATCACAGGTGGTCGGAGACAACTGAGGACCAAGAATGTCAAGCTCACGCCACACTGCACAAAGCTGTCGAAAGAAATCATCGACTGAAATGTCACCTTGCTGTAACAACTGCTCCTGACGTAGCGTAGCAATATATGTGGATTAACCAGAGGGCTCATAGCGCTGGCGAAGAAAAGCCCACATCTGAGAAGCATTATCAAGACGAACAACATCTGCTGCCAGACAAGTATCCATACTAGCCACAAGAACAGCACCAGCACGGGCATCCTCATCCAACCAAGTCCGATAGACCCAAAACTGAGACATATAAGAGGCCATATCATCATCATAAGCTTCTTGCAATTTATTTTTGTCATCTTCTGATGTTTCGGTAGGAATGACCAACTGCACTGGTGGAGTAGGCAAGGCTGGACAAGGTAATTCACCACTGAGGAATTCCCAAAGTCGAAGACCACGCATATGCAACCGCATATGAGGAACCCACTCATGATAATTTGTGCCAGTAAAAGTCACTGGACAACGAGGAATTTGAGCACCATGAGGACCGGCCTTTGGAAGAAGTCGGCGTCTTTGCAAGCCTTTGGAAGAAGCTGGAGTGGATGCCATCTCGCTTCTTTCTTCTTCTTCTTCTTTTTATCTATCCAAAGGAGGGGAACAAGCAAACAGAGCAGCTCTGCTCGTGCGGGAAAGCACCCAACACAAGCGGCCCGGTGAGCAAGAGGGAGCGGAAGAAGAGCGGCGGACCAAAACCCGGACGGACGTGCCGGCAGGGCGGGCGAGAGCGCTGAAAGTGGCGAAGCGGAGAAGCGGGTCGCGCATGAAGGACGGGCGCGCGTGAGCCGCGCAAAGGGGCGCCATGGAACGCCAAGGAGCGTGAGTGAAAGGGGAGAGCGCGAGCTGGGCGAAGGCGCGTTGGAAGCGACGAGCTGCGCCACCAAGAACAGAGACGACGGGGCGGCGAGGTAACCCTAACCTAAGCTCTGGATACCATGACAGGAAGTGAAAACCTCTATTGAGAAGAAGGAGAAGTCCCCAATATGTACATGTACAATATGCAAAGAAACCCCTACACAAGTGGGGAATATACAAGCACCCATATACTCTAACAGGGACAAACATCCTACAAGTATTGGCAATCAAGAGATTTTTCCTTCTTCCTTCTTTCACTAGAAATGCAAATAGCATTACATTTGTGTGACATTATTTGTTAGCTTATTGCAATATTATGGTGAGTGTCAAGATGTTTTTCGTGGGTTTGATTTGTCTACTACCTGGAGTAATAAACTCATATTTGTGAGTCTATAAACGTTACGGAACTACATATCCTACTTGCCAATTTTCAGTCTCTTTTCGTAATAGTGCTGGTAATAAAATTGTTTAGGTAGTTCTACATTGCATCTGTGTTGGCGAATGATACCTTTTTAGCCCTGTTTATCTTCAATAAAGGTATGTATTTGATATCAAAACTATTGATCATACTCAATAAGACAATAACCACACCATTTTAGCATATGCACGTATTTTTGGAGGATTTCTGTTTATGCAGGTTTTTGAACTATTTTTAACATATTTGGACAAAGCTCGAAGCCATGTATTTCACAAGTGATATAAAACTTTCTAGTTTCAACAGTTTTATTTGTATTCTTGTAGGATCTCAAATTGGAATTATATATATAAAAGGAATGTTCAAGTGACTTTAAGGCACGGTTCTCAGAAAGCATTGTCTGAGGCTAGAGGTTCTGAGTTCACCCCTAGTGGCCGCAGAG